>ML786099.1:362350-382770 GCA_009831015.1 Picea engelmannii
AGTCACTCCTGGATTGCTTGCAGGAGCAGAGCCCAACGCCCATCAGTTTTATGTCACTATTTGTTTATGAAGGGTGATCAAATGGAGATAACGGCTCTAGGAGGTATCACTCTAACTCAGGGACTGAGTCTGGTTCATAAGGATAGAGGAGGTCTGGAATCCTAACTTCAGCCAGTGGGTTGATTTAATCATGAACAGGTGGAAGACTTTAGGAGAAAATGGACAAACAGCTATGGGCATCAGGCTTGCAGCAGTTTGCAGAGGAAAAACTCCGAAAACAGGATCCTCCTGGTTCAGGGCTTCAAGAAGCTGAAAGAGGACTTGACTGGATCCTCCAATTCCAAGTCACTCAGTGCTAAGGAAATCACAGGGACTGATTAGAGGCTCCGTAACTATTACAGTGATCCATTACAACATCATCCTATAATAGTTACAGCTCGACTGGATCCTCCAATTTCGAGCTTCTCTAACACAGTGTAAACAAAGATATGATAGAAACTGGCATTCATAAGGCAAGAAGTCTCCAAAGCTCATACATAACCAAAACAACAATGCTTCATTAAATTTTTACAACCAGGGAGCCCTGCTCAACCATCCATCCCTCACATAATGGAAAAAATGCCTACATATACTTTCAGCCAAAATCCGCCTGGCAACAGTATCTCAGGACTTTTAATGGGGGGGTCATTTCCTCAATCAAATCTGTCCTCTGGACTCCTGTCATATGCTTCTTCAATTCAGAATAGCTCACGCCAGGGGGTAGCTGAGCCTCTTTTAATGTTTGAATTGGCGTGCTCAGGCTCTCATGGCGAGTTGAAGACTCGGTGTGACCTTTCTGCAGAGAATCGGTACAAAGGGACCCTCCTGGGTAAACTTCGGCCGGAACCTCCATACTCTGCAATAAATGGGTGATGTGAGGCTTCACTTACCTTCCTTATCCTTTTCTGCTGAGCCGAAACGGCTCCTTGAATTCCCTTGGGAAACGCTACTGCAACAACCCGATCCATAGGTCCTTTCCAATCTCTTCACGACCTTTAGCACCTGACCGTGGTCATCCCTGACTCTGTATCGGGGATCGAGATTTCGCGATTCCTGTTGTTAAGAATTCTTGACTCCTGAATTCCCGACCACCGATCCTCCGATGAGCTGAAATCCCGACTTTCCTTTTGATGTCTGACACGCGTCCTGCCAAAATCAACGGCTAGGATCCCATCGGTCTTTCGAGACTTGAAAAGTCTCGACCGTCTCTCCCTTTAAAATCCCGATACCAGAATTGTTACTAACAGAAGGAAAGAGAAAAAAGGGATCTGTCATCTTCATATTTTAGGGAAAGTACATCCACAACCACATTGTCTTTTCCTTTCTTGTAAATGATCTCATAATCATATCCAAAGAGCTTAGTCACCAATTTTTGTTGCTCTGGGGAGGAAATGCATCATTCTAGAAAATACTTGAGGATTTGATGGTCTGTCTTAATTTGGAAACATTTCCCCAATATATAAGGGCACCACACATCAATGACATGCAAAATAGCCAACATTTCCATTTTATAGATTTATTTGCCCAGATTTATTTCAGACAATTTCTTTCTGGTAAAGGTCAACGGCCAACCCTCTTGCATAAGGACAACACCAATTCCTTTCCCTGAAGCATCACATTCCAAGACAAAGTTCTTTGTGAAATCAGGAAGGGCCAGGACTGGAGTGGTGCACATGGCCATCTTCAAGGTTTGAAAATCTTGAGCAACTACTGGAGTCCAAGTGAAAGAGTTATTTCTTAGGAGTGCAGCAAGAGGTGTTGCAATCTTTCCATAATTCTTAACAAACTTATGATAATAACCTATTAAGCCTAGAAATCAGCTCAAGATTTTGAGAGTCTTTGGGTGAGGCCAGTCTTGCATAGCTTCAATTTTTTTAGGATCCAGCCTGATGCCATCTTTTCCAACCAGATGACCTAAGTACTTGACTTCTAAGGCACCAAAAGCACATTTATACTGTTTCAGGAAATGTTGGTGCTGAGAGAGTAGATGGAGAACTTGATCCACATGAGCAAGATGGTATGTCCATGTTTTTCTATAGATGAGGATATCATCAAATAAAACTAAGAAAAAATGACAGAGAAAAGGATGAAAGACATGATTGATGAGGCTTTGGAAGGTGGAGGGGGCATTACACAAGCTAGAGAGCATGACCAAAAAATCATAGTGGCCCTCATAAGTTCAAAAGAAATCTTGGGAAAGTCTTCCTCTTTCATACGTATCTGATGATAGCCAGAATGAAGATCAATTTTAGTAAAGAATTGGGCACCACTCAATTCATCCAAGAGGTCATCAATGACATGAATGGGAAATTTGTCTTTAATGGTAAGTTTGTTGAGGGCCCAGAAGTTAGGACACATTCACCAAGAGCCTTCTTTCTTCAGGACCATGACCACTAGAGAAGAGCAGGGGCTCCTACTAGGGTGGATAACGCATGCGTTAAGGAGTTCCTGGACCATTTTTTCAATTTCATTTTTTTGGGAAAAGGGGTGATGATACGAACGGATATTGGGAGGAAATCTTCCTGGTACAAGGGGAATGGAATGATCATGAACAACATGGGAAGGAGGTAGTCCCTAGGGAGTGTAAAAGACCACTTGATGTTTAGAAAGGATGGATAGGAGGTCTTGCGGCACTGAGGGTGTCTTTGTTTCTTGTATGGCATGGAGTTCAGCAATAACACCAGAATGACCTTTTTTTAGCATCTTTTCCATGCGATGGGAACTAATGATCTCAGGTGAACCGACAATGATGCCTTGGAACTTATATTTTTGGCCCTACTGGTCAAATTGCATAGATAATTCCTTAAAATCAATGAGAATGGGACCCAAAGTCCTTAGCCATTCTGCACCCAACACAATGTCACAACCACCCATGTCAATAGAAAACATATGAGATTTCAGGTGGTAGTCACCAGTTTGGAGACACATTTTCACAAGGCTCTCCACATTTCATGGAGCCACCATTGGCAATCATGATTTGCAAATTATTGACTACATGGATATAGCAATGAGTTTCTTAGGCAATGCAACAATGAATAAAAGTATGGGTGCTTCCACTATCAACCATAATGATGACCTTCCTATGCTTGATGTAACTAATTAGCTTGAGGGTTTGGGGAGGAGAGAATCCAGTGAGCACATTTAGGGAAATGACCGGTTTGACTTCGAGGGGGTGTGAGGGAGGGGTGATGTCATTGGTTTCAGGTGACTCAGACACAAGGGGAGTTTCAACAACCTCTTCTGAAATATCCTTCGAGATAGCCATAAAAATATTGTGTTCCTTACACTTGTGGCCCAAGAAATATTTGTCATCACAATTATAACAAAGGCGTTTGAGTTGGCGTTCAGCCATTTCAGCCCTGGTGAATTTTTGGTTCTTTAGTGGAGCAAAGGGAGTAGTGGGATTTACTTGTTTAGTGTGAGGGATAAATGACGGTTTTCAGTTTTGAGAATATACAACCTGTTGTGATTATTTATCTCTTTTAGTTGCTTCCACTCAACGCTGAGGCTGATCCATGAGGACATGGGCTCGAATCTCATCATTAAGGCCACTGATAAAAAACTCTTGGAAAAAAGCATCAGACATGCCCTCTGTCCGAAAATCTAGGCACTCAAAAGAAGCTATAAAATCTTCCACTATTTCTGATTGTTTCAACTTTGTCAAATGACCCAAATGGTTGGTGTCAGTGTCAAAGCTTTCATAAAGCTTTTCCACAAAGTCTGTCTAAGAAATATACCCTTGACATGAATTTTTTCTCCATTTACACCATTGCCAATGTTCTTCATATAGATGGAGAACACCATATCGGAGTTTTTCCAGGTCATCTGTAATGTCGTATAAAGATAAATAATGTTCCATTTGGGTTACCCAACCAATGAGATCTGAGCCATCAATTTGGTCACATCCACACATGGAAGGCATAGGTCACATTGAAAGTGATGGTGTTGAAAGTTATGGGAATGCGAGGAAGTTTTGGCTTCATTATGTGGATGTGGTTCGGATAAAGGGATATTTGTAGGGATATGAAGCTTGGTGCAAAGCATCGAAAAGACACATTCAAGATGGGTGGTCAGGTCTTGTTTGATTTCCTCCATTGAGGACTGCATGGTTGTATTGATGGCAACAACATTGGCACTGAGGTGTTTTACTTATTGTTGGGTCTTAGTGAGATTATATTGCAAGGTATTGAAGAGAGCTTCCAAGTATTGGCTATGGGTATGGGCCATGATAACGAGGGAACCAAAATGCGACGTGTGGGGTCAAAATTTTTTCTAAAAAAATGATATGTATGAATGTGATAGGGGCGAAGAGATGAATCCAATGGAATAGGTCTCAAATAATACTCTGGTCTGAAGAATACTACAGTGATGAAATGCCCAAATGCTTAACCAGGAAGAAATGTGTAGTTATTTGGCAACCCGAACACAATTGCGCAACAATAGATCTTTTCTGTTTTAATTTGTGTATGTTTTTGTCCCCCGAGGTTAGGTATTCAATGGTTCTATAGATAAGGGTTTTCCCTGTTCTATAGCTCTCTAATAGACATGCGGAGTCCAACAGTATTACTCCACCCAATATCTCAGGGCACTAACTAAGGAGGCTAGATCGTGCCCTTAGTTGTACTACCTGACTACCTAGGTACTAGAGAGTATCTTCCTGATTTTTGTTCTCGGTCGCACTATAGCAGTTAGGCGGCTGATTGGTTTATCTAAAGAGGGCTTTAGGAAATCTAGGTCAATCTGTACATAGGTGTTGTTTCATACGCTACCACTCGAAGGGGTACCAACACGGGTTACAAGGGTGGCCAACAAATGTGTGCTTAAATACCACTTGTATTTCCTGCATGTATGAATCCCTCAACTGTGGGTTTATGTGTATCACGACAAATCTTTGTGGATTAAAGACGCTAGAATACATCTCTACTCTGGAAAAAAATTAACCCACAATTTATGCCAAGGAAAGTGCTTTGATACCACTTGTAATATACCAAATATAAATATGCAAAACATAAATAAAATTCTAGAAATGGCAGAATAACAACAATATAACCAGAACAATCACCACAATAACAATGAAATGATATAAGAATAACAACAGAAATAACACTTTGATTCTGAGAGCAATGTTCATGGGCCTCTTCGAGGGGGCAACCTCGAGTCGAGTAGAGCTTTATTAAAATAATATTAAAGCTAGGGTTCGCATACCCTCAACTCCTATTTATACTAAATATGTCTATCAAAAGAGTCATCTACAGGAAGATCCTTCTAGAAGAGGAATCTTCTATTAGGTCTTCTTACATTTGACTTATTCTATTTTATTGCAAGGCCTTATTAATAGTGACCTTTATTACATCCGAATATATTGTTAAACCTATGTGCGGGTTAGGACCCTAACAAACTGGCTTTCTATATAATTTATATTCTTGGTTTGTTCTTTTAACCCTGTGAATTTCTATTCTTAAGTTTACTAATAAATATAATACAAAACAACAATGGATGTGGAGAATATTCCAATCCTTAAAACCCCAAAATTCTAGGCAATCCAAGAGAAAATATACTAGAGTGCTCTTATAAGTTCCATACCTCTAGGAAAATGTTATCATGCATAAACCAAATCAAAAAACTCTTATTTACAACAATAAATACAATAGTAAGAGAACCCTTATCTTATTCAATTACAATGTTAAATAACTTAGCATAATTTTCGTTATGTCAAATCAACAAGACATATATAGCTAGAAATTATAAACCAAGAATAATATAGATTGTTGAAAATCAAAGATATAATTCACACAAGTATTGGATAGTTGAAAACTTCATTAGCATGCATAAGATGAATTTGTTGTACATGTGATAGTTTTATCACATGTTTAGAACAATCCACTAGCTCTCCAAAACCATAGCTAGGGAAACAATCAAAAGTCTAGCTAAACCAAGGATGTCCAAGAAGCATGAATCACTTAATCAAGTCCCCCAAGGAAAAACATCAAGTTGTGGATAAAACACTAATGGTAGACTTCAATATGCTCTAGGAATATCAACAAACCCTAATGAATCCAAGAAAGATCAAATACAAATGAAGATATAATAATAATAATAATAATAATATATTTTTAAGGTCACGACCAAGCCATACCAAATTGGTGTATGAGACTCCCTTGCTTTGTGGGAAAAGGGACCCCCCTTCACCCAATGATTTGACTGGTAAATTCTACGGAGGTATACATACCTTACCCCCCTCTGGATTTGAACTTGTGACCTCTTAAGAGGAAACACGTGTTCTTAACCATCACTCGCTTGCTCCTCTTAGTCATATATCTAGAAAAAAGTGAATAAGAATAATGAATTATGATTAATGAGTAAAGGATATCTCTCCTTCATCTCTCTGTATAAAGTAAAGAAAACAATACAACATGGGTAAGCTCACTTACAACACCGGTATGGTATGGTTGTCAGGAATAATCTTCACTTTGATAGGTTTAAGGAGGTGCCATGTGAAATAATTAACTTAACTAATGATGCGAGAGAGAGTTCATAGATAGAAAGTGCTATGCCATTTTTTTACCCTAGTTGTGGAAGCTAATAACACAAACTTTGATACTAATTAACACATAGTAGAAAAATAAAATGACGATAACATTATTCATAATAAAAGACATCTTGTAAATGAGATTGTCTTCTTAAATGAGATTGTCTTCTTCTATTGCTTACAAAATAGGGGCGAGTATGTTTGATTGTGTCTTCCTTTTTATGTAATATATTATAATTAAATTTTTAATTAAAAGCTAATAACCCTATCATCCACTTTGCCTTATCTCAACTTAAGTCATACCCTTTTTATGTAATATATTATAATTAAATTTTTAATTAAAAGTTAATAACACTATCATCCACTTTGCCTTGTCTCAACTTAAGTCGTACCATAGAGTAGATTATAAAACACAATCATTATTAAATATATTTAATTAAGATATAAAAATTAGAATAAAATAAAAACGAGTAAGAAAAATACAAGCATTACTTATAGATTTTGATTTTGAGATCAACCCATGTACCATTGAGCATCTTATAGAACATAATCAAGGTTAAATATAGTGGATTAAAATACGAAAGTTAGAATAAAATAGAAACTAGTAACGAAAATGCAAACATTACTTTTAGATTTTGAGATTAACTCATTTCTTCCTTGTTATCGTATAATATGTTTGGAATGATTTTTTTTCAACATCGTCCTATAATATAAAAATTGGAAATTACTCTTTTATGGAAAAAAAAAATAATGATTATATATATTTTAAAAATAAATATTTACATTTGTTTCCTACAATTGGTGGGAATATTTGTTTCCTATTGACAATTTCCCACTCCGTTTGGTTCCATATTTCCATGGTATATTACACATCATTTTTCTGAAAAATAAAAACGAATTGTTTAAAAACATAAAAATTGATTACTATTTTTAGAAGAAAAATATATTATATAACTAAAAATATTTCAAAATTAATAATTTATCCCTATCAATATTATGTTTTTAATGTTTGCTTGTGTTATAGCTCTAAAATTCTATACTCATGTATACATGGTCTTGGCCCTTCTACTTGTATATTTTTGGTCTATACTCTTTAGTTGTCCCCATACCCCTATACATATTTATTCAAAAAGATGTTTGGTTTATAATAAATTATATATATGTTTCATTAAGAGCACGCACACACTCTTGTGACTTCATTAAGTTGTAGTTGTTGGTCATTATGCTCAGAAGAAATGTGCTCGCATTCCTAGAACATGAACGTGCTTTAGTGCATATGTGTTCTATGAATGCATGCACATTCTTGCTAGGAATAATTTGGTGCCTCATATATCTCAAGGAAGAAAAACAATCTGCGACATCTTCACACAAAAGTAACATGTAGAGATAGTCTTTTATTATTTTAGTCTTCTTGTTTAATTCATATAGAGTTTTGTGTTATTTCCAGACTATTATAGGAATATTTGGAAGACAATTTTTTCCAAGTGCAATTCGAATTGTTGTTTGTATCTTCTTGTGTATTCTTGGAATTGGAAGACAAATTTGTCCAAGTGCAATTGGAATTGTTGTTTGTATATTCTTTTGTCTTCTTTGAATTGGAAGACAAATTCATCCAAGTAAAATTGGAATTGTAGTTTGTATCTTCTCGTGTACTCTTGGAATTTGAAGAAACATTTATCCAACTGCAATTGGAATTGTTGTTTGTATCTTCTTGGAATTTGAAGAAAAAAATTTCCAAGTGTAATTGGAATTATTGTTTGTCTCTACTTGTATCTTCTTGGAATTGGAAGACAAAGTTTCCCAAGTGCAATTGGAATTGTTGTTTGTATCTTCTTATGTCTTCTTGTTAAATTGAAATTTGTCCAAGTGCCTTCACTTTCCTTGCCTTGCCTTGTCTTTCCATGACGTGTCATTCTGTAAGGTAGCTAGAGAGGTAATGGGGGGCCCAGAGGGCCCATAGTGATAATAGTGGAGTTCATTCAATGTAAAGTGGACTAGATCCACTATATTATTAAATAAGGTCCACTATGGTAGTTATATATAATAAATGTAAGATGACTTCTTAGAAGGTTCTACTTCTAGAAGACTCATCTTCTAGAATGTTCTTAGGTGATGGTAGCACTATATAAAGGGGTTCAAGCAATGTAATGGGATATCAAGAGAAGTATTGTATTTGGAGAGGTAGCTCAATAGGAGGAATTCCCTTCGAAGAGGCAAGTGAAGAGGAGAGGATCGCTTCCATAATAGGATCCATTGTATAGTGTTTCCCTACCTCAAGGGTTTGGTAATAATAAAGTGTGGTTTCTTCTATATTGCTTGTGGATCTATTCTGTATTCAGTGTTGGCTTATATTTGTAGATATATTCAGGTTCCTAACAAGTGGTATCAGAGCACTTTCTTTGGAAAACATTGTGGGCAAATAGTTTGATTTTTGCAGATTTTTTTCGGAGAAGAAAAAAGATGACCGCGACATTCCATAAATTGTCGGTATGTTTTTGTGCAAAAAATGAAGAAACAGGTTGTTGATCTGAGTTCCTCTCAGAAAAAAACCCAAGTTGAAAAACAAAATCATCCGAAATGGAGTTCGGGAAGTCAAGATATTGAAGTTTTAAAATCTGCAATTTTTTAGGGTTTTTTCTGCGGATGACGGTGCGATTTATTTTATTTATGTAGTAGATGGAGGCTAAATTTGCCTAAACAAATTATAGATATGATTTTCTCTCACAATTTCACCCAATTTCAAAAACAAAATCATACGGAAAGGATTTTGAGAAGTGAATTTATGAACATTTTAAATTCAACAGATTTTCAGGGTTTTTCCAGAAAACGCTACGATTTTCTGCAGTAATTTATTGTTGTATTTTTTGGGTTTTTTGTGAAGTTTGTGGGACCGAAGAGTTCATACAGTGCTCAAATGTTTATTTCTTCTCAAACCCTCAAAGAAATCCTACATATTACTGAAGCATTCAAAGCCCAATTGTTTGACAGATTGGATGGCTTTGTAGATGACCTCAATGATAGTTTCTGTAGTATTCAAGATTCATTGGATAACATGAAGAAGACATATCTTATGGAGGACCTCAAGGATGAATATAATCAATAAATATATGATTGGTATGATTTTAAGGCCGATTGCGATGATTGGTATATGGATAGTTGTCATTTCTAGGATGACAACCATTTTCATATTTTATTTGATGACTCTACTGCACATTCTATAGAGAACATCAATGTCCCACATCAGGATCTAGTTACCAGCATCCAACCTGCATATTCTACAATGGGATTTTTCCTTCTAGATTCATCTTTTATCATCTCCCACTATGTGGACAAATATTCTTATTTGGATCCACATGATAGGTGTCAGTATTGGGAGCATCATTTTCAGTTGGTTATTGGGTGCCAATATCTTCCATGTGGGGTTCACATGAGCGATTGGACATGGGACCCTGGTTTACAATGGAAGTTGGACTACTTCATCATGGTGGCTACCATTTCTCAATGGGACCCTGGTTCTCTAGTCTACTTCAGCACTATGGTCCACACTTATCCATGAGACCCTGATATATGGTTGTACATCAAGCGTTGAGGACTGTCACAATGCTTTCATAAGGGGAATGGAATGTAAGGTAGCTAGAAAGGTAGTAGGGGGGATAGAGGGCTCATAGTGATAATAGTGGAGGTCATTCAATGTAAGGTGGACTAGGTCAACTATATTATTAAATAATGCCAACTATGGTAGTTAGATATAATAAATGTAAGAGGACTTCTTAGAAGGTTCTACTTCTAGAAGATTCCTCCTCTAGAATGTTCTTAGGTGATGGTAGCACTATATAAAAGGGTTCAAGCAATGTAATGTAATATGAAGAGAAGTATTGTGTTTGGAGTGGTACTTCAATAGGAGGATGCCCCCTCGAAGAGGCAAGTGAACAGAAGAGGATCCCTTCTATAATAGGATCATTTGTATGGTGTTTCTCTACCCTAAGGGTTTGATATTAATAAGAGAGTTTTTGCATATTGTTCTTCGATAACTATTGTGGTGATTTTGTATTAAGTATTTGGATATTAACATAAGGGGGATGGAATGTAAGATAGTTACATAGGTATTTGGGGGCCCAAAGGGCCCATAGTGATAATAGTGGAGGTCATTCAATGTAAGGTGGACTAGGCCCACTATGGTAGTTAGATATAATAAATGTAAGAGGACTTCTTAGAAGGTTCTAATTTTAGAAGATTCCTCCTCTAGAATGTTCTTAGGTGATGGTATGACTATATAAAGGGGTTCAAGCAATGTAATGGGATATGAAGAGAAGTATTGTATTTAGAGAGGTAGCTCAATAGGAGGAAGCCCCCTCAAAGAGACAAGTGAACAAGAGAGGATCCCTTCCATAATATGATCCATTGTATGGTGTTGCTCTACCTCAAGGGTTTGGTAATAATAAAGTGTGGTTTCTTCTATCTTTTTTGTGGATCTATTGTGTATTCATTGCTAGTTTATATTTGCAAATCTATTCAGGTTCTTAACACATTCCATTCCATGCCTTCACTTGCATTTCCTTTCATTCAATTTCCTTCACTTTCCATGCCATGCCTTCACTTTCCTTTCCTTCACTTGGCATGCCTTCACTTTCCTTCACTTGGGTTCACTTTCCATTCCATGAATTCAAATTTTCCTTTTCATTTGCTTCACTTTCCTTTCCTTCACTTACCATGCCTTCACTTTCCTTTCCTTACCTTCACCTTCCATGCCTCCACTTTCCTTGCCTTTCCATTCCTTTTTATTCCTTCACTTAACATGCCATGACTTCACTTGCCTTGCCTTGCAATCAATTTCCTTTGTTTTCCATGCCTTCACTTTCCTTCAATTTCCTTTACTTTCCATGCCTTCACTTTACTTCACTTTCCTTGCCTTGCATTTTATTTCCATGCATTTCCTCCTCTTTCCATGTGATTTACATATTAAACTTGTTCATTTACGTATTTAACTTGTTCATTTAGGCATGGCATGGAAACTGAATGAAAGACAATGCATGGCATTACACGGCATGGGATGGAAAGGCATAACATAGCAAGGAAATGAAAGTGAAGGCAAGGCAAGTCATGGCATGGAAAGGAAAGGCATGGAATGGAATGGAAAGGCAAGGCATGGCATGGAAAGGAAATAAATGGCATGGAATGACAAGTCATGGGATGGAAAGTGAAGAAAATGCAAAGCATGGCATGGCATGGGAAGGAAAGTCATGGGAAGGTATGACATGGTAAGTGAAGGAAAGGAAATGCATGGCATTACATGGCATGGAAAGGAAAGACATGGAAAGTTAATGGAAGGCAAGGAATGACATGGAAAGGAAAGGCATGGAATGACATGGCATGGCATGGAAAGGAAAGGCATGACATACCTTGCCTTCACTTTCCTTTCCTTTCCTGCACTTGCATACATTTCATACATTTCCTTCAGTTACCTTGCCTTTGCTTGCATACCATGCATACCTTTCCTTCACTTACCTTCCCTTCACTTTCATTGGCTTGCCTTGCATATCTTTCATACCTTGCCTTCACTTTCATTTCCTTTCAAGGAATACCATACCATACCCTATCATGGAAAGGCAAGGTAAGGCATACCATACCATGCCATACCATGGAATGGAAAGGCAAGGCATACCATACCATACCATACCATACCATGGAATGGAAAGAAACACATGACATACCATACCATACTATACCATACCATGGCAATCAAGGCCTACCCTACCATACCATGCCAAAGATACCATACCATACCATACCATGGCAAGGAAAGGCAAGGAATACCATACCATACCATACCAAGGAAAGGAATATCATACCATATATATCATACCATGGCAAAGAAAGGCAAGGAAAGGCATACCATACCATACCATACCATACCATATCTTCGTAATTGAGTAATTCTATTACTAGTTATGGAGGTTAATTTGACATAACATTGAGATGATATTATTAAGTGATTTACAATTATGTAGAAGATAAATGAGAAAGATTATTTCTATAATAAATTATTGTAATGTGCCATTTTTTAGACCACAATATTTTCAAGTGACCACTATTTGAGTGTGGATTGTCATTGGATTTAGATAGATATAATTTAAGAGGTAGTCCATATTTTTTATTGTGAGTTAGAATATGGATATCCATAACATTCATGCAAATAATTCAAAAGGAATTGTATATTGATAATGTAGAGATATATGCTTGATTAGCAAGCAATGGTACTAGAGAACCATTAATTGCTTATGGATTTAACACTTAACAATATTTTCCACCATAAGATATTCCTTAATCCATAATTGATGACGCACGCTCCCTTCGCAACCCGCAGGTCGGAAGGTCTACGTCAACACAAGATCTTTCTCTTCACACTGGCCCGAAGAGCTTCAGAATGACTCTTCTATTTCCTCTTCGGGAAATCTGCACCCACATTCAACTTCAGAAATTTCCCCTTTATACTTCGGGGAATCGGACTTCGCACCTTTGTGAACTTGATGGTCGAGCACATGCCTTTCAAATCCCCAAAACTCGAAAATAGTCAATGCTGACCCATCCTCTTGTCTTTCGGGATTTTCCTTATCATGATTTTAGTGGTCGCAGTGTCCAACAACTTGCTCCCGCGATTCCCGAAACCCGATGTTATGAAATTTTGACACGCTCACAGGGTTGATCTTTCAACACCCCTTTACTCCATCGGTACTTCGGACCTCGCAATATCGCGAGTCCTAATGCAAATAATTTGGAACTTCACTCCTCGAAACTCCGAAACAGTCAACAGAGTTTGACTCCATGTCAATAGTGCACCACCTGTCCGCTTCGCTGATTCTTGTGGCCCCACACCATTTTCTTAACCTTCGGGATTTCACGTTTCGTGATTTCATGATTCCCATTGCAAAGTTACAGAACTTCAACTCTCAAAATCCCGATATTGGTATCCACGTGTAAATAGAAAGGCCCTTGTGGATTGGATCTACGACCCTACTCCTCCTGAGCTTAGAACCTTTCGGGAATACTCGTTGTATCTCCCCTGCTCCTCTGTGAGATCCAACGATTCACGGGGCTTCACGAATTCTCTTCAGAGAATTCCGATCATCCGTTCTTTCTCTGAGAACTTGTCCTCCTGTGGTCCGACGTCGCTATGCCTTTCTTCGATTCCTTCGAATGTTCAAATCCTTCTGAACTTTCCCAACTCCAAGTCTTTCAAAAAACCCTTTTGCATGCACTCCTTGCGGCAGACTTTCAAAAACTTCCAAGTGTTGGAATCCTTCGACTCTGCACACACCTGCAACAACAGTCTCTAAATACTTCGCTTAGGTTCGCAACCCTGAGGCTTCACTCAGCATGCGCACTCCTTGCACGTCTCCTGTGCCAACTGCACTTCTGTGGAAATGAGAACAAAACCTTTCTCTCCTAAACTTTCAGAGACAAACATCTGAACACCTTGTCGACGCACTCCTTGCGGACAATTCAACTGCACTCCTTGTAGGAATTCTTGCTCAGGTAGAGAAACAATTGAAACTCATTCCTTTTCCCTTTCCTCTTAGATTTCAAACATTCAACAAGAAATCATTCATACATAGCATAAAAGAAATTGCATGATAGAAAGAGTAAAGACATTCATGAGCATAACATTCAAAGATGCATACACAGAGAATATATGAACGCCATGAGTCTGAATCACAGCTTTCTTGTATTAATCCAGAACTTCTGTATATGGAGTCAGATACACATCTCTCTGCTTCTCTTCTATGCTCATCATCATGCTCCTTATGTTACAATACACAATGAGGGTGTGTATATCCTGTTTCCCTCTTGCGCTCTAAAACTGTCTAATCTACACATTCAATTCTATCTACTTGCATTAACTACCATAAGTGCCTCCTACCTACTAAGGAAGAGAGAAAATCGCTCAAGGTCCATTTACATTATACAAGTGTGCTTCCACTTGATGTTTCATTAATGGTTCAAGATATTTCAAAATTTGTGCTGGGCGCTTTTTCAGCTGTCCGATTATCTCTGCGCTGGCTCGCTTGAGATGCTCCTGCATCATACTCCCTCGCTTGAAAACTTTCATGGGCTCCTGTCCATGAGCTCGTGCACTGTCTTTCCATACCTCTGTATATTTGCTTCGTTCTCCTAGATTCTTCCATAAGGTCCTCCAAAAGTGCCCTATGAACTTGGTGTCTCAATCTGAAACTATGCTTCTTGGTAAGCCATGAAGTTGAATGACTTCTTTGAAAAACAGATTCACAATGTGAGTTGCGTCACTGGTCTTCTAACATGGAATGAAGTGTGCCATCTTGGAAAATCTATCCACCACCACAAAGATCGAGTCAAAACCTCTTTGTGTTCTTGGCAGCCCCAATACAAAATCCATGCTAATTGCATCCCACGGCCTTTCTGGTATGGGCAATGGTTGATAAAACCCCGCATTCTGTCTTCTTCCCTTTGAATGCTGGAAAATTCTGCATCTGTCCATGAATCTCTTGACATCTGCTCGCATTCTCAGCCAAAAACATGACTCATTCAACTTTGCAAACGTCTTGTCGTGACCAAAGTGCCCTGCCAATCCTCCACTGTGTTTCTCCTTCAACAAATTCTCCCTCATGGAGCATTTCAGAATACACAGCTAATTACCTTTAAAAAGTAATCCTTCCTGGATCATGTATTCTACCCATTGGCTTCTATCCCTGAGAATTGGATTCTCAGTTGCTTCATACGCTTCCTTAAAATACTGATCATCAGCGTACATGTTCCTGAGATCATCAAAACCCAACGTTTTGACTTTGAACTCCTGCAATAGAAAGCACTTCGTGCTCAAAGAATCAACCACTTTGTTTGAAGTACCCGAAATATGTTTAATCACAAAAGTAAAATTTTGCATGTACTCAACCCATTTAACATGTCTCTGATTCAACTTTTATGTTGAGTCACAAACTGCAATGCATGATTGTCACTGTACGAGACAAACTCTTTTGGGATCAAATAATGTCTCCATTTCTTCAATGCCTGGAAAATAGCATAAAACTCCTTATCGTAAGTGGAGTACTTCACTTTCTCTTCATTCAGCTTCTCGCTGAAGTATGCTATCAACTTGTCTTCCTGGCTCAAGATTGCCCGTATTGCAAATCAACTTGCATCGCATTTCACTTGAAATGTCTTTTGGAAATCCAACAACACCAGAACTAGTTGTTCCGTAATCTTCCTCTTCAACAAATTAAAACTCTTTTCAGCCTCTTCTGTCCAGTGAAAAGATTTGTGTCTTTTCTTCACTGTATCCATCATCACTACACTAATTCCACTGAAATTCCTAATGAACTTTAGGTAGAAACTAGCCAATCCGTGAAAACTTCTCACCTCAAAAATATTTTTCGGTGATGGCCAATTTTTTATTACCTCCACCTTATCTAGATCCATCCTCAAATCATTTGCAGAAATAACAAATCCCAAGTAAATGAGCTATGTCTTCATGAATGAGGAATTCTTCATATTTATCAACAACTTCTCCTGCTGCAATCTCTGCATCATTGTAGCCAAATGCTCCAGATGCTCTGCCACTGTTTTACTGAAAACCAGTATGTCATCTAAATACACAATGACAAATTTTCCGATGAACTCCGTCAGGACTTCGTTCATCAACCTCATGAAGGTACTTGGTGCATTTTTTAAGCCAAATGGCATGACAGGCCATTCATACAACCCTTCATTGGTTTTGAATGTCGTCTTCCATTCATCACCTTCTCTCATGGGGATCTGGTGATAACCGTTTTTCAAATCAATCTTTGAAAAATACATTGCTCAACTCAAGCAATCCATCAAATCATCCATCCTCAGCAATGGAAATTTGTACCTGATGGTTATATTGTTAATCGCCCTCGAGTCAGTACACATTCTCCAGCCTCCGTCTTTCTTCGGACTGAGTATTGTTAGAACAACACATGGACTCAAGCTTTCCCTGACCAAACCTTTGTCCAATAAATCCTGGACTTGCCTTTTAACCTCTTCATTCTCTTACGGCGTCAATCTGTACGTGGATTTGTTTGGAAAACTGGCTCCTAGTATGAGATCAATATGATAACTCACACTTCTGATCGGTGGAAGCGAACGAGGTAGTTCGTCCACTACTATGTCAGCGAACTCTTCCAGCAGTTCCTGAACTTCTCTAGTAAATCATCCACCTTTGTGCTAGTCAAAAAAATATTCAGTTTCCTGACCACAATGAATTGTGGTTCTTCCTTCTTCTTAACCTCTGTAAGAAGTTCCTTCCCACTCATGAGAAGTACAATGTTACTTACTTCCGGCTTCACCTCCTTATCCTTGATTGGAAGAAACATGTGAGTCCTCCCATTCTTCTCTAGGGTGTATGTGTTCATTCTCCCATCATGAATCACATTCTTTTCATATTGCCATGGTCTACCCATCAATAGATGACAAACATCCATAGGAATGACATCACATAATATCTTATCATTATATCCTCCTATCTTAAATTCAACTAAGCATTGTTTAGTGACAGTTACCTGATGTCCTTTTTGTAGCCACGAAACTCTGTATGGGCTTGGATGATCAATCATCTCCAGCTCCAACATTTCTACCATCTCCGTAGAAACGAGATTATCCATGCTACCACTGTCCACAATGACCTTGCATACCCTGTCCTTGGTTTTGCAAGCATTCCTGAAAAGTATGGTCCTTTGGACTGAACTCTCCACCTCCTTTTCTGGTGTCAAAAGGACTTTTCGCATCATCAACGATCTTCCGCCTTCAACATCCTCTGCCTCAACATCTCACCTCTGTGCCTCGGCGATGTGAGTTTCTCCACTTTCTTTCTTTTTATCTAGACACTCATAAGACTTGTGCCCATTCTTTCCACATGTGAAGCATGTTATTACTCCACCTCTTCCTCTTCCTCTACCTCTAGTACGAGGAAAAATATTATTATCAACATAATCTCCTCTCTGTTCATTATGCTGCCCTCGCTGTGAGGTTCCACCTCTCTCAGTTTGAGTCTGAGGTTTCTTCCAATCCTCCTTGGGCTTCTGATATTTATCCTGGGCAACTGATTTGCCTCTCGGATGACTTCTACCTCGGCCTCTTTGACACTACTTTTGGCTCAGCTTCTCTTCAGCCTTTAGAGCCATCTGATAAGCATCTTCCACCGTTCAGATGGCTACCATGCTCATCTCATCCTAAATATCGTATCTCAGGCCATTCATGTATCTGACAAATTTTTCATCATCGCTTTCCCGATGGCTTGCCCTGATGTTCAACTTATAGAATTCTTCAGTGTATTCTTTCACTGTCATCAACTTTTGTCTCAGGTTCTACATCCTCCTGAACAGAGTAATTTGATAATCCATGGGGATGAATTTCACCTTCATCTTTGCGATCATTCTATCCCAGCTCTTGATCTTCTGCTTTCCCTTGCAGCGTCTATCAGGTTGTAGTTCATCCCACCACAATGTTGCTTGTCCCTTCAATCTTGCGACAGCATGCTTGACTTTTTTGTCCTCTTCGACATCTTCATAGTCAAAGTATGTGTCCAAAGCTCTAATCCAGTCTAGAAGCTCCTCTGCATCCAACTTTTCCTCATAAACTAGAATGTCCATCTTCGCTCTTGCACCCATTCTCGCAATAGCTCTGATCAAACGTTTGTTTACTGCATCTTCAGCTGCAACTTCTTCTTCACGTTCAACTTCAATTTCACTTTCAGAATCACTAAGATCCCCGACACTTACTGTACGTCTTTGTGTTGTCTGCATGTCTTCGAGTCTAGCTCGTAGATCACACATTTCTTTCTCCATGGCTGGATCAGTCATTTTCCTACCTCTTCTTTGTGGCATTTCCCTCTCCTCTGGTGGATCGAGTGTTTGTCTGTCCCTTCTCCTTGGCGGCATGGTGAAATCTCATTTTTTCTCTGCTATAGAAAGAAAACAACCTTTCTGTGCTTTGATACCAGAAATGATGACGCACAGTCCCTCCACAACCCGTATGTCAGAAGGTCCACATCAACACAGGATATTTCTCTTCACACTGGCCCGAAGAGCTTCAGAATGACTCTTCTATTTCCCCTTCGGGAAATCTGCACCCACAGTCAACTTTAGAAATTTCCCCTTTATACTTCGAGGAATTGGACTTCGCACCTTCGCGAACCTGACGGTCAAGCACTTTCCTTTCAAATCCCCAAAACCCAAAAACAGTCAATGCTGACCCGTCCTCTTCTCTTTCGGGTTTTTCCTTATCGTGATTTCGGCGGTCGCGGTGTCCAACAACTTGCTCCCGCGATTCCCGAAACCCGATGTTCCGAAATTCTGACACGCTCACAGGGTTGATCTTTCAATGCCCCTTTACTCCATCGGGACTTCGGACTTCACGATATCGCGAGTCCTAATGCAAAGAATTTGGAACTTCACTCCTCGAAACTCTGAAATGGTCAACGGAGTTTGACTCCGTGTCAATAGTGTGTCCACCTGTCCACTTCGCTGATTCTTGTGGCCCCACACTGTTCTCTTAACCTTCGGGATTTCACGTTTCGTGATTTCGTGATTCCCGTTGCAAAGTTACGGAACTTCAACTCTCGAAATCCCGATATAGGTATCGACGTGTAAATCCAATGGCCCTTGTGGCTTGGATCTATGGCCCTACTCCTCCTGAGCTTAGAACCTTTTGGGAATACTCGTCGTATCTCCCCTACTCCTCTATGAGATCCAACGGTTCACGGAGCTTCATGAATTCTCTTCAGAGAATTCCGACCGTCTGTTCTTTCTCTGAGAACTCATCCTCCTATGGTCCGACATCGCTATGCCTTTCTTTGACTCTTTCAAAGGTTCAAATCCTTCTGAACTTTCCCAACTCCGAGTCTTTCAAAAAAACCCTTTGCACGCACTTCTTGCAGTAGACTTTCAAACACTTCCAAGTGTTGGAATCCTTCGACTCTATACACACCTACAACAGTAGTCTCTAAATACTTCACTCAGGTTCGCAACCCTGAGGCTTTACTCAGGCTGTACACTCCTTGCACCGCTCCTGTGCCAACTACACTTCTGTGGAAATGAGAACAAAAACTTTCGCTCCTGAACTTTCAGAGACAAACCTCTGAACACCTTGTCGATGCACTCCTTGCGGACAATTCAACTGCACTCCTTGCAGGAATTCTTGCTCAGGTAGAGAAACAATTGAAACTCATTCATTTTCCTTTTCCTCTCAAATTTCAAACATTCAACAAGAAATCATTCATACATAGCATAAA
Source organism: Picea engelmannii (assembly GCA_009831015.1). Classification (NCBI taxonomy): domain Eukaryota; kingdom Viridiplantae; phylum Streptophyta; class Pinopsida; order Pinales; family Pinaceae; genus Picea; species Picea engelmannii. The sequence goes on from ML786099.1 coordinate 382,201, forward strand.
AGCAATTGCATGACAGAAAGAGTAAAGACATTCATGAGCATAACATTCAAAGATGCATACATAGAGAATATATGAACACCATGAGTCTGAATCACAGCTTTCTTGTATTAATCCATAACTTTTGTACGTGGAGTCTGCTACACAGCTCTCTGCTTCTCTTCTATGCTCATCATCATGCTCCTTATGTTACAATACAAAATGAGGGTGTCTATATCTCATTTCCCTCTTGTGCTCTAAAACTGTCTAATCTACACATTCAATTCTATCTACTTGCATTAACTACCAGAAATGCCTCCTACCTACTAAGGACGAGAGAAAATCGCTCAAGGTCCATTTACATTATACAAGTGCACTTCCACTTGATGTTTCATTAATGGTTCAAGATATTTCAAAATTTGTGCTGGGCGCTTTTCCAGCTGTCTGATTATCTCCGCGTTGGCTCGCTTGAGATGCTCCTGCATCAATAATGCAAGTATTTATAATTAGTTTAGAAAAAAATAAATGGATTAATACACATAACATTCATACACTTTGGAATTAAAACACTTTGAAATTCATATACTCATCAAC
>ML786099.1:382917-398537 GCA_009831015.1 Picea engelmannii
ACAAAGTGAAAACAAGTTCCCTAACATAAAAAACATCCATATGGTGGCCTAGATACAAAATGACAGTAGTTGTTCAATCATTGAACATTGCCACCCTCGCCACCTTCAAGAGTATCCTGGAAATATATATTTCTTCTCTTTATCGAGGAAGCACCTAGAGAGTTTCTAGGCCTAGGCGTGCTTCGATGCTCTAGAGACTGCACAAATAATAAACAATGTTATAATTGTTTTCCCTCAATGAATTAATATACATACAAAATGATACTTTGTAATTTAACCTAAGACAACTCACCGCATATGTTGATATGATTCGTGAGGGTGTTACCCTCCTTAATGACCCCTATATCTCTGTGATTCCATCATACATGAGTTACAAGGATCAATTCAAGAAAATTAAACCAATATTCTTAAAATCAAATTCATGAAACATAAAAAATTATCATCAATGCATTATCTCACTATGAATATCTCAGGCCTCGATGGAAATTCACTTGAAGATGGAGCACTAGGTTGTACAACCTTCTCTGATACAACCTCTACTGAGGTAGTATCAGATGATGGGGCTCATGAAAATCGTGGTGGGGTTGGGTGGAATACAGGTGGTGCATATGGGTTGCCTGCGTGTGAATCCACTAAGGATGCTGAGGGTGGGATGTGATAGACCCTCACAGGTTGTACGAGTTAGTGCAACTCCATAGTCCTGTATAAAGTTAACCCAGAAGAAATGCCCAGGTGTTGAGGGAGTGAAATAATACTATATCTAGAAAATATATATGCAATGTGCATACATATTAATAAAATTGAACTATTAGTACCAAATAGTAAAATTCAAAAACATAAATATAAACAATTTGAGAATTATATGATATTTAAATCTACAAGGACACGTGACGCAGGTGACTTGTCCATCCTATATGGACATTCCCTGACATCGCATAGTCCCAAATCCTATAGAAACACGAGAACATTAAAAATTTGAGGATGACGTTAAATAAAGAAATGACTATGGTGAGTTTATCAAATGTGATACATACATGTGTGTAGGGTGGACCCAATGAACATGTTGTCTCTACTACTTCATTATTAGTGTGGTTAGGCACTGATGCATCCATAGATGTAGAGGGTCTACTTCTTAGACGTAAAAAATGCAAAACAACATACATTAAAATATCGATATAAATACACAAAATACAAAATAAATATATAATAATGAATGCTATAGAGAGGGTTAAAATATTGGCCTCCTCCATGAAGCTATCTTTTCCACTAGGCCTTATAGGCCCATAGCATGTATTCCTGCAACTAGAGAATCTACGAGGTTCACATGGATGATTGTTATGTCCATGTTGCCTCTCCTCATTGTACTCTCCTATGCATGGTCAAGCTCCAACCCCTCTATAAATTTCACTGGCAGACGCCTCCTGCCAAGATAGTGAAACAAAGCTATTGTGTTGCACTAGGATACGAGTCAATGATGAAATGATTAGTTGTACATGTTGCAATCTCTTTGCAACAATAAGATGTTGGGTAGGGGAGTTGGGACTTTGCTTAGGGGGACGAGGACCTAACAAGAGGTCGCACCTAACATTCTCTCGGTCCTATGCAAACCCTTGATCCACCCCCTACAATTCACCAATGTCAAAGTAGTTGACATTCTTACCCAAAATAAACTCACCCCATAATTTTCTCATAAATTATAAAGGAATCTCCCTGCTATTGCAGGGAGATTTATCAAAAGACATATACCACCAATCCATCTAATTTTGACTAATCTCGAGATGGATGCACCGGTCAGTGGAGATCTGTTTCTTGGTAAATGGTAGTTCTTGTCCATTTATAGGATCCCTAAAAATAAACAATATTTGTTGTTTTGAAATGCCCAGTTCTTTGACTTAGTTTATGTCCAAAACATTTCTATAATACTCATACATTATTTCCCTATAATTAGAAATAGAAGTCAATTTCCCTTGGGCACTTGCAATGGAATTCACAATGATGTCCAAAAAAGTGGCCAAGGAGACTTTGCTAGGCTCTATAGTGTCCCTTAATTGTTCCTCAAGGATTCTTATTATAACCAACCCCTCAACAATTTGAGTGTTTACGTTGGGTAGTTGTGGTGGGTTGGGGTTTTTATCTTCTTGGTTTTATTCTGAGCATTTTACATTGTCTTTGGGTTCTATTATATTATATATGTTGAAATTTAAAATCCATGGAATGTAAATTAGGTTGGTTTTATAATTAAAATACAAAATTACATTTTTTTTTAATTTAGATTCTTAGGAGAAAAATACTAAATTGGAAATGACAAAATTTGGCGAAAAATAAGATAAATTAAACACACACATAGTGGAAATATCCTCCCTTTGTTTCTCCTCTATATCTCCTCTCTCCTTTCTCAATGAGAGTAAAAGAACGAGCGATATTTTTGGACAATGAGCACAAATCACGTTGGAGACCCTTTAAAAACGTTTAATAGAAGGAACCCTTTAAAAAGGTTTAATAGAAGGAACGATAATGTGCATGTGTTCTTAGGAACACACGTCCATTCCTGCCACTAAACCTACATGGAAAGCCTCATGGAGGTTCGACCACTTCCAAACTTATAGGTTTAGGAATGCCTACTCGCATCCGTGCGAGTGTGCTTTCCTACTAACCCGCTTGCCATATTTTCAACCACAAACTTCTTGCACTCACGCTTAAATCAATAATAATTTGGTTAGTCTCATATTCATGAGACTTGATTTCTTTCTCATACTAATTGAATTTAGTCTATAAAAGTACCGTGTCTAGAAATTTCCCTTATCATAATCGAATGCCCATAAAATTCTTGGTGGGGAACTACCTTCTTAGCTAATTTGAGAGAACAATTTATGTTTTGATTGTTTATTTATCTTCTTACTCAAAATCACCTATGTGAAAATGTTAGTTTCTTTTTCGAAATCAAAATTTCTTTAGAAGTACATCCCCCTTGAATTATTTTTCTTGTAACTCCATGGATTGAATCCTTAAGTGTGACAATTAGAATTATTGATAAAAATGACCTTTCAAATAGGTTTCCACTCACAACTTCCTTATTTCTTGACTCTTCTTCAGATTCAAACTCACAACCAAGATTTTATCTTACCATTTTTTACAGTGGTTCTATCACATCTTCTTCCATTAGATCAACTTTCTATACAAATCTCATTTTTTTTATGACTCTGAATTTTCAAGAGTCTCCATCACAAAATCCAAAATCCATTATTTTGTTTTGGTTGATCTACTTCAATTGTGATCACTTGAAATTTCTTTAACTTTATTTCTTTCCACATTCTCCTTAGTAAATGACAAATTAGTTTGACCTTGCAAAATTTCTTGTACTTTTTCCTACGTATGTGTGTTTTCCAATATTCCAGTTTCTACATATTCATGATGAATGCATTGAGCAACATTTTTCATGTTAAAAATTAAAAATTCAAATGATGTGGATCATACTTCCATATCCTATATTCTTCAAAAGAGAATGGTTTCATCATCTCTTCAACTATACTAAATGTAGGTGTGATTTTAACTATAAACGAGAAAATTTCTTAATTCAATCTTTCCCTAATACATTCCTAGGAAGAAATACGAGGCATTAGGAAAAGTGGAAGTCGATTTAATTATGAACCAAAAACTTTGATAACTATGTAGTCTTAAAATATGAACAAGACTCCAAATTTAATGTCCCTGATGAATTGAATAAATATGTTTCATTCTTTAAGCATCCTGGGAGGATATTTATTATGTATTATACTTAAAATGATATAGAACAGAACCGACTCACAACATTTCGGGGACGGGGAAGCGAAGAAAAAGATTTGTTCAGATTAATGAACGAGAAATGTGTGTGTGTGTGTGTGTGTGTGTGTGTGTGTGTGTGTGTGACAAGGATCAGTTTGAAACGATTTAAGATGGTTTGAAGCGGTTGGAGAGAAACTACAACTAATTCTCCATTATTCTAATTATCCCCTTTAATGGAGAAAGGATTTACATCCACACCTAACATATCCCTAAACAATTCAAATTTGATCTTCCTAAGAGGCTCAGTGAAAATATCAACAACATTTTCACTAGTATTACAATACATTAAAGAAATGTCATTAGACTGCATCTTTTCTCGAACAAAATGGAATTGAGTATCAACATGATTTGTCCTTGAATGATAAACTAGATTATTTTCCAACTTGATTAAGCTCTGGTTATCACATTTGATTATAGTAGCTTTCTTTTTTTCTTCTCCAACATCTTGAAGTAGTCTTCTCAACCAAACAACTTCACAAGTTGTTGCACACAATTATTTATATTTGTCCTCAGTGGATGACAAAGATACAATAGGTTGCTTCTTACTACTCCATGAAACAATCCTGGATCCAATGCCAAAAGAATAACCTTTAGTAGATCTCTGATCATCCAGATTGCTAACCCAATTTGAATTTGAGTAACTTGTTAACTCAACATCGAATGAATCAGTATACTTAATACCATAATAAATTGTGCCTTTGAGATACTTGAGTACCCCTTTCACTGCATTCCAATGCATTTCTAGAGTTTTATCCATAAATTGACTTAAAACACTAACAGAGTATGCTATGTCAGGTCTGGTTGTACTGAGATAATTCAAGCCTCCCACCATTTGTCTATTCACTATATAATTTACCTCCTTCAAACCATCATCACAATAAATTTTCATGTTTTGTTGCATTGGAACATAAGAAACTTTACACTGATCCATTTTAAACCTCTTAAGTACTTCTCTAACATATTTACCTTGAGACACAAAGGTTTGACCAACATTTCTCCAAACTTCAAGGTCGAGACAGTAATGTAACTCACCAAGATCTTTCATTTCAAATACGTGTGGCATATGCTTCTTGATTCCACTAATCATTTTTTCTAAATTTCCTATAATAATTAAGTCAACAACATATAAGGAAATCAATACAGCATGCCCCTTTCATCAAACTTGGTATATAGATTTGGATCACTTTTGTTCCTCGTAAAACCCTACTTAAGAAAAAATGAATCTATATTCTCATACCATGACCTAGGTGCATGTTTCAATCCATATAATGTTTTCTTTAATTTACATACTAAATGTTCCTAACCACTTTTCACAAACCCCTCTGGTTGAGCAAGGTAAACCTCCTCCTTTAACTCACCATTCAGAAAAGAAAACTTTACATCTAATTGGTGAAGCTTCCAATTGTGTTTTGTAGATAGTGAAATTAGCATTCTCATAGTGTTTAATTTAGCTATTGGTGCAAATGTTTCTGCATAATCAATGCCCTCTTTCTACGAATACCCTTTTTCCACCAATATAGCTTCATATTTATCTATACTACCATCTGCTTTGAATTTAGGTTTGTATATCTATTGACATCATATGGGATTTTTATCTTTAGGCAATTCAGTCAATTTCCAAGTTTTGTTTTTCATTATAGAGTCATATTCTTCCTCCATTGTTTCTCTCCACTCTTCATGTTCATTAGCTTCATTAAAACTCATGGGTTCTATGGCATTTGAAATATTAGTCATTAGGCATAATCTTTGTATTTTTCAGGGAGAATCTGTCATGGAGATCTTCTCAATTGGTTGGTGCCTTTTCCTGCTAGATGTATCCATGTCACTGGGTGCCTTTTCCTGATGTTGCTTCTCTTCTTTGACTTCCTCATATTCAAGAAGTACATGCCATCTTTCATGACTATTGTCCTCATTGTTTCCTTCTACATGTTCATGGAAGATTACATATCTACTTGCAAACACTTTTTGAGTAGATGGATCAAATAGTTTATATGCTTTAAATTTTGAACAGTGCCCTATTAAAATACATTTGATCGTTTTAGCATCAAGTTTCTTCATGTTCTCCTTTGGAATATGTGCAAAATCCTTACACCAAAATATCCTTAAATTGTTAAGTGCTGGTTTAGAGTCATACAAGGCTTCAAAAGGAGTTTTATGATCAAGACACCTTGTTGGACTTCTATTCTTTAAGTAAACAACAGTGTTAATGGCCTCAACCCAAAAAGCATTTGAGATATTCTTACCTTTCATAATACTTCATGCACACTCCACGAGAGTTCTATTTTTCCTTTTCGCAACTCGGTTCTTCTATGGAGTGTGGGGTACTGTAAATTGTTGTACTATTCCATGATATTTGCAATACTTGATGAAGTTCCTCAATCTGTACTCTCCACCATGTTTTTAAATGCATTGAAGTATTAAAAAACATCACTCTTTTTCCTAAGAAAATAAACCCATGTGTGTCTTGTGCAGTCATCAATAAAAAATACGAAATAATAAGCACATCCTAGCGACCTTGTGTGCATTGGTCCACAAACATCAGTGTGCACAAGTTATAATAGATATCTTTCTCTCCTATCATGATTAGAGGGGAATTCATCTCTGTGCATCTTTCCTAATGCACAACCTTCACAAGAAGCATACTCATTCTTCAACATAGGGAGTCCTTCAACCATATTTTGTTTTTCATAATAACAACAAATCATGATAATAAATGTGACCATACCTTTGGTGCCAAAGAGTTTCTCTAGGGATAGTCACAAAAGTTAAAGCTTGATGATTCTTGCTCCTGACATCAAGTTTGTATAGGCCTCCAACTCGGACTCTTGAAGCAACACTTATGTAATGATCTTGCAAGTCCTTCATTATACAATGTGTCTTGAAGAATTCGACCTTCAAATCTTGATCTGTAATGGTGGACACAGAAATCAAGTTTTTCTTTATCCCAGGGACATACACAACATTTTGAATGTGTCTGACAATACCATTCGGAAGTGTGAGTAAAATATCTCCATATCCCTTGATTTTATTAGAGCGATCATCTCTAAGATAAATATGGGCATCATTATGTTTGTATACCAATTCTTGTTACAAGTCATGTGAATTGAAGCGCCAGAATCAACAAACCATGCATCAACATCATTAGTTTCAGGAGAAAGCGCAACATTCAACACAAACAATTTGAGATCTTTTGGTTCAATATTCGGGTTTTCTTCTGCAAAGTGTCCTAAATGTTTTCTATTTTCATGACTAGCCTCATCATCATTTTTCTTCTTATAACATTATACACAATAAAAGCACTTAGGTTCATTTATATTAGATGGCATACCTTGATTTGGCTTTGACTTCCTTTGAAATGAACTTCATGAGGCTTCAAATTAGCATGCCTCTCTTCCTTTTGTAACAATATACCTGTCAGTTATAAACATTTGATAGTCCTCTAGCATTCCATTTAGGGCAATTGTGACAAAGTTTTAGCATCTCTAATATGTGGAATTATGCTATCATTAATAGACATTCTCAGCAATACCTTGGCTTTGTTCTCCCACTTAGAAGCCGCATCGGGTTGTTTCACCTCCTTTTGCGATCATCCATACGCCATAACCTTCCATCAAGGTTTGCATCTTGAATTTCCAATTGATGAAATTCGATTCATCCAATTTATTGGCTTAGTTGAGGTAGGCTTCTGCCAGCGAATTCGCCATCCTTGCAAACTTCGTCCAGAAATCAGTCTCCTTTTTTATTTGTTTATGGCCACACGATGTAAAATCGCAGCCTCACGATTGATGGCTCAAGAAGTCCATGGTTATGTAGAAGTTTTTATGAATAGTCTTGTTGCAAATGTTCCCAAAGTTGTGGTGCTTTGTCAAGTTGAGAAAGCCAAGGACGAAATGCAGGCAATGAAAATTCGCAGCAACGATTCTGCATTTACGCATTCACTGTAGAGCCACGCGTCCTCCAACCAGACTTCAAAGGTTAAATGCAACAAAGATTCGTGGAATTGATTATGCAGATTGCATATCTCAAATTGCGGGCGCGATTCCAACTCCCATATGCGCAGACCAGATGCTCCACGTCCTCTCCTTCTTCGCTCAGAGATGCACGCACTGACAATCCCATCGGTGGTCGTGCTTCTCCTGCTGCAGTACCTGTGGTGCGTTCTCAGTGCTGCACAAGGGAACTAGACGATCCTCTCTCAAATCTCAACTCTTCCTTCACGCTCAATAGGCAAGTCCACGCCCTCTCCAGATAGTCTGCCTCTCTCCTTCTCGACGCACCAACAACGATCTCTCATAGTAGATCGCGCAACCTCCAGTAGGGATGATCCTTCACTCTCGTGATAGATGCGCACCAGATATCTCGTTGATCTCACTTCAGAGCAACGATTCCACGGATAGCATACACGCTCCAGACAGTATCCACGCTCAGCGAATGAACACTACTCCTCCCGCTCTCATACCAACTTAAAACCATATAGAAGAAAATCGATTCACAACATTTCGGAGACGGGGAAGCGAAGACAATTATTCGTTCGGATTAATCAACCAGAAATACAAATATATATATGTGATCAGGATCGGTTTGAAACAGTTTAAGATGGTCTGAGCCGGTTGGAGCGAAACCCCAACTAATTCTCCATTATTTTAATTACTTAATTACTAGCACAGCAGCTAAATAACTGCTGGTTAATGTCTAAAGGTTCATAAGATGAGAATATATTAAATTCTTTAAAAGAATATATTAAATTTTATTGTTGATTAAGAAATAAACGGTTGCACTTCATTTATCTAGTGTTAATATTTTAATTTATGTTAATCACTTACTGGCAATCAGTTAGCTATCAAAGTAATTTTTAAATATGATTAGGTAAATGTAAAAAAGTAAACACATAAACGGATGTTTTTATAATAACTAGGAAGTAACTTTCGTCGTAATTATTGTGTACATTGTCGTCAAGAATATATCTACAACTGTAATTGGAAGTAAAAAAGATCTTATTAATTAGGTTTTATATCTACAACTGTAATTGGAAGTAAAAAAGATCTTATTAATTAGGTTTTCTTTACCTCCCAACATGAGGGAGATGAGATGAGATGAGAAAGATATGATTAGATGAGGGAGTAAGATATAAGATAGATATGTAATTTTTTTATTTCCTTCAAAGGAGCTTTCTACTGATGTGTAATTCAACATTTAATAAAATATTTATAACCAAAAACATTTAATCCTAAACAAAATATTTTAGCTTAAAATAATTGTATATCATTTTTATATATATAAAGAGAGAACCCACACATTAAAGAGGAAATCTAATTAAGCATGTCTATCTTAACTTGAGATGAAGTCATAATGAGAGAGATGTGTAATTCTTTATATACTCAATATAGAATAGCCACATAACATATATTTATCAATTTTTTGTAGATTTATCAAAATTATTTAAATTTCACTTAGATAATCACTATATTTAAATAAAAGCCGTGAAAAAATAAATATTTTTAAAAAAACCACAAAAAAAAATCTTTTAATTAATGAGTTAAAAACATACAAATAAAACTCATCTTAATCTTCATTTTAACCCCATAAAAGAGATAAAAAACTTGAAATATAAATCTCTTCATACTATATATGTAATTAGACTTTCTATAAAAATAAAATTATTATTAAATACAAATTAATGAGCGTATTAATTCAATTGGCCAACACCTAACTTCTCACCAAATTCTTCTCCCTTTAGATGAAATATAAATCTCTTCATACTATATATGTAATTAGACTTTCTATAAAAATAAAATTATTATTAAATACAAATTAATGAGCGTATTAATTCAATTGGCCAACACCTAACTTCTCACCAAATTCTCACCAAATTGTTCTCCCTTTAGATGGCATGTTTTGTAATATAAAAAATACAAGGTTAGCATGTGGCTCTTATAAGATTGAGAATATCACGTCATAGTATGTTATGTATGAAACTAATAGAGTTCCTATAATTAAGTTTAAATAATGAAAAACATTTAGTCACTAAAGCAACAAAAAATTAGAGAGTAACCCATTACTTTACTTTTTTACTCGATATTTATGCTTAAAAGCGTACACTTATTGATAATGGGCAGATTTAATAGGGGTTTAGTGCTTAATAAGTTTTCTATTAAATATGGCTGGAATCTTCTTAGTAGTCACACAAAATAAATGGCTATTATAAAGACATCCGTTTATGTGTTTACATTTACCTAATCATATTTAAAAATTACTTTGATAGCTGACTGATTGGCCACTTAAGTGATTAACAGAAATTAAAATATTAACACCAGATAAATGAAGCTCAACAGTTTATTTGTTAATCAATAGTAAAATTTAAAATATTCTTTTAAAGATTCTTTTCATCTTATCAACCTTTCGAAGTTAATCAACCACAATTATGTGTACTATTACAGTGACAATAGTGTGTTGATCATGATCATATATATATATATATATATATGATCATCTTGTCTTCTTGCTGTCGTCGTTTTAGCCATCCGCCATAGGATACTTTGGCGGACAATTTTCTATGTTTAGAATTTTTAAAAGTTTCTGGTGTATCTTATATTCTTGTATGCTTTTAGCCAATGGAACGGCCAGGGCCGCCCACTTGCCTTTTCACAGAGAACTTTCTTCCTCGAAATCCCTCCATACACAAACCTACAAAAATAAACGCAGAAAATGCCCTGTACTGACGCGCGACCTTCATCATTATCATACTTAGAAAGCCATTCTACAGAAAACCACCTTGATGACAAAAACAAAACAGCCCACTCTCTGTGATCGCCGACTTACCAAATCCCACCGACTATGCATATATAGTGGTATACATAAAAAGCATCAGACTTTTGTCTATACACGTGAAGTGGGCACATGTGAACAGCTAGAATTTGTAACCAAGTTTGAAAACTTCAAAACACTGAACTAAAGACAGGGAAAAACCATTATTCTCTGGAATCGCAGCAGATATACTGTTGATAATGTGATAATACTGTCGATAAGGCAATCCTGCCAAAAAAAGCAAACCACTACATAGTCCATAAACAAACCTAAAAAAAAACGACACAGAAAAGACCTTTTTGCAGGGCCTGTCTGTTCTGCCTTCATCGTTTTCATCCCTAAAACCTATATACTACAAAACAATTCAAAATACTTTCACCATTCCTCCTCGGGATTGCTAGCTTACCAAATCCTATCCCCCAGGCCTGGAATTTGATTGGAAAGAAATTCACAGGTCATTATTGAACAAACATCAAAATACCAAAAACGTCAAATTGACGTTTAATTGTGTAAGGTTAATAACTATAAATTATGGCTTCAGCTTTTAAGGAACTAAGTAGGGGCAGGCTTCAGCCTTCAAGGAACTAAGTAGGGGCATAGTAGTGAGGGAGGTAGATGACATCTGAACAATGTTAGTTGAGAAAGTAAATGGACACCCAAATTACAAATTCCAACGCTTCAGTTTGGATTTTTTTAGCTTCAACGTTCAACTTTGCTCTGTGAGTATGATTTCCAAATCTTCCACTAATCATAGCTAGAGCTTTGAGATTAGATCTGCTCAGCATAAAATTTATGACAATAAAATTTACACAATATACTAAATATTTTGACATTTATAATTTAACCTTCATCAATTTTTCTCTTAACAAGATGAGTAAATTTGAAATTCCACGCCTGGTCTCCCCTCTCTATATTGTCGTATCCCTGGAATGTATCAGATTTTCGTCCATGCACGTGATGCGGACACATGACCAGCAATTATTGGAACTCGGGTTTGAAAACTTCAAATAAAGAAAGTCTGGCAAACACTGAACGAAAGAGAGCCAAAAAAATGTTCTCAGAAATCCAGCAGATTTACAGCGACGATAATGTTGATGAGGAGATAATATCTAAATGACGAATTCAGTCTCCACTATTTCAATATGGCCATATCTCCACTATAACAGATTATGTGAAAATCGTGCCTTTAGTAATGTTTGTTCGATGCCTGTATATTGTTTCTGTTTTCTGCCATGTCTACCATCACTGCGCGAAAGAAAATGAAGACATCCCAACCATTTTATGTGATTTTTCATAAACTTCGTTAATTAATAAAATAAATACAGATACAACACTTTGTGCATTGTTTCATTGGAAATCCATAACCCAATTATAGACATCCCACAAGAGCTGAGCACAAAAGCCAAAGAAAATTTACTTCCCATTAATTACTAACATAAATACAGATATACCACTGTGTGCATCGTTTCGTTGGAAATCCATAACCTAATTATAGACATCGCACAAAAGCTGAGCACAAAAGCCAAAGAGAAGTTACTTCCCATTAATTACTAACATAAATACAGATATACCAGTGTGTGCATCGTTTCAATGGAAATCCATAACCTAATTATAGACATCCCACAAAAGCCAAAGAAAAGTTACTTCCCATTAATCTCGTACTCAATAACACTATGCATAAAACAAATATCTACCATTAAAATATGAAAAACAAAACAAAACATATCCTCCTAATATGAAAAATTACAGCTATCCACATGTTAAGATTCATAGAATTAAATATATCCTTCGAATATGGACAGTTCATTCTAGAACCTGACTTTTAATAATGGCCATGTTTTGTTGCCCATTATCATGTTTTAAAACTTATGTTAAATAATGGGACATCGTTCTCTGTATTGATATTAGATGTATTCAACATATTATTAAACCCCTTGACTCTTATAATTCCTTTAGCATTGTAGTATTTATGTATGTTATATGACAGGTGTTTATTGTTTATATTTTATTATATATTAAGATATGATTCAGGAAGTAGTGTAGTTATTTAACGTTATTATTATTTTCAATATTTAATATTATAACTATTGGTAAGTAGTAGTGCAGTGTTCGACAACTAAATAAAAGCTTTGTATTGTGTTTTTTTTTGGTTAATTTTGATTGAAATATAAATATAATGAGAAAACTAAAAGAGTTTATTTAGACTTAATGTTTCTTTCTTGTTTTTTTTTAATGGAGATTGCATGGTTTTGTTTATTATTATAGCCATATTAATTGGTAATGCAGAATAATGTTCTTACATATTTATCTACATTTACCATTACCATTAGATTTATTTTTTCTTAGTTCAAATCTTGTACTTCCTAAACTCCATCTTATAATACCCTGTCTGTAAATATAACTATATTGGTCAAGGAACTATGGAAAACCTAAAAGTGTGAATGCTTGATTTAATAGACCTTTGTATAAAAGGTCGATGAATGTAAATTATGTTATTTTAATAGAAAATGGTTATGTGTTGCATGACTGCGGAAAGAGGAGATGTGCTAAGAGAAAACCATGAATGCTATGAAAAGTGGTGGACCGACCATGGTTGCGTTAATCCCCACTGAACAAGTACCATGCTTGAATTATTTTCTTAGATCAGAACAACCCTATGACCCAAGAATGAATTACAGTCGGGATGGTAGGTGGAAAGACCTCCTCAAGAGTTAATGAGGGGATGGGGTAGACCACCCATCCATAAGGCTTCCAGACCATAGAATGGGAATTCTAGCCACACACAACCTTGCTGAGGAAGGAAAGAAAGGAAGTGTGGTGGGTAGAGGAAGACCCGTGGAGAAAAATGCAGAGACGAGAGTGGAAACTCTCGGGTCTGAGGAAGGAATGAAAGAGAAACAGTGAGTTCTGATCACATAAAATAGAGATTGAACTAGGCGAAGGAGAGTAACCTTCGTCCTTATCTATTTCTGTATTGGGAAAATGAGAGTAACCTTCGTCCCTAACTTCTGTTGAGCTGGAAGTAAGAGATTGTTAAGCTTGGGGGTGGCTAGTGATAAATCCATTGGGAGTGATTGATCCTATGGTTGGGTGGAAACGAGCACCCCTTTCAGCAGTCACATCACACTCTATGGTTCTGATAAATGTTTTCTTGTCTTATGCTTTGAATTATAAATAATGGATGCATGTGAGTATTTGCATATCTATAAAGGGTTCTTTATCTGTATTAAATGATTAAGTTATGAGTATGCGTTCGTTCCCTTGAGAACCTATATTTCTTCTTGATTTTCCATATGCCCCAATTTAATCACTCGAAGGCGCTTTCCCCAGGAATTTACATCACCGTTCTGGAGTCGAACCAAGCCTCTGGGCATAGTTACCGTTTTGGTAACATCACAAGTTACTTTGCCTTGATTCAGAGCTTAAATCTTTGCGAGTTGGGAAGGTGTTCCCTTCAGACCAGTAGTCTAGGAGATTATGAACTTGTGCCTATTCCCTTAACCAAAAACCCGACTAAGAGTGGGGATTATAGCCCAAGAGTTATATGAAGATCCATGTGACCTGGGTCTAGGAACCTCGGAGCTCGAGGCTCCGAGATGTCAAATTGCACAATAGTCAAGTTGAACCCTGCAATTGCTATGAACCATCCATCTATAAACAGAGATCGAGGGTGGCGAATCATTGCGGAGAAGGAAGGTGAAAATAGCGGACGCGCTAGTTCATGGCCCGCAATTTACCCTTGTCGTTGATCTCGATGGGATGGAAGATCAACGATCCCGGTTAGACTAGAATCAAGTGAGCACTTTCGAGATTGCGGAGGTCAAACTCTCTGGTAAAGAGTACACATATTGGGGCCCCATAATTTTTGTGAATCGTCGATCATCATTGACCTTCGATCTGAGTTTGACGCGATCCCTAAGACACAAGGAGAAAGTGGGATGGTGAAATATTCGAGGAGATCAAGCTCAGAAAAGATAGTGTTTTTTGGAGTGCAGACGAAATCTAGGAGACATGCCCATAGGAGGAGAAAAGGTCGAATCTTTCGAGCACTTAGAAAATCTTCTAAGTTAGAGGAATTCAGAAGCTCAGGAGGAGGAGAGAAAGTGGTCGTTGGATCACAATGCGAAGGATCGACAGTTGTTTGTTCTAAGCAAGGTGCACGAACCTTAGCACTTGGCACACGCACAAGAAGGGAACTTACCAAAGTTCCAAAGTCCCAAAGTAATTTGAGGTCGTCTATCACCAGGAGGTGAATATGGACCACCAGATCCAGAGGGATACATAGCGATGGATCGCGAACTCCAGAGGAATATGTTCGAGGGTTTTCATTTGAAAGTTGATATTACCGAACCTTAAAGACCCCAAGTGAATCTGGACCACCAGATCTAGTGGGCCATGTGGCCAGAGATCATGGACTCTCGGAAAATCTATGCGACAGTTTTCAGTTGAGATCTGAGACTCCATAAGTTTGGAGAGCCAGATAGCCGAAGTAAATATGAGTTGTCAGATCACCAGAAGTAGGATCCTAGTTGTTGATCGCCACAAGATACGTGTCATCATATCAACATCTTTGGTAAATCTATTCAAGAGTTTTCAGTTGAGATTTGAGACTCCTGAAGCGCGAAGAGACGGATAGACGAAGCAAATCTCAGTCGTCAGATCGTCCGAAGTAAATCTCCAGCATCAGATCATCCGAAATCAATCTGGATCGTCTGATCCAGAAGGGATGTGGTGTGAATCTATGGACTTCGGATAAAGTCCCAAAGTAATTCATAGTTGTCAGATTAAGAAGGGGCATGGTGTGAATCTGTAAGGTAACTAGAGAGGCAGTGGGGGGGCTCAGAGGGCCCATAGTGATAATAGTGGAGGTCATTCAATGTAGGGTGGACTAGGTCCACTATATTATTAAATAAGGCCCACTATGGTAGTTAGATATAATAAATGGGTAATTAGATATAATAAATGTAAGAGGACTTCTTAGAAGGTTCTACTTC
>ML786099.1:399801-412356 GCA_009831015.1 Picea engelmannii
TTCGTAGTATTCAAGATTCATTGAATAACATGCAGGAGATATTTCTTATGGAGGGCCTCAGGGATGAATATAATCAAGAAATATATGCTTGGTATGATTTTGAGGCAGATTGTGATGATTGGTATATGGATAGTTGTCATTTTGGGGATGACAAGCACTTTCATATTTTATTTGATGACTCTACTCCACCTTCTGTAGAGAACATCAATGTACCACATCAGGAGCTAGTTACCAGCATTCAGTCTACATATTCTAGAGTGGTATTATTCATTACAGATTCTGCTACGACCATTTTTCACTATGTGGATGGATCTTCTTATTTGGATCCACATGATAGGTGCCAGTCTTTGGAGCATCATTTGGAGTTGGTTATTGGGTTCCAAAATATTCCACGGCGAGTTCACATGAGCACTTGGACATGGGACCCGGGCTTAGAATGGTGGTTGGACTACTTCAGCATGGTGGATTTCCTTTCTACATGGGACCTTGGTTCTTCAGTCTTCTTCAGCATTATTGTCCACAATTATCCATGGGACCCTGGTATATGGTTGTACATCAAGCATTGAGGACAAAGCTTTCATAAGGGGGATGGAATGTAAGGTAGCTAGAGAGGTAGTGGAGGGGCTCAGAGGGCCCATAGTGATAATATTGGATGTCATTCAATGTAAGGTGGAATAGGTCCACTATATTATTATATAAGGCCCACTATGGTAATTACATATAATAAATGGGTAATTAGATATAATAAATGTAAGAGGACTTCTTAGAAGGTTCTACTTCTAGAAGATTCCTCCTCTAGAATGTTCTTAGGTGATGGTAACACTATATAAAGGGGTTCAAGCAATGTAATGAGACATGAAGAGAAGTATTGTATCTCGAGCGGTAGCTCAATAGGAGGATGCCCCCTCGAAGAGGCAAGTGAACAGGAGAGGATCCCTTCCATAATAGGATCCATTGTATGGTGTTTCCCTACCTCAAGGGTTTTCTCTATTTCTTGTGTTCATGTTATGGTGAATGGTTTATGGTTTATTCTTAGTATTATTGAAGTATATTTGGTAAATCAGTCGTCACATCACCCGAAGTAGGATCCTGGTTGTTGATCGCCACGAGATACGTGTCATCATATCAACATCTTTGGTAAATCTATTCAAGAGTTTTCAGTTGAGATTTGAGACTCCTGAAGCACGAAGAGACGGATAGACGAAGCAAATCTCAGTCGTCAAATCGTGTGAAGTAAATCTCTAGCATCAGATCGTCCGAAATGAATCTGGACCGTCTGATCCAGAAGGGACGTGGTGTGAATCTATGGACTTCGGATAAAGTCCCATAGTAATTCATAGCTGTCAGATTAAGAAGGGGCGTGGTGTGAATCTATGGACTCTAGGTAAAGTCTCGAAGTAATTCATAGTCGTAAGATAAAGAAGGGACGTGGCATGAATCTTTGGACTCCAGATAAAGTCCTGAAGTAATTCATAGTCGTCAGATTAAGAAGGGACATGGCGTGAATTTGTGGAATTCGAGTAAAGTCCCGAAGTAATTCATAGTCGTCAGATCTATAGGAGACGTGGTATAAATATGTGAACTACAGGTAAAGACCCGAACAAATCCTCGATCGTCAGATCCAAAGGATAGGTGGCACAAATCTATGGACTTCGGGTAAAGACCCGAAGTAATCCTTGATCGTTAGATCAAGTGGACACGCGTCAGTGGATTATAGCCTTCAGATAAAATCTATTGGGAAAAAGGATGGAGTTTAAGATTTGATATCTCAGGAGTCCAGAGACCCGAAGGAGATCTCGATTGTTGATCAAGAAGAGGGCCACAGGACCGTTGATCTAGTTGAAAGGTCAAACACCCGAAGTAGAAGCAGGGTCATTGATTTAGCAGGATAGGTATCCACAGATCGTCAACTCTAGAAGATTAATGTATGAAGGAAAGCAGGGTTTGAGATTTGAAAAGTCTGAAGTCTAGAATCACAAAGGAGATCACATTCGTTGATTTAGGAGGGGCAGATCTAGTCCATGGATTTGAAAATGAAAGATCTGAACCGTCAGTTCAGAGAGCACCGTTAATATCGAGAGATCGACGGTCCCGTAGAATTGCAGGGATTGGAGGTGTGTGAAATTTAAAAAGTTGAGGGCGGGCCGCAATCCAAACCCTAGTTTTGGAGAAAGGACACATGGAGACTCGAGGATAACTGCGAGTCGAAAAATAGTTTGGTGTCAAACCGTCTTTGGTCGCGCCTGCAATTGTGTGTTTACATGAGGTCATCGCCCAAGGTCAAATATGAGGAGGGCCAAAGAGAAAAGAGGATAACGCCAACTCCGAGACTTCGTTGAAGCGCGAAGGAGAAGGTCGCGAGTATCATAATACCTGCACCAGAAGTCGGAAGGGCATGTGTTTGATTAAGAGGTAAGACTATCAAGGTCTATAAGTCTTGTTTGACTTAGAAAATTGGAGAACCCTGATCGGAGGGTTGGGCTGAGTCACAGACTTCCCAAATTAGGAATCATAGAGGGAAAGGATATGTTCCTGTAAGGAGGACATTTTTTTTTTTGCCCCATCATGGGTGTGTTACACATCTACACATACCACTAGGCTTGATCCTCAATAAACTAAATGGTAATTTATTGGAGGTATGCTCCTCTACACATAACACTAGGTTTGATCCTTAATAAACTATTTCTCTTGTAAATGGTAATTTGTTAGAGGTATGCTTCTCCACTTCCAAAGTTTGATGTAATATCCTCATTAAGATTCAAACAATTTTTATTTCCATACTCTAGTTTGACATACCAGGAGACCAACTCATTTGATAAATAAAGAATTTATTATGTTGTGTACAATATGTAACATAATTTAGTTTTTTTATTCTCGATGGATCTAATACGTGCACTCAGCAAGGATAAAAAAACATCTAACTCCAATTAAAAAATTTCTTAAGTGCAATACCTCCATATTGCCATTGATACATTACAAGAAGTAATGCATGTCTTGATGTAGTTGAAAGGGACATCATTGGATGCTCTAGAACTGTTCTCTTAGAGTACAAGATTACCTTCCCCATATAGCATACTCAATATGTTAGGGACCTAACCTCCCTAACCCCTCATGTAGGTAGAATAATATAATTATTTGTAATAAAGGCCAATATTAATAAGGCCTAGCAATAACAAAGAATAAGTCAAATGTAAGATGAGGGTATGAAAAATATTTTCTTGGATATTATTGTAATAGAGTTTTGTTATGCTAGAGGTTTCCCCCTCGAAGAGGCAAGTTAAAATTGTTATCATTAATCAAGGTGCTCTTTCTCATGTTATTTTGGTACTATTATGGTACTGTCCTAATTACATTATTGTTTCTCTGTAATTTATATGTTAAAATCTCTTTGTTCTGCATACTATTTTATATCTGAAATACTACAAATGGTATCAAAGCACCCTCCTCGATAGAAAATTGTAGGTTAGATTTTTTCAAGGTAGAGACGTATTCTGGCATCTTAAAGCTATAGAGATCCGTCGTTACATGCATAAACCCACGGTCGGGGAGTCATACACTTAGGAAATACAAGAGGTACTTAAGCACACATCTGTTGGCCACCCTTGTAACCATTGTTGGTACCCGTTCTAGTGGTAGTGCATCAGACAACACCTGTATATGGATGGGCCTATATTTCCTTAAGCCCTCCATAGATAAATCGATCGATCACCTAACTGTTATAGTTCCACTAAGAACAACACTCGGGAAGATACTATCTAGTACCTGGGTAGTTGAGTAGTATGGCTAACGGTACGTTCTATCCTCCTTAGTTAGTGCCCTGATATATTGGGCTGAGTACTACTGTTGGACTCCTCACATATATCAGAGAGATATAGCATAGGGAAAACCATTTTCTATAGAAACCCTAAATATCCTACCCCTAGGAATGGAAACAAAAACAAAACAAACAAGATCTATTTTTATGGAACTACGCCTTATGCATTCTGGTTGTGAAATTACTATAGATTTATTTGTGTTAAGCATTTGGGAATTTCATCACTGCAGTATTATTCAGGACGGAGTATAACTCCGCCAACACACTTATTTTGGACTTATCCCATTGTGTTCCTTTCTTCACCCCAATTCCAATGATACCTGTCACTTTTAACACAATTTTTTTGTGTGGACCCGACCTTTCCCTAACACCCTTATTTGGACCCTATCCCATTGGATCCCCCTTTTTCCTTAATCCCGGTGGTACCTATCATTTGACACCCTTCTTTGTAGTGGTCCCACCCACCTCTCCATAACCCTTTTGTTTCCCCTATACAATTTTCCTACCCATGTTTCCAAATGGCTATCACCAGAGCCCAAGAACTCAATTTCTTGATTATTGACAACCACGAGAAGTAGGAAGACATCAAGAATATCAATTACAATATTAGCTCAATTAATTCATATATTGCAATCCTGAAGGAAAAATATGCATACATCAATGACCTCAATGAATACTTAATGGGTCATTCCTAGAACCCTTCCTTTTTTGAAAAACCATCTTATCAGGATGACCATGACTCTTCCTATTACCAAGGTCCTAATACTAACCACTTTTCTCGAGACCTCCACCCTCCGAGGATTGAGGTGAAATAATTTGATGGATGAGATCCCACAGGCTAGGTCACCCAAATCGAACATTATTTATCTTTGCATGGAATTACTAATGATTTAGCCAAGATTTGTTATTGTGTCCTACATTTGGATTAGAACGATGACAATGGTGGCAATGGCACAAAAAGGTATGCTAAAGGTATGTTTCTTGGACACATTTTGTGGAAAAACTGGAAGATCAGTGATCCCGATTAGACTAGAATCGAGTAAGCACTTTCCAGATTGTGGAGGCTGAACTCTCAGGTAAAGAGTATGCATGTTGGAGCCCTGCAATTTCTGTGAACCGTCAATCATTGTTGATATTTGATATGATTTTGACATAATCCATGAGATGAAAGGAGTGTGTGGGATGGAGAAATATTCAAGGATATCAAGCTCAGAAAATATAGCATTTTCATGAGTGCAGACGAAATCCAGGAGATGGGCCTGTAGGAGGAGGAAAGGTCGAATCCTTCGAGAACTTAGAAAATATTCTAAGTTGGAGTAAGTCATAATATCAGAAGGAGGAGCGACAATAGCCATTGGATCAAAAATCCAAGGATCAATAGATATCTGATCTAAGAAGGGTGCACGAACCTTAGCACTTGGCACATGCAAGAGAAGGGAACTTACCGAAGTTCCGAAGTCACGAAGTAATTTGAGGCCATCCATCACCAGAAGGTGAACCTGGACCACCATATCGAGAGGGATACGTGGCAACAAATCATGGACTCCGGAGGAATATGTTCAAGGGTTTTTAGTTGAAATTTGATATTCCCAAACCCCAAATACCCGAAGTGAATATGGACCGCCAGATCCAGAGGGACACATAGCGATAGATCGTGGACTCCGAGGAAATATGTGCGAGAGTTTTAAGTTGAGACCTGAGACTCCCGAAGTTCAGAGAGCCAGAGAGCCGAAGTAAATCTCAGTCGTTAGATCACCCAAAGTAGGATCCTGGCCGTTGATCGTGAAGATATACGTGTCAGCATATCAACAGCTATGGGAAATCTATTCAAGAGTTTTCATTTGAGATTTGAGACTTCTGAAGCATGAAGAACCGGAGAGATGAAGAAAATCTCAGTCGTCAGATTGTCCAAAGTAAATCTCCAGCGTTGGATCGTCCAAAGTGAATCTGGATTGTCTGATCTAGAAGGGACGTGGCGTGAATCTGTGGACTCTGGATAAAGTCCCAAAGTAATTCATAGTCATCGGATTAAGAAGGGTCTTGGAGTGAATCTGTGGAATTTGGATAAAATCCCGAAGTAATTCATATTCGTCAGATTAATAAGGGATGTGGCGTGAAACTATAGAATTTGGATAAAGTCTTGAAGTAATTCATAGCCATTAGATTAAGAAGGGACATGGAATGAATATGTGGACTCCGGGTAAAGTCCCGAAGTAATTCATAGTCGTCAGATCTAGAGGAGACGTGGCGTAAATATGTGAACTCCGGGTAAAGACCTAAAGCAATCCTCGATCGTCAAATATAGAGGACAAGTGGCACAAATATTTGGACTTTAGGTAAGGACCCAAAGTAATCCTTGATCATCAGATCAAGTGGACACACGTCAGTGGATTATAGCCTTTGGATAAAATCCATTGGGAAAAAGGGTGAAGTTTGAGATTTGAGATCTCAGAAGTCTGAAGACCTGAAGAAGATCTCGACCATTGATCAAGAAGAGGGCCACAAGACCGTTGATCTAGTTGAAAGGTCAAACACCCGAAGCAGAAGCAGGGTTGTTGATTTAGGAGGATAGGTGTTCGCAGATCATCAACTCTAGAATATTGATGTACGGGGGAAAGCAAGGTTTGAGATTTGAAATGTCTAAAGTCTGGAATCATGAAGGAGATCACATCCATTGATTTAGGAGGGGAAAATCTGGTCCGTGGATTTGAAAAGGAAAGATCTGAACCGTCAGTTCAGACAGTACCAACAATATTGGGAGATCGACAATCCCATAGCATTGTAAGGATTGGAGGGGCGTGAACTTTAAAAAGTTGAGGGTGGGCCGCAATCCAAACCTTAGTTTTGGATAAAGGACACATGGAGGCTCGAGGAGAATTTTGGGCCAAAAAATAGTTTGGTTTCAAATCGCCTTTGGCCATGCCCAAATTTTGTTTTTGCATGAGTTAATCTCCCAAGGTCACATCCGAGGAGGGCCCAAGAGAAAAGGGGCTAACGCCAACTACAAGACTTCATTGAAGCACGAAGGAGAAGGTCGTGGGTATCATAATAGCTGCACCAGAAGCCGAAAGGGCATGTGTTTGATTAAGAGGTGAGTCTATCAAGGTATCTAAGTCTTGCTTGACTTAGAGAATCGAAGAATCTTGACTAGAGGGTCGCGCTAAGTTCCAGACTTCCCAAATTATGAATTGTATAGGGAAAGGATCTGTTCTTGTAAGGAAGACAAATTTTGTTTTTCGCCCCATTGTGGGTGTGTTACAAATTGGTATTAGAGCATGGTTACAACAATTGGCCTACTTGGGCTCATGGACGAGTCACTTAAAAAATCTATTTGGAGTACTTTTAAAAGAGTGACACTCTACCTTAACTCTTTCTTAAAAAGTCTGGTTTCAAATGTTTTTTTNTTAGTTTGTCCATGACTTGTGGGACTAACCTGTGGCTGAGAAACCACGAATCAGGGGCATCTAAGCCATCAAAATCACCTGGGGACCACACCCATCCTGAGCCACACCAACCCTTAACATGGATGGATTTTTTGTCCCCACAGGTTTCGAACCGGTGACTTTAACATCACGAAGTGCCTTAACAACACACTCCATCAGTGACTGTCCTACACCTCGGGGACTTAAAAAATATTGAATGACATGGGGGTGGGCTTTGATCCACTTATGTGTGCACGGGTCACGATATCATTTTTAATATAATATCTCTGGGTGCAACCACACGTTCGACCACTACGTCAAGGTGCCCCCATGGCTTCAGGTTAGGCCCTCACGGTAATTGAACCTTGCCCAATGGTGAAAAACTCCTCTCTTTCCACCATTGGAGCCAACCCCTTTGGGATAAAAAATTGAAGGACATAAGGGTGGTCTTTGATCCACTTATGTGTGCACAGGTCACGATATCATTTTTAATATAATATCTCTAGGTGCAACAACACGTTTGATCACTACCTCAAGGTGCCCCCGTGGCTTCAGGTTAGGCCCTCACAGGAATTGAACCTTTCCCAACGGTGAAAAAATCCTCGCTTTCCACCATTGGATCCAACCCCTTTGGGTGTAGTTAAAAATGTTATTAAAGAAAATAATGAAACTTTCTACTGTGAGTGTGCATTTAAGAAATTGAATCGTGTATTGTTCATGAACTAATAGACTATTAGTTAACAATAAGTGTCTTTGTTCAACACTCAAGCAGTCAATAAATCACAGGAAAAATTCAAAGACTAAAGGATGGTGATGTGTCATGAAGTGGGGGATGGCTCCTGTTGTACCTGAGTTTATGCTAAGGCTTCAAGTATAATGTCAGGCATCAAGAAATGAGGAAAGGTTTCAATGTTCGCCTCTTGCCACCAAACTTATAAGAGAAAAGTTCTTTAAATTGAATTAATATTATAACAACTCAAAGGTTGTTTTTCGCATCTAAGTTAAATTTGAAATATTGAAAGAATTGAAAGAAAACATAAAGCTGCTAATCAAAGCAAGGCATCAATTACTGAGGAATATTACTTTGTAACAGAAGAAGAAAGTGAAATGATGTAACCTTCAATGAAGTGTAAAATAAAGTATCTAAATAACATGCAGGTCTTGTATTTGCTAACAGAAAATACAGAGGAAAATCTGTTTGTTATCAGATTACTAAGTGAAATATAACCATAGTAGATGTTGTACTAAATTGTAGTTTAAACATCCATCAAAGAAATATATATGAAAGTATGTTGGAATATGGAAAGACAAAAGAACACATTGTTGGAAATACTAAAACAACTGAGAGGGGGGGTGAATCAGTTGTTTATGATCTTAAACAATTTTATACCTTTTAAATATTATTAATCTTCCTTCAAGTGATCATCAACAATATACAGCATATGGACAATAAAAGTAAAGACCATCAGTCACACATAAAGTACACACAGAGACAGATTTTCACAAGGAAACCCATAAAGGGAGAAAACCTCTTCTTCTTCGAAATGATAGGCAGTCTTTTTCAGTTCTGTACATCATTTACAATTGAGCACCAACTCAATGTGAGGCTTCTACCTCTGTTTTACAAGCTGCAACTTGTTTGAGAGCACCAACTCTCTGGTTTCTCTAGCACCCACTAGAAGGAAGCACCAACTCCCTGAATATTCCAGCACCAACTAGATAGAAGCACCAACTTCCAGTTACACAGGCTCCAACCTGTATAACAGAGAACACTTGTTCTCTGTAGCACCACCCTACCACCCTGGTTTCTCTGGCTGCAACCAGATGGAAGCTACAACTTCCTGTGCTCAAGCTCCCACTTGAACCTTTGAGGACAATAGTCCTCTCGAGCACCTCCCAACCTCCCTAAAATATAAATGGTCAAATAAACATTCAACTTTACAGATAAGTCTGTTCTTACCAATCTTTCTTTGTTCTGTAAATCTGGTCTTCAGCACACTGTTCTGCTGCTCTTCTCTTCCTCTGTCTGTTCAATAGGTATACTCTGCATCAATTCATTCTCTCATTCTGCTCTACTTTTTCTCTTTCTGTCATTCTGCTATGCTTCTGCTCTTTCTGTCCTTCTCCTCTGCTTTTACTCTTTCATTGCACATGTGCTCAATCTCCTCCTGCGCATCCTCTTCTTCTCTGTTCTTACAGTTTCATATCTTTTCACTTGCAGAACCATCCCCCTAACATAGTATGTTTCATCTTCTTTTATACACTCTAACATGACGGTTCAACTTCCCAACTCCTTAGGCAAAGAGACGACAACTGTCTAAGCACCTGAAACGCCAACTGAAACGCTAACTGATTTGCAATCATGAGTTCGTTTTGCTAACAGATTCCAAACTCAGGAGTTAATCTGTGAGAGAGAACAGTAACCTTCTGATCAATACTTGATCGAATGGTTCAGATCCAATCGAGATTTCACACATCGCAATATCGACATTCTTGGCGTTCATAGTTTTTGTCACTTACAAATCCCGATCCCCGAAACTTCGTGAAGAAGCCAGATTGACGGTCTAGATAATTTCTTGGTCTGATGGTTCAGATTCAATCGCGATTTCGCATATCGCGAATTGTTGCATTGTGTTCTTTGCCTCTTGAATTCGCGATCCCCGAAACTCCGATAAGAAGTTAAATCAACGGTCCAAATCTGATTTCTATTCAGCGGTTGCGATTAAATCGCGAAATCGCATATCGCGATTTCGAGGTTCTTGTTGTCAAGTGTTTTTGTCACTTCAAAGTCTCGATTCACGAAACTCCGATAAGGAGTTAAATCAATGGTCCAGATCACTTCTTGGTTCAATGGCTGCGATTGAATCGCGATATCGCATATCGTGAAATAGGGGTTCTTGATGTCAAGTGTTCTTGTCACTTCAAAGTCCCGATCCCCGATACTGACTGGAATTAACGGTCCAGATCAAAGCTTGATCTGACGGCTCAGATTTCATCGTGATTTTTCATATTGTGATTACGCCCACTTCTCCTTGTACTTTAAAGACCGTGCAGGTTATCCTTGATCCGACGATGGTCGGGTCTTGCGCTTGGATCTAGCGACTGAGCTTTGTCCTCCTCTTCAGTGCGCTCGTCTTGTCTTCATTCAAATCTGACGACCCTCATTCTTTCGAGAAATTTGAATGGGATCCAACGGTCACTCACTCTTCTCCTCCCGATTATTGTTGCGCTGCTATTCATTATTGTTGTACTCAAGCCATCACCACAAACACAACTGTACTTGCCATCAATGACAAGTATACACTGCCTGTAAATACGCTAACAACCCTCTGTACATTCTTCATGCCATTCGCTATCTGTTACATATTTACCAAAAATCTCCCCATTTGGCATTAATGGCAACACAAGCACCCACTTGCATTCAGACTAAACTCTCCTCTGCATTCGGCCATTCAGACTCGACTCTGTTCCTGAAACATTTCGAACTCGACTCCTTTCTCCCCCTTTGACATCAATGTCAAAGAAGAAACATTATTTCACTGATCTTATTGCAAAACATACTCCCCCTGTCGTCTATAAGCATCTAGAAAAGACACCAAATATTCAATAAATACTCCCCCTGACTAGGTGAACATTTTAAACACCAGAAATTATAACCCCCAACTTTTGACGAAGATATCCAAAAGGGGTCACTGCTAATGGTTTGGTAAAAATATCAGCAATATGTTCTGTAGACGGTATATAATTTAGTTGAACAATTATGTTTGTAACTTGTTCTCTGAGAAAATGGTACTTGATTGGAATATGCTTAGTCTTCGAGTAAAGAACAAGATTCTTGGAGACACTAATGGCACTGGTGTTGTCATAATGAATCGGAATAGGATCAGTGTAAGTTATCTTCAGATCTGTAAGAGTTTGTATCATCCATAATATTTGTGTGCAGCAAGTAGTAGCAGCAATGTATTCTACCTCTGTAGTGGATAATGAAATAGATCCTTGCTTCTTACTAAGCCATGCAACTAATGAATCACCCAGGAAAAATGCTCCTCCACTGGTTCTTTTTCTCTCATCAACATAGTTTGCCCAGTCTGCATTTGAATAAGCAGTTAACTGGAAATTCTGATTTCTAGGATACCACAGACCATAAGTCATTGTTCGCTTCAAGTATTTAAATATCCTTTTTACAGCTACCAAATGACTTTGTTTAGGAGCAGACTGAAAACGACCTACCATTCCAACCGCTTGCATTATATCAGGACGAGATGCTATGATGTATAGAAGATTGCCTATCATTGAACAATATTTCCTTTGATCAACATTAGGTGAGATATCATCTTTGCTCAGCTTGCAACCAACCACCATAGGTGTCCTGACTGTAGAGGAATCTTCCATCTAAAATTTCTTTAATATCTCTTTCAAATATTTTTCTTGAGAAATAAAAATTCCTGCAGAGCTTTGTTTTATTTGTAAGCCAAGAAAATATGACAGTTCCCCTATCATGGACATTTCAAATTCTGTTTGCATAGAATTAGCAAACCACTGGACAGATGATTCATTAGTACATCCAAAAATAATATCATCTACATAAACCAAAACAACTAGTAAATTATCACTTTCAGATTTAATGTAAAGGTTACTGTCAACAGTGCCTTTCTTGAACCCTTTTTCTTGTAGAAATTTGTCGAGTCTAGAGTACCAAGCTCGTGGTGCTTGTTTTAGTCCATATAAGGCCTTCTTCATCTTACAAACATAATTAGGGTTGTCTGTCAATGAGAATCCTTCAGGTTGCTCCATATATACTTCTTCCTCTAGATCTCCATTAAGAAATGTTGACTTAACATCCATCTGATAAACTTTGAAATTCTTATGACAAGAGTAAGCAAGAAACATTCTGATAGATTCCAATCTTGCCACTGGTGCAAAAGTTTCATCAAATTCCTGACCTTCAACTTGTGCATAACCTTTACAGACCAATCTGGATTTATTCCTAACAACTTGTCCGTTTTCATTCATTTTATTTTTGAAGACCCATTTGGAACCTATTACATTCTTATCGTCGGGTCTAGGAACAAGCTCCCAAGTATTGTTCTTCTCAATTTGATCAAGCTCTTCATTCATTGCTCTAATCCAATTATCTTCCTGGCTAGCTTCTTCAAAAAATTTAGGTTCAATCATTGATAAAAAGGCAACATGAGATTGTTCTGAGTTTTTAATCAGTTTCCTTCTTGTCTGAACTCCTTCTTTTATATCCCCAATTATCTGATTTTCAGGATGATTCTTTCTAATAATTCTGAGAGGTGATTTTGCTTCTTTCTGCTG
>ML786100.1:17272-33003 GCA_009831015.1 Picea engelmannii
TCATCAACTTGAACTATGTTATTATTGTCATCTACTTCCATGGAATCATTAACTTGATCTTCATTATCTGCTTCAAGTTCTTCATCTTGTACTACAACATCATTTTTGCTACTACTTGGTGCTTTCTGCATAAAGTTAGGGGGAAAATCTAACTTTTTTCCACGAGAAAGTTTCTCGATTATATACAACAGTATACAATGTTTTTACATAGCAGCATTACAATATCCATCCCGGAGACTCAGCAAGGTTTGATCACAAGACCTCCTACCAACACTTGGAGAAAGGTACACTTGTCTTACCAACTGAGCTGTCTCACGGGACAGGGGAAAATCTAACTTTATAATTACAAACAATCATGAAAAATTAGTGCATGTATAAAACATTATAAAATTTGAGAATATAATAAATATTAAAATAGATAATGAATGTATATACCATCGGATGATATTCATTTGATCCCCCGTCCATGTGCCCATATTTTCTACAATGTTTTGTAGTTGTTGCTATTAAAACTCTTTCGAGACGTCTAGTACAACAATTTTTGCAAGGGAAATAACATTTACCGTCACCCTTTTCACCCTCTTTAATTATTTTCCAGCTCTAATGTTTTCTGACATTCTTCCCCACAGACTTATACTGAAACAAATATCTATTTTTTGTTCACTGAGAAGACCCGCAAACCCTTTTTGAAGCGTCGTTATTATAGCAAACTTGTCGCAACATCCGTCAAATGTAACATATTTATAGATTTTGTAATGTCGCAATTCCGACGTAAAAAAGTCCTAAGTGACCGTTGGTATTTTGACTTGGTGAACATACTAAGGTGACCATTGGAGGGGAAAACCTAGTTTCCAAAACGTCGCAATTGCGACATACATACTCACAAACATGGCAAGAGAGACGTTCCAGTGGAAAACGTGGCAAGAGAGACATTAATGTGGTAAGACTGACGTTAACGTGGAAAGAGATATGTCAACGTGGAAAGACCAACGTTATCGGGCAACATGAATTTTTTTTATATAAATTTCCTCTATTTTGCGACAATATGGACAATTTTGTCCATAACGCAGCAAATAAAACGTCAAAATTTTTACAATATGTACTAGTGACTCTACCTGCATGGCATCTTCATTCTCCCAGGTAGCATCTTCAGGACCGTAGTAGGTCCACTAAACTCTTACCATCTCTATAACTCGATTTCGAAGCATTTTGACCTTTTTGTCCAATACCTGCACTAGTTGAACCTGAAAGTCTCCCTCTGTCTCTACTTGAATCAGATGCCAATCAATAACATGGTTAGTATCATGTACATATTTCTTTAGTAAAGAAACATGAAATACATTATTCACATTCATGGAAGCAGGCGATGCAAGCATGTATGCAACTGGCCCTATTCTGTCCAATATTTCAAATGGACCACAAAATATGGCTTCCAACTTTGTACAACTACCCAATTTCAAAGAGATTTTCTTGGGATTCACTTTCAGAAGTACATGCTCCCCTACTTTAAATTCTCTACCTGTCCTATTCTTATCTGCATAAAATTTCTATCTATCCTGAGATACCTTTAAATTATGCTTGATCTTAATCATCAGGTCTTCAATATCCTTGAGAAACTCTGGCCCAAGTACGACTCTATCTGCTAGGTTGTCCCAGCTCACTGGAGTATTGCATTTCCTACCATACAAGGCTTCAAATGGGCTCATTCTCAATCAATCTTGATACCCATTATTATATGAAAACTTAACCAAGTGCAAGTAATCTTCCCACTTAGATGGCTTATCCATCACACACATTCTCAACATATATTCAATTACTCGGTTGACCCTCTCTATTTTCCCATCTGATTGTGAATGGCATGCTATGCTAAAGTTTAGATTTGTACCAAATCCTTTAAAAAATCCCCTCCAGAAATTGGAGGTAAACTTTGTCTCTCTGTCCGAGACAATTTTCCTAGGTATCCCATGCAACCTAGCAATCTCTCTCATGTAAATTTCTGCAATATTAGTCGTTGTATGTGTTGTTTTTAAAGGAACAAAATGAGAATCCTTTGTTAATTTGTCAACCACCAACATTATTGAATCATGTTTCCTTGTTGTCCTAGATAATTTAGTTATGAAATTGATGGTTATCACCTCCCATTTATTCTCTAGGATTGGTAATGGTTGCAGCAAACCCGCTGGGTGCCTATGCTCAACCTTCATCTTATGACATTCCATATATCGAGCAATGTAATCAGCCACATCCTTTTTCATTCCTGGCCAAGAGAATTGGCTTCTTACTGATGTAGTCATTTTCTGGTAACTGAGATGTCCAACATAAGGAACATCATGCATTTCCTTCAATACCAAATTCCTCAGTTCTCTGGAACTAGGACCATAGATTCTATTCTTATGCATGAGTAATCCATCTTCCTTTATCTCATACTCCTTTATTTTCTGTTGTACATCTCCTTTTTGTAATCTTTCCTTTACCTATAGGTAATGTTGATCTGTAACAAGATCATCTAAAATTTTGTTCTTCAAGTCTGACTGATGCATACTGATAGTAGTAGCATGCATGATATGCACTCTTATACCAAGTGCATCGACAACTTTATTCTCTTTTCCTTTGATATGCTTGATATCAAGGTCATGTTCACTTAAAATTTCCAGCCATCTTGTTTTCCTGGCATTCAAGGTTGGTTGTTCGAAAAGATACTTCAGGCCAATGTGGTCTATCCTTAATTCAAATCTATTCCCCATGAGATAATTCCTCCACATCCTCAAGGCGTGGACAATGACAGCAAGCTCCAAGTCATGTGTGGCATAGTTCCTCTCATGCTCCTTAATATTTCTAGACTCATAACCAATGACATGTCCATTTTGCATGAGACTCCCCCAATTCCTTCCTTACATGCATCTGTACATACCACAAAACTTTCATTTGGGTCAACAATCTTTAACACAGGTGCACTACTAAGTAATTCCTTCAACAGGTTAAAATTCTCTTCACACTTAGGTGTCCATTCAAATTTAGTTCCCTTCTTTTGCAAATAAGTGATGGGATGAGAAATCTTAGAGAAACCTACTATGAACCTTTTCTAGTAACCAGCTAATCCCATAAAATATCTGACTTCTGACACATTTCTGGGTGTTGGCCATCCTCTAATGGGTTCAATATTCTCTGGATCTACTGCTATGCCTTGCTCTGAAATAATGTGTCCCAAGTAATGGATCTTCTTTTGATAAAAAGAACACTTACTCAGCTTGGAATACAACTGATGTTCTCTCAGCACTTTCAATACCTGTCTTAAGTGATGTTCATGCTCCTCTTCAAACTTACAATAGACAAGTATTTCATCCAAGAACACTATGACAAACTTATCCAAATAATTTTTGAATATGACATTCATTAGGCACATAAAGACAACTGGTGCATTGGTTAGTCCAAAAGGAACCACTACAAATTCATAATTCCCATACCTGGTCCTAAAGGATGTCTTATGAATGTATTCTTCCTTGATTCTTACCTGATGGTATCCTGACCTTAGGTCAATATTTGAAAATATATTTTCTCCTCTCAGCTGATCAAAGAGGTCATCAATTCTGGGTAGAGGATAATTTTTCTTTATAGTATACTTATTTAGTTTTCGAAAGTCAATACACAGCCTCAAGGTTCCATCCTTCTTTTTGACAAAAAGTATTGGTGCTCCCCAAGGTGAAACACTTGGACGTATGTACCCTTTCTTCAACAAATCCTCCAACTGCATTTGTAATTATTTTAACTGTGGTGTGCTCATTTTGTAAGGTGTTTTTGACACTAGGGCAACTCCAGGCACTAGATCAATAGAGAAATATGTCTCCCTTTTTGGTGGCAACCCTGGTATTTATTGGAATACATCTTCAAATTCCTGTGGTACCGAGAAATATTCAAGGCTTGGCCCCTTCATATTTTTTGGCTCTTCCACTTGAGCTGCATACAATTGACATCCTTTTATAAAACATCTCTTCAACTGTAAGGCTAAAATCTCCCTTATAGAGATGGGTCTTGGAACTCCTTTCACAGTGCTCTATTTTCCATCTCCATCAAGACATGTAAATGTCTTGCTATGACAATCTAGGACATCATGATGCTTGTCGAACCAATCCATTCCAATTAGAATATCATAAGACCCCAATGGTATGATATTCAGACCAACACTATTATTCACACCATTAAGGATTATGGAACAACTTTTGACCATATCA
The DNA here is from genome assembly GCA_009831015.1 of Picea engelmannii. Classification (NCBI taxonomy): domain Eukaryota; kingdom Viridiplantae; phylum Streptophyta; class Pinopsida; order Pinales; family Pinaceae; genus Picea; species Picea engelmannii. The sequence goes on from ML786100.1 coordinate 21,502, forward strand.
TGGATTCTCCTTTTGGTTCCAATGGATAACTAAACCGAACTTGATTTTCCAAGCTTAATTTTCTCGAAATGTAATCTATCCACTATTTTAGGATCATTGTAACAATGACTTGCTCCTGAATCAATTAAAATAACAACAAGATTATTTATGATCTTACCTTCCACCTTGATCATATTGGACTGGTACTCTGCTTGTCAATCATATAAAGTTGCATAGATTCTTCCCATATCCTCGATTGTTGTAGCCTCTTGGACGTTGTGCATAGTCTTCACTTTGTCCTTTCTGTGTGGGAAATCCTTGTACATGTGATCTTCTTTGCATCCCCAACATTGGATAGGTGTCCTTCCTCTTTTTCCAAAGGATTCTTCTTTCTTGGATTCACCCTTAGCATACTGATCTTGATGATTTCTATTAGGCTCATTCCTAATGAAGGGAGGTTTGAATCCTTTCCTCCTCTGATCAAAATTCTCCTCCTTCTTTTCCTTCCAAGATTTATGCAGGGATTCTTTGCCTTGGCCTTGGTCATACATGTATTTATCCTTCCTGATGTCCTCAGTCAAGGTCTTGGGCTCATCATACCTAATATTTTATTTATAAAAGGTAGGCAGTCCCCTCAAAAACCTCTGTATATTTACCTTTTCATCATTTATAAACCCAACATATTTTAATAATCCCAAGAACTTCTTCTCATATTATTCCATAGTCATGCTTCCCAGCCTGAGTTCAAATAAATCCTGCATTTTCTTGTCATAAAAATGCTCTGAGAGGTATGTTGGCATAGGGGCAGACCCAGGGTTCAACGCTCAAGAGCGCACCAACAAAACCCTAACTACCGACCCTTTCGACAACACTTGTGAAGAAGATGAAGTATCGTCTGAGGTAGAGTCAGGGGTGGTTTCAGGACTCAAGTGTCTAAAACCTTAGATGGGACACCGATCTATGATTATATCTATTACAAGTCACTTAGCATAGATCATTCATCTATATTTAAACCTTATGGTACTTCAGAGATAGCACAGAACATCGTAGTGAATACTTGGACTAAAGATGATTTAGTACTTAGCCACAAACATAGATTAGATTCAACATATCAAGCACTAAACATCTTATATATCAGATCTAACATTCATTCTTTTATCATAAACACAGAGAATAACTAGCTCTACTTAATCACAACAAGCAATTAGCCAAAAGGAAACAACACTTAGGTCAAAGCACATAGCACATTACACAGAGTTACCGTGGTTCACCCCCACTCTGGGGCTACATCCACAAAGTCTTCTTATTTATATTATCTGAGTCAAGAAGTTGCAAGACGGAGCCTCAATGACCCTTACTTCGCACAGGAAAGAAGATTTGTGCAGCTCGCTAGATCCTTCTTCCTTGCGCTCAACACAAAACCACAACAAATTGCACTTAGCATTCCAATCTCCTTACAATCATGCATAGAGCACTTGCGATACACATCTGACCACACAGGTCCAACTACTAGCACTAAGCCTTTAGATATACATTTGCACTAATATGTTCCCCCTACTTACATTACCTAAGTATCTATTTATAGATTACAAAATGGGACTAAACGTGGGTAAACCCACGGGCCAACATCCCTTTCCCTTTACATCAACCCAAAAACACTAAAAGGTACTCAAAAATAGGTATTTCTTGATTCACATTGCACTTCATCTTTGACAAGCTGTCATAGTCCCAAAATGGTCAAATATGACCAAGTATCCTTCAAAAATTGGTCAAGGGCCAACAAGCCCCCAACACTCACCTATGACTCATCCCAAGTCACTCAGGTCTGTTCAATTCCGCCTCGAATGCCTCAAGCTTGGATCGAGTTGCTTCGACCTGCTGCAGTGTGACAACCTCTTGCTCAGTAAGTTCTTGGATCACCGTGTCATTGAGCGGTCCTTCCAAGCGTTGTTCTGCAGTGATGACAACCTATTTGAGTTCAACTTCCTAGTTTTCAAGTTCAATGAATAGTTGGCATGCCTTTTGCTGGATTGGCTGAAGCCATTGGGAGACTTCCATCACTTTACTTTGAAGCACATGTACGTTTTTCTGGGTTGTGCATTGTTCTGTGAACCTCTTCATTCTTTTGACCGAGGTCAAAGTCTTTATTTGCGCCTGTAGCGTGTCTGCATGCTTCTTGGATTCTTGGAGTTGTGCCTCCAATGTCTGCAATTATGGAGTCTCTGCGAGGATTTCATAAGTCTAGGTGCTTCTAGCACTCAGTTGCTTGCATTCCAAGGAAAAGGTTTTTAATCGGCCAACTATGCTTCGAGCAGTGGCCTCTCTTAGATCTCTAATTTCCTTAGGGGTCTCGGGCACAATGTGAGCTCCAGATCCATGATGCATTATTGGAGTTGCTGGATTAATTCTTCCAGTTGGGTCACCTGTTGTGGAAGATGGTCTTCCATCTTCACCTCTATGACTGTCACAGAGTGCAGTGCTTTGTGAATCCTTTCCTAGACTTCAAGTTGCTCTGCTAGCAACTGTGCCTTTTCCTCATCCCACTTCGCTTTCAGGGAAATATTTTCCCATTATGCCTCCTTATATTGTTCTATAAGTGTCATTTGTGCTTGCATCAAAGCCTGGGTGGCTTGCACTATGTCTTCTTGAGCTCGTCGAAGGCAATCTTCGACTTGATCAACGATTTGGTGTAATTGTGTGGGATCATCACCTATTCCTAATGTTTCGCTTATCACGGGTGCTGTAGACACTACTTGGATGGATTGGAGTGCTTGCTACACTTCTTTGAGTTTGCATTTGATTCGGTTGAAGAGCTCCTCCTTCTTTGATTCTTTCTTTTCTGCGAGCTCGAGTGAAACGTCATTCAGCACAGAAATTAAGAAGTCAAAGTCATCCGAGGTAAGGGTAGTTTTAACCGTGGTCCAGGTAAACTTAGCTTTCTTTTGGGAGGATGGTTTTGGTGGTGTTATCTTTCTTTTCATGGAGGGATCCTCCTCCTCTCTTGGTGGAGTCACTTCACCTCTATTTTGCTCCACTTTTGTACCGCCTAGCTCGTCACCATCACCTCCCTGCGCAAGTGAGATCGAAGCAGTCTTCGCGGATGTGCTAGGGATATCTTCAAATTCGTCATCCTTCTTAGCCCTGCTTGGCCCAGGTGTATCCAACATAGCTTCATGGCTTTCCTCATTGGACATATCTGCAGGGTCTGCTGCAACAAGTAGGTCTACTGACCATTCCTTGGTGATCTCCTCCAAGTCGTCCTCTGTCATTTTGTAGTAGGATTGGAGCTACTGTTTATGTTCATCGCCACGCGTTGTAATGTAGATGAAGTGGTGATATGCACTAAACTTCATCAAAGGTCTAAACCTATGGAGTGTGTTTGGGGTGATTCATGGTGTAGACTGAATTGTAGTTTTCAGTTGGTTGAAGTAGGTGTGGAAGACAGTGTTAGACTTCCACTTCTTTTTCATGTCACTGGACTACTACAGCGTACAAAACTTCACGGCTAGTGGTTCAAAAGGTTCGATCTCTGGGAAGGTGTCTCCCTCTGGCAACTCCCAAGCAATGAAAGCTATGAGTATGAGTAGCCAACTAAAGTGGAACTCATACCCTTGGTATTGCGCTCCTCTGCAATCCAACTCTAACTGGTTGAGGAGATACTACACCCAATTCATCTGTATTCCCTCGACGCACTTCCCTGCAAGGTCAACTACGGAGCCAATCACATGTGTTGGTATGTTCTTACGAACTAATTTTCATGCGATCAAATGACATGCAAGGCACACTACGCCGGTCTGGATGGAGGCTACCTTGTAGCCTCGCGTGCCCTTCTCTACATTGCCATAAGTTTCTTTTATCTGCTGTGCTAGTGCTCAGTTGCAGGTCTTGCCTAGATAAAAGTCCTGTGGGTCAGGGCCTTGCATGCTGAGTCCTGTGATCTGATTGATTAGAGTCAGATCCATAGTAATGTGGTGGTCCAACCATAAATATCCACCGTGATTGTAAGACAAAAACAACCTGATGCATGCGTTGACTTCCTGGTGTCTGTCGAAGTGAGGGATCTTCATTACGTTGAGTAGTGTGGACTGCGCGAGGTTCTAGGCCCAGGAATGCAGGACAATATTAGGATTATGGCCTTTGGTCTTAGTTAAGTATTTATGTATAACCAACATGCTATAGTTTTTGCGATCTCCAAGGTTAAAATCACTGAATTTTAGGCGGTGAGTTTATCCTGGTCAGCACATACTATGCGCACTCTTTTTGGAAGATACCCGATGATCAAGTTGTACTCAAAGTCTCTGGGTACACTGTCACGGTTAATATTGCAGCTCAAAGGTGGGATGTAAACTGAAAAAATGCACGGGATCAGCTTGGCATTTGCAATATCATCTCTGTGCTTTGTTCTTGTCTCGGTCATGGTTCTGGAAGGTCCTTCGTCATGAGCAGTGGAGGGAGAATATTGGACTCCTCCTAACGACGATGCTTCACACCTGCAGGCATCCTTCTCTCTGACATGACTCTCTCAACCATTAGGCCAGTCAAAACTTCTTCAACTACTTTCTCAATAATGCTGAGCTTGTCCAACATACAAGCTTGGGTCCACTAGCTCAGGTGTGAAAATGTCATCTGAGATTACGATGAATAGTAAAGAAACAAGGAAATGATCTCAGGGTGAAGTAATCTCAAGGTTCGAGCTCAAATTCTCACTTAGCAAAAAATATTCTAGGTACGTGGTGCGACGGACTAAGTAGGGAAACTTAGCAACGGTCTGCTTCCAACGGATATGGGGCCTGCATTAACTCTGTTCTATTCATTTTGGTGTTGTTCAATGGTCTAGTGGGAACCCATAATTTCTTTTCAACCCATTCGGGGTGGAATTCGAACAAATATATCGGTCCAATGACTATATTGTTGCGCCATGATGAAGTTCCATATGTCGTTGTTCTGATATCTTGGGGAAGCTCAATTCTTGTGATGTTTCTTTCTGCGGGGTTCCTTCTAGAGTCATCTATAGATTTCTGATTTTGACCCTCTTCTTACTTAGATTTATAGCCTTTTTCCCAGTGAGCTTAGTCTCGATCACCCTCTTTCCATTCTGAATCTTATCTTCTCTTGACATAGTCACTTTGCGCTGCCTAGGATCTTTCCTCAGATCCAAGGGTGAGACTCCTTCATCATATGGGTTATATATTTCAGTCTTCTGTGGTTCCTCTAACGCTCTTATAGCTTTGACATCCAGGTTCCTAGTGTTTAATAGTGGAGATCTGTTCTCTTGTTCCTCCATCAAGTAGGCAATCCTTCTAGTCATAAATTCCATGAGTTCTTGCTTCTTCTGTTCTAGGGCTTCCTTTTCTTCTTTCCTTCGGATCTGGTATTTTTCAATCTATATCTTTCCTAGCAAAGATGGAAATGGGGAACGGTCCTCAATAAATCTAATGTCTTTGAACTCTTCCTCTGTCAAAGTTCCATGGGTATTCATAACTATCTAGGTAATTCTGCCACATAGGGTTACCATTTTTCCTTTAAATAATCCGATAGTTCCTAGTGAAGGAACCAAAGAAGGCCTTCCTAGGGTTTCCCAAGTTCTTTCTATCATAATATTCATTGGTGTTCCCTCATCCAGGGCACAATCAATGTCGAAGTCTCCTATTCTTACTTCGATTTTCTCCTGTTCTTCAAATATTTCTGACAAACTGACATCCTTATGATCATCTAGGGTTTCTTTTATTTTCAGTAACATGATCTCTGATTCTTTCTGGGGTTCTTCCATAATTTTAGTCTCTTGATCTCCTTCAGAGTTTGCTTGTTCCATATTCAGTTTTTCAAGTCTAGCAATCATTCTAGGGCAATCTAATACTTTATGGTCCATATCTTTACAATAGAGGCAGCTAGGGTTTCTCCTAGGGAATTCCTTAGCAAGATGGCCTAGTCTTATGCAACTGTAACAAATATTTGATCCTCTCTTTCTCTTCAATGATCCCCAACTCTTCTTGTACTGCGCGCTAGGATCATAATGGTTGGCTTGAAAAAAATTCTTTCTAGGATCCTACATCCACTTGTTAGTCCAAACATTCTTTTTATGCATAGGTATAACATATCTATCGTTATACTTATCATATCTACACATATCAAACTTTATTTCATCTATTAATGCCCTAGTTTTTAAGCTAGGACAAAATCTATCAAACATACCTAGATCCATGTTCTAGAAACAAAAAAATTTCACTTATCTATAGAGAACAAAAATTCTAGATCTAAGAAATTTTGACTATCTTACCTTTATTAGAGCACAAAGCTTACATATCTTACCTCTTTTCTATAGATCTGACTTCTTTCTTTAAGAAATTTCCACTTTTACTTTTCTTAGAGCACAAAATATTCAAATCTCGCTTCTTTTCTTTGGATCTGATCTTTCTTTCTTCAGATCTGACCTTATTCCTGGTACAAAGCTACACAGGTCGAGTAAAAAGATGTGCACTAGGGAAACAAATCTACGCACAAAGATTTCTTTTGCACAACATTTCTTTTTCCTCAGTTCCCAGCAATCACAGTTTAAGTCTTAGCAATAGAACCATTTGTTGGCACAGGGGCAGACTCGAGGTTCAATGCTCAAGAGTGCACCAACCAAACACTAACTACTGGCCCTTTTTGCAACACCTGCGAAGTAGATGAAGTCTCACCTAAGGTAGAGGTAGGGGTGGTTTCAGGACTGAAGTGTCTGCAACCTTAGCTGGGACACTGATCTGTGATATATCTATTACAAGGCACTTAGCATAGATCATTCATCTATATTTAATCCTTATGGTACTTCGCAGATAGCACAAAACATCATAGTGAATACTTGGTCTAAAGATGATTCAGTACTTATCAACAAACATAGATTAGATTCAACAAATAAAGCACTAAACATATTATATATTAGATCTAACATTCATTCTTTTATCATAAGCATAGAGAATAACTAGATCTACTTAATCACAACAGGCACTTAGCCAAAAAGAAACAACACTTAGGTCAAAGCACAAAGCACATTACACAGAGTACTGTGGTTCACCCCCACCCTAGGGCTACGTCCACAAAGTATTCTTCTTTAAATTATCTCGGTCAAACAATTACAACACAGAGCCTCAATGAACGTTACTTCGCACAGGATAGAACATCTGCACAACTCGCTAGATCCTTCTTCCTTGTGCTCAGCACAAAACCACAACAACTTGCACTTAGCATTCCAATCTCCTTGTTAATGTTTATGCCATTATTATAGTTCTTTGCATTTCATTAAGATAAGAGCATAATAAGAACAAGATCACTGAGAAATACACATCCACAAGAGACACAACATTTATCCTGGGAAACCCTCTAGGGGAAGAAAACCCAGCAAAAACTTCCTTATCATAAATAACTTATACAATGTTCAAGAGATAACTCAACCAATACAGAAAAGTCCTCCTCAAGAGATGCGCCACCCTTCTTCTCCTCTCACCAACTTGAATTGCAACTTGCCTCATAAGAGAATGAGAAAGTGAAGTGTGTGTAAGAAGTGAGGCGCTAGCCTCTTATTTATATCAATCTGGCACATGTGAAGAGTCACCATCTGGCAGGGCCGACCTCTCACTCTGGGTGGGTAAATCCACCTTTAATTAATTTTGGCCCTTTCATTATAACTGTTGGGGCTGACTTCTTATTCTGCACTTTGTAATTGTCCAATGACCAATCCGCAAAAGGGGATTTGGTCCTTATACCATTATCGACATGATTAATCCTCAATGGGGATTAATCTAAAAATAAAAATAAAAATAATGACATGATTAATCCTCAATGGGGATTTAATCCAATAACAAATAATAATAATGATTAATCCACAATGGGGATTTAATCCAATAATAAGAATGCTCTTCGCAGTTACATTATTTCAACACTCCCCCTTAACAAGAAGGGTATTCTTCATCAGCATCAGGTGAGAGAGGTCTGCATCATCGGTGGCAACTCAAGGATAGTATCATCAATATCATCTTGAACAATTGTCTAGCACATTTACAAGTTATTGGAAGTTTTCTTCATCAGCAACATCATCATTCTCAAAAGAATGCTACCATAATCTGCATCAAACATGTATCAGTAAAAAATGATACCTCATTACAACACTAGGCTATCACATCATAGTACTACACTAGCTTAACATCACAGCTCAGTGTCAGTCACATCTTTCTTTATGTCTAACAACTAGGTCAGAAGCAAGTAACATCATCATCTTGCTTTACGTCTAACAACTAGGTCAGTAGCGAGGAATCACAGCGTCATGCTTTAAATCTAACAACTAGGTCAGAAGCATGATTCATCTTGATTTATTTCTAACAACGAGGTTAGAAGAAAGGAACATCAACATCTCGCTTTACATCTAACAACGAGGTCAGAAGTGAGGAATCATCGACGTTATGCTTTGCGTCTAACAACTAGGTCAGAAGCATAACTCATCTTGCTTTACGTCTAACAATGAGGTCAGAAGCAAGGAACACATGATGTCATGATTTACGTCTAACAACGAGGTCAGAAGCATGACTCATCTTTCTTTACGTCTAACAACTAGGTCAGAAGCAAGGAACCAACAACGTTATGCTTTACGTCTAACAACTAGGTCAGAAGCATAACTCATCTTGCTTTATGTCTAACAGCGAGGTCAGAAGCAAGGATCACACGACGTCATGCTTTACGTCTAACAACGAGGTCAGAAGCATGACTCATCTTTTTTTACGTCTAACAGTGAGGTCAGAATCAAGGAACACATCTACTCCCCCTTTCAGGGAAGGTCCTTTCGGACAATACCAAGCTTATCTCGAAAGTGTTCAAACTTTACACGAGATAGAGGCTTAGTCATCACATCAACAACCTGTTCATCCATGCTAATGTACTGGAGCTTCAGGGCTCCTCTCTGTACCATGTCACGGATGAAATGATAGCAGATCTCTATGTGCTTCGACCTGTCGTGGAACACAGGATTCTCTATCATTTTAATACAGCTTTGATTATCACATAGGATCGCGGTTGCTCTCATATCCAAGTCAAATAGGCCTGTCAGCAAATTTCGAAGCCATATAGCTTCGCAGCTAGCAGAACATGCGGCAATGTACTCTGCTTCCGCTGTGCTGAGAGAAATACTGGATTGCTTCCTACTCTGCCACAAGATCATAGCTGATCCCAAACTGAAATAGCATCCGGAAGTGCTTTTTTCTGTCAGCAACGCTTCCTTCCCAATCTGCATCAGTATATCCAATCAGAGTGAAGTCATGATCTCCATCATAGCTGAGACCATAATCGATTGTATCCTTAAGGTACCTCATCACATGTTTTTCAACCACTAAATGAACACGTCTAGGCTCCACCAGAAACTGACTCAAGGTGTTCACTGCAAAACAAATGTCTGGTCTAGTGTTCGTCAGGTACATCAGCGATCCAATAATCTGTCTGTACAAAGTGGCATCTATCAATTCTGATGAAGTATCGACCAACAGCTTCAGCTTTGCTTCCATGGTTGTATTCATGGACTTGCATTCAAGCATGTCGAATCTCTTCAAGATTTTGACCGTGTACTTCCCTTGGTTAAGGAAGATTCTTTCCGGACTCTGCCATACCTCAAGACCTAGGAAATAATGCATTAGGCCAAGGTCTTTCATTTCAAATTCTGCGGCAAGTATTTGTTTACATTTAGCGATGATATTTTCTTCTCCAGTTAAGAACAAGTCATCCACATACAATAATAGTATTGCTGGTTCATTATCCATGATCTTGAAGTAGAGATTTGAATCTACTTTACTCTTGGTAAAGCCCAAGCTCGTCAAGAAACTGTCTATACGGCCATACCAAGCTCTGGGAGCTTGCTTCAATCCGTATAAGGCTTTATTCAATCGACAAACATGAGATCTCATATCTTCAACCTCAAATCCTTGGGGTTTCTCTATATACACTTCCTCTTCAATGACACCATTCAGAAAAGCTATCTTCACGTCCATCTGGTGCAGCTTCCATTTCATCTTGGCAGCAAGAGCTATAATGGTTCTGATTGAAGTGTATCTGGCCACAGGAGCGAATGTCTCTTCATAGTCGATTCCTTCCTTCTGGGAAAAGCCACGAGCAACAAATCTTGCTTTATATTTCTCAATACTTCCATCAGCAGCATGTTTTTATCTTGAATTGCCATTTTGATGATACCACATCCTTACTTTTCAGTATGGAAACAACTTCCCACACATCATTCTTTATTATGGATTGGTATTCCTCTGTCATGGAATCTACCCATTCCTTCTTCTGGATGGCCTCTTCAAAACATGTAGGTTCTTCATCAAGTAGATTTCACATCAAAGCTGTGTAACTGGAGAATGGCTTTGGTTTCTTTACCTGTCTCGTGGTTCCTTCTGGAAAACCATTCTTCTCTCCATCTTGAATAAGCTCTCTTGCCCAAGCAGGATTTCTTTTATGGGAGAAGGTCATATGAGGAGGTTCTTGAACTTCTGTTATATCATGATCTTCAAGAGTTTCCTCATAAGGGGAAGCTACAACTTCCCTTACAGGTTCTGCAATTCTAGGAACTTCTCTCACGGATTCTGTCATCCTGGGATTTACAGGTTCCTCTTCACATACCTCTTCAAGCTGGCATCTTCTCGATTTCTTAAGTGAAACTTCTTCATCAAAGGTCATGTCCCTACTGATTTCAATATGGCGGTGACCATGTATGTAGATTATGAAGGCCTTGGATACCTCACATTATCCCACAAATATTCCCTTCTTTCCGGAGGGCTCCAGTTTGTTTCTTTTCTCTTTCGGTGTATGAACAAACACTGGACAGCCAAATATTTTGAGATGGCTTACCTCTGGCTTCTTTCTGGTGAACATTTCTTCTGGGGTCTTAAACCCAAGTGCACTATGGGATAGTCTTTTCTACACATAAACAGCTGCCACAGCTGCTTCTTCCCATAAGCACATAGGAAGATCTTGATCATGAATCATAGTCTTCACAGCTTCCATAATCGTTCTATTCTTCCTTTCAACTACACCATTTTGTTGGGGATTGTAGGGATTAGTTAGTTCCCTCTTGATCCCGACATCCCTGCAGAAGCTTACAAACTCCTTCGAGGTATATTCTCCTCCATTATCTGACCTGAGTATCTTAATATTTCTTTCGGAAAGATTCTCTATCAAGGCTTTGAATTCCTTGAATTTACTAAATACTTCATCTTTAGATTTTAAGAAATATATCCAGGTCTTACGAGAATAATCATCAATAAATGATACATAGTATACATACCCGCTAATGTAGGATGTTGGCATTGGGCCACACACGTCTGAATGGATGAGTTCCAATGCTCCTTCTACTTTGTTGTCCCTTTTCGGAAAGGGGTTCTTGATGTTCTTCCCTTGCGCACATCCATTGCATATGCCTTCCTGATCAACCTTGAGTTCTGGTAAACCTGTGACAACTTTGCATATGTATGGTAGCACCTTGTAGTTGATGTGAGCCAATCTTCTATG
>ML786100.1:33132-53662 GCA_009831015.1 Picea engelmannii
TGTCTTCTCCAGGTGATACAGATCCTGAGAGAGCTGAGATCAAGACATGGTCCTTAATCATCTTCATAGGTGGTTCTTCATCTTCGGCAATATGAGCATGTTGTCTTTTGTTCTTCCTCTTGTACTCTTCTTTTCTGACTGGATAATTGTTCACCTTGTGTCCCATATTATCACAATGATAGCATTGTATAGATGAGAGATCTCGTCCCTTGCGTTGTCCTTTCTTCTGAAAATTTCTTGAATGAGATTCTTGATTGTTAAATTTGTTTGATGGTTGTGGTTCTCTATGAGATTCCCTTTTGAAATAAGGTTTCTTCCTTCCTCCTTTTGTATGAGTAGCTAGGGCTTGATCATCGTCCCTTGCTAGTAGTGCTTCACAGTTGGCTACCCTTGTGTCTTCTTGGATGCATTCTTCCAATTTCTCAACAAGCTTTGTGCTTGCAGACATTTTGTACTTTCTGGTAACAAAAATGACCAAAAATTGAAAATGCTCAAAATCAAATTTTGATCTTACCAAGAGGTGCACTTGGCTGAGGCGAGTAGCCTGGTGTCTTCAGATTTGAGAAATCCAAATTTTACCCCTTCAAAACTGCTCTGCAGATTTCTGGACTAGTGCTTCTGGTACTTCTGGTACTCTGGTACTTCTGGTACTTCTGGTACTCTGGTTTTCTGGTTTTCTGGTACTTTGTGAAACTAGGGTTTCACTTTCCGGAGGATCTAGCCACTGAAAAGGTGCACTCTAGATGCCAAATTGATCCTTGGGGGAGGGCACAACTTTCTAGGGTGATAGTGAGCTGAAAACACTCACTTTTTCAAAACCCTAATTTTGGGGTCCGGTAATAGTGACGTTTTTCCTCTTACAGATTGTGCTTTCTTCAGGTTGGATCTGAAACCATGTTAATGTTTATGCCATTATTATAGTTCTTTGCATTTCATGAAGATAAGAGCATAATAAGAACAAGATCACCGAGAAACACACATCCACAAGAGACACAACATTTATCCTGGGAAACCCTCTAGGGGAAGAAAACCCAACAAAAACTTCCATATCATAAATAACTTATACAATGTTCAAGAGATAACTCAACCAATACAGAAAATTCCTCCTCAAGAGATGCACCACCCTTCTTCTCCTCTCACCAACTTTAATTGCAACTTGCCTCATAAGAGAATGAGAAAGTGAAGTGTGTGTAAGAAGTGAGGCGCTAGCCTCTTATTTATATCAATCTGGCACGTGTGAAGAGTCACCATCTGGCAGGGCCTACCTCTCACTCTGGGTGGGTAAATCCACCTTTAATTAATTCTGGCCCTTTCATTATAACTGTTGGGGCTGACTTCTTATTCTTCACTTTGTAATTGTCCGATGACCAATCCGCAAAAGGGGATTTGGTCCTTATACAATTATCAACATGATTAATCCTCAATGGGGATTAATCTAATAATAAAAATAATAACAATGACATGATTAATCCTCAATGGGGATTTAATCCAATAACAAATAATAATAATGATTAATCCACAATGGGGATTTAATCCAATAATAAGAATGCTCTTCGCAGTTACATTATTTCAACACTCCTTACAATCATGCATAGAGCACTTGTGATACACATTCGACCACACAGGTCCAGCTACTAGCACTAAGCCTTTAGCTATACATTTGCACTAAGATGTCCCCCCTACTTACATTGCCTAAGTATCTATTTATAGATTACAAAATGGCCCTAAAAATGGGTAAACCCATGGGCCGACATCCCTTTCCCTTTACATCAACCCAAAAACCCTAAAAGGTACCCAAAAATAGGTCTTGCTTGCTTCACGTTGCACTCCATCTTTGGCAAGCTGTCACAGTCCCAAAATGGTCAAATATGACCAAGTATCCTTCAAAACTTGGTCAAGGGCCAACAAGGTACTCCTTCTAGAAGTACTTCTTGAATTACTTCCAAGTGATCCTATTCTCATTAATATGTTCAACTTGCTTCAGTTGATCCCACCACATTGCAACTTTCTCATGTAAATGGTAGGTGGAAATCCTAGCTTCTAGGTCTAATGAATAGTTATGCAATTGAAAATACCTCCCGAGTCCAAGAAACCATGCTTCAACATCATCTTCCCTTTCTTTTTCACCATCAAAGGAGGGTGGCTTAAGATTCCTCAACTCTCCTTGCAAACTTTCCACTTCCTGTCTCCTTCTCTGGTGCCTAACAGAAGACACCTCTGGATTTCTTATGGAATCTTCCAATGCATAAAAATTTATTTCTGAGAAATGAGGTGAGTGGTTTCTATGAGTTCTGTTGGCACTTCTCGAATAACCATCTCTTCCACGATCCTCTCTACTTTCACAAAACCTTCCTTCTTCCTCTTGTGTTGAGTTTGATCCCTTCTTCATTTTCCTCTTCAACTGATTTAAGCTCTGCAACACTTGAGCATTTATCTGAATTTTCTCTCGCATCAACCTCTCATTGTCTTCTTTGTAGCTATGCACTTCTATTTTCAGGCTTCTTATAGTTTCTATTAATGTTTATTGCTCTCGTCTTTCCTTGCGTCCATTGGACTTGTCTCCACATTGCCAATTCTGGTATTCTATCCTTTGTCCTACTTATCATGGCTGGAGGCTCCTTCGCCTTATTCCATTTATTCAATACACATTCTGAGCTGATGTGTTTAAACCCCTTAACTCTATAAAATGTGCAAGCGGTTGTTTTGTTAGAATTAAGCATATGATAAACAAAATTTTCCAAACCATGATACATGTCCCTTTTCTTCTCAATTAATGAGGAACATATAACACTTCCATGTTCTTCTTTATCCAATACAAAATTTAATTATGCACAGGCACTCCCTTCAAACCACTTCCCTAGGTAACCACGGCTCGAAACCGTGGCCAAATCCTTTCTGGTGCTTTATGTGTTAGAAATTACTATATCATAGATCATGTGGTTGAAAATCATTTGAGGGATGAGATCGACGGTCAATAGTAATTTTGGGCTAAAAACATGCTCTCTCTTTATCGGAGAGCTCTTTCCCCGCACTCTAAAAAGTGCTCACCCAAATCTCCTTTAAATTGTGGTCGTTGATCCCTTGTCCCGACGAGATCAATGGCACTAGAAAATAGTGGGCTGCGAACTAGCACATCCACTAATTTTTCCTCGTCTCCCCGCAATTGTCCCTCACCATCAATTTTTCGTTCACAGATCAATGACTATGAATCGCTTTGGCTCTTCAGGCTTTGGGAGTTTCAAACTCTCCGCCTTCACTTTCTCCTGGAGTGTCGATCCTTCGAACCACTACAAGATATATAGCCACGTGTATTCTAGGATCAATGGTCGATATGTACTCTGCCCTTCAGGAGTTCTCGACCCAACACAAACTGTCACATATTTTTCCTCTGGAGTGCCCAGTCTCTGGATTGCATGATATGTCACCATGTGGTGAAATACTAGAAGCTGACATGTGGCCCAATCAGGTGGGTGACACATGTTACATTCTAATTGACATTTAAATCTTCCATAGGTTCAAAAATCACCGACACGTGGCACACATCCCATGTGTCCACTTCATCCCATGTGACATCATCATTCCCCACCACTTCGGCTCTTCGAGCTTCAAAACTTTGGGCTTCGGGAGTTTCCACACTAGCACACTCCAATTCTCTTGAACTGGCCAATCAATTGACATGTGTCTCCCTTAATAGATGGTCTAGATTAACTCTAGACTTCGGGGCTTTGGAATATTTCTCCTTAGCAAACTTTGTTCCTTCAGAACATCAAAATTTTGAACTAGCCAATCTGTCGACACATGTCCCTTTTGATGAATGGTCTTGATGAACTATGGGCTTCGGGACTTAGGGAGTTTTCACATCAACACACTCAATTTCTCCCAAATGCCGAACTAAAATCGATGGCTCACACTCCTCCCACAGCCAACGACTGTGATTAACTTTGGATTCATTTTCAGGGTTTCTCTCTCCATAAGACCCCCATACTCCTGAATACTTGCTATATCTGATGATCCTTAACACTCCCGAAATCCATCGCTTCGTGGAATGGTCGACAATACTTCGAGACTCCAGCCTTTGAAAATTCAATATTTTCATGCCTATATTTTCATGCCTACAAAGTATTACCCTTTGCGCTTTGCCTCGCTCGATGACTAATGATCAACAATATATGTCTGACAACCAGGACTTAACCTTTCACAACTTCTAGTTTTTCCTTCATCAGACGGATCCTAATCACCGGCCTTCTAATCCAACAATTAAAATATCTCTTGATCCCACAGTGGCGATCGCTCCCGAATTTGAAAGGGACGGTCACGATCCTTCGATCCCTTACAAAGGATCTCTGATGTTCTGGATTCTGTGTGGACTCTGCAATGCCATTCCTCCCAAATTCACGGTTAGAATTCGATCTCAACCATGAGAGTCTGACCAACAGACATGACCCATATCGGCCCGGTGTTTCAACCAAAATATCTAATACTAATCTGTAACATACCCTGCCACCCATAGGCTGGGGTATGCTACCTTCAAGCCCACCCTTGGACTTCTTTCTGTTACTGATACCTTTTTAAATTAATAAGGATTCATAAAAGAAAATATCTAATGACATGCACAACAATAACCAAAAAGAATGCATATTCTAAAGATTTAATTAAACGATAAATAAATACACAGCGGAATACATTCATATACATATAAATAATACCATAACATAGAGAACTTATCTTTATAAAAGAAGACACCAACTAGCTGCAGACCAAGGACGTTCCACCCAACCGTAGACACTATTGTTCCAAATCTCAACAACAGTTTCACCCTCGAGCTAGGGCTATGAATCCACAAGGACGATTCCGGAGTGTTACTTGATTTCCCAAACCAGTCAACACTCAAGTCTCACAGGTGTTATCACTAAAATTTTGTTTGCAACATTGCATGTAAATGGTCACAGAAATACAGTAGTTACAAACACCTATTAGTTCACTTGTAGCACCAAAAATGCATTTCCAAGAGGTAAAAACTATACAACTGGATAAAATTTAACATGCGTTGAATCACTAAAGGAATCGCGTGCACAGTGCACGGGCCAAAGAAGCTCGTAGAGCGCACAATGTGCCATATGCATGACTGTGTACGAGAAAAGCCGTACACTCCTATGAATGACACATTTATGGTTCTTGTCGGCCCCTCAACCACTTATGGACCAACTCCCAACTTGATTTGACCCTCAGATCTGAGTTGAATCCGAATGGGGGGCTGGTCAAGGACCAAAGGGTGCCCTAAAGGGCCCCTTGTTCACACTAAGAACCAGTTGAATAATTCCTTGAAGACATGCTATAAATGGAGGCCATAGGTGCACTAAGAATTTAATATTTTTATAGTGTTGTTATGCTGTCTCAATCCTCCCTTGAGAATCCTCTTTTCTCCTTGGAGCATTCTAGCAACATTCCAATAGGCCATTCCACTCACCTCTTGAGGGAATAGGCTTCGATTTCTTCACCATTTTATTTCTTGTTTATCATTGTAAGAAGATATCTCCAATAGGAAACTCAAGAGCCCTCCCAAGGAGGAAGAGGGATCCATAAGTCCTCCTTTCTCTACGGTGTTTTTACAACTAATATAGTTATCCATTGGTGGCATAATCTTGGTCATTTGGTTGATTGATTTTTGTTCAAAGTTTCTTATGCATTCTAGTTTTATTTCCTTAGTTTTTTTTAGTTTGTTTTCTTATTTATTTCATGTGCTTGGATTATCTAACTCATGCACTAACCTCTATCTTGTCTAGCAGGCCCAACTATACTTGTAAGTGCCCTTGTTTTTCTCACCTAAGTGACAAAACATACACAACATATTGGTGACCATACTGGAGATAAGGTATCAATTTACTCCCTATTTGGGATTTTAGATCACTTCTTTTTGACCCATTTTCCTTGCAGGAACCATAACCATCCTAGCCTTACCTGTCAAGAAATAAGTTTGGAGCTGGAGGAGGAGAATTCCACTTAAAATCCCCCCCCTGACGCATATTAGAACGTGCGTGGGTATTTCATCCCACAGACGTGCATTCAGCGCATTGTGCACCCAAAGTACTTTAGTTTGTTGTGCATTCTGCGCACTGTGCACCAAAAGGTCTTCTTCTCTCTGTGCATTCTGCACATTGTGCACCCACCGTGCCTCTGTCTGAACTATAACCCACGCACATGTCCATAGTTTAAGAACCTCTTCATTATTTTGACTAGGGTCAAAGTCTTTATCTGTGCCTATAGTGTGTCTGCATGTTTCTTTTCTTCTTGGAGCTATGCCTCGAATGTTTACAATTCTAGATTCTCTATGAGGGTTTCATAAGTCCGGGCACTTCTAGTGCTCAGCTGCTTGCATTCCAGGGCAAAGGTTTTTAATCGGCCAACTGCGCTTGAAGCAATGGCATCTCTTAGATATCTTATTTCTTGGGGGGTCTCGAGCACGGTGCGGAGCTCCAGATCTGTGATGCGCTATTGGAGTTGCTGGATTACTTCTTCCAGTTGGGTCACCTGCTGTGGGAGATAGTCTTCCATATTCACTTCTATTCCCTTCATAGAGTGAAGTTCTTTGTGAACCCTTTCCTATACTTCAAGTTGCTCTGCTGGAAACTGAGCCTTTTCCTCATCCCACTTTGCTTTCAGGGAAATACTTTCTCATTCTGCCTCACTCTATTGTTCTAGAAGTGCTTTATGTGCTTGCATAAAATCCTGGGTGTCTTATGGTGTGTCTTCTTGAGCTCGTTGAAGTTGAGCTTTGACTTGATCAACAATATGGTGTAGATGAGTGGGCTCATCGCCTGTTCCTGATGTTTCTCTTATCAAGGGCACTGTAGAAAATGATCGACTGGATTAGAGTGCTTGTTGCACTTCTTGGAGTTCTCCCTTGATTCAGTTGAATATCTCCTCCTACTTTGTTTCTTGCTTTTCTGCGATCTCTAGTGAAACATCATTCAGTGCAGCAATTAAGAAGTCGAAGTCATCTGGGGTAAGGGTATTTTTAAGCATGGTATGGGTGGCCTTAGCTTTCTTTCGGGAGGAAGGTTTTGGTGGTGTAATATTTCTTTTCATAGATGGATCCTCCTCCTCTCTAGGTGGAGTAACCTCGCCTCTGTTTTTCTCAACTTCTGTGCCACCTAGATCGTCACCATCACCTCCCTGCACAGGTGAGATCGAAGTAGTCTTCATGGACATGCTAGGGATATCTTCAACTTCGTCATCCTTCTTAGTCTTGCTTGGCCCAGGTGTATCCAACATTGCTTCAGGGATTTCCTCATCAGACATGTCTGCGGGGTCTACTGCAACAAGGAGGTCTGCCGACCATTCCTTGGTAATCTCCTCCAAGTCATCTTTTATTATCTTGTAGTAGGATTGGAGTTGTTGTTTATGCTCATCACCGCACACTGTAATATAGGTGAAGTGGCGGTCCGCACTGAATTTCATCAAAGGTCTAAACCTATGAAGTACGTTTGGAGTGATTCGAGGTGTAGACTGAATTTCATTCTTCAGTTGGTTGAAATAGGTGTGGAAGGAAGCATTGGACTGCCACTACTTGTTCATGTCGCTGGAGTACCACAATGTACAGAACTTTGTGGCTAGTGGTTCAAAAGGTTCTATCTCTGGAAAAGTGGCTCCCTCTGGCAGTTCCTAAGCAATGAAAGTGATGAGTATGAGAAACCAACTAAAGTGTAACTCATACCCTTGGTATTGCGCTCCTCTGCAATCCAGCTCTAACTAGCTTACAAGATACTGTGCCCAATTCATTTGTACTCCCTCGGCGCACTTCCCTGCGAGGTCAACTATGAATCCAGTCACTTGTGTTGGTATGTTCTTATGAACTAACTTGCCCGCTATCAACTGACAGGCAAGGTGCATTGCACCACTCTGGATAGAGGCTACCTTGTAGCCTTGCATACCCTTCTCTACATCACCATAAGTTTTTTTTATCCATTGTGCTAGTGCTCGGTCTGAGGTCTTTCCTGGGTAAAATTCCTGTGGGTCAGGGCCTTGCATGCTAAGCCCTGTGATCCAATTGATCAGAGTTAGATCCATAGTGATGCAGTGGTCCAACCATAAGTACTCATCATGGTAGCAAGATAGCAGCAACTTGACACATGCGTTGACTTCTTGGTGTCTGTCGAAGTGAGGGATCTTCATTACGTTGAGCAGTGTGGACTGCGCGAGGTTTTGGGTCCAAGACTGTAGTACAATCTTAGGATTTCTACCTTTGGTCTCAGTTAAGTACTTGTGTGGAACTAACATGATGTAGGTTTTGGGATCTCCAAGGTTAAAATCATTAAATTTCAATGATGCAAGCTTATCCTAGTCAGCACGTACTACGCGCACCCCTTTCAGAAGATACTCGGTGATCAAGGTGTACTCAAAGTCTCTAGGTACACTGTCGTGGTTAATCTTACCTCTCAAAGGTGGTATGTAAACCGACAGAATGCGTGGGATCAACTTGGCATTTACAATATCGTCTTTGTGCTTTGTTCTTGTCTCAGTCGTGGTTCTGGAAGGTCCTGCTCCACAAGTAGTGGAGGGAGAAGCTTGGACTCCTTCTGTTGATGATGCTTGCACACCTATAGATATCCTTCTTTCTGACATGACTCTCTCAGCCATTAAGTCAATAAAAAATTATTCAACTACTTTCTCAACAACGTTGAGCTTGTCCAACATACAAGCTTGGGTCCACTAGCTCAGGTGTGAAAATGAATTCAGAGACTACGATGAACAGTATGGGAACAAGACAATGATCATTGGGTGAATTAATCTCAAGTTTTGGGCTCAAATTCTCATTTAGCAAAAGTATTTTCAATGCATGGTGCGACGAACTAAGTAGGGAAACTTAGCAACGTTCGGCTTGCCACGAATAAGAGGTTGCATTAACTGATGTTCTGTCCATATGGCATGGTATAATGATCTAGTGGTGATCCATAAAGTCATTTCGACCCATTCAGAGTGGAATTTGAATGGTTATATTGGCTTCCAATGGCTATATTTTTGTGCCATGGAGAAGTGCCATAAGTCATTGTTCTAATATCCCGACGAAGCTCGAGTCCTGTGATTTTTCCTTCTGAGAAGTTTCCTCTGGAGTCTTCTGTAACTTTTTGATTTTGGACCTCTTCTTACTTAGCTTCCTATCCTTTTTCCTAGTAAGCTTCGTCTTGGTCATCCTTTTTCCATTTTGATTCTTATCTTCTCTTGACATAATCACTTCGCGTTTCTTAGGTTCTTTCTTTAGATCCAAAGGTAATACTCCTGCATCATATGGATTAGGTATTTTGATCTTCTGTGGTTCCTCTAATGCTATTATAAATTTGATACCCAAGTCCCTGGTGTTCAATGGCTTAGGTCTATCCTGTTGTTCTTTCATCAAGTAGGAGATCCTTCTAGACATAAATTCCATGAGTTCTTGCTTCTTCTATTCTAGAGAGTCATTTTCTTCTATTCTCTGGATCTAGTCTTTTTCAATCCATATTATACCTAACAAAGCTAGAAATGGGGCGTGGTCCTCAATAAATTTAATAACTTTGAATTCTTCCTCTGTCGAAGTTCCATGGGTACTCATAGCTATCTAGGTAATTCTGCCACATAGGGTTACCATTTTTCCTTTAAACAATTCGATGGTGCCTAGCGAAGGGACCAGAGTAGGCCTTCCTAGGGTTTCCCAAGTGTTTTTTGTCATAATGTTCATTGGTGTTCCCTCATCCAGAGAACATTCAATGTCGAAGTCTCCTATTCTTACTTTGATTTTCTCCTTTTCTTTGAAGATCTCTAACAATCTAACGTCCTTATGGTCATCTAGGGTTTCTTTTATTTTCAGTAACACGATCTTTAATTATTTCTGGGGTTCTTCTATAATTTTAGTCTCTTGATCTCCTTCATAGTTTGTTTGTTCCATATTCATCTTTTCAAGTCTAGCAATCATTCTAGGGAAATCCAATACTTCATGGTCCATAGCTCTACAACAGAGGCATCTAGGGTTTCTCCCAGGGAATTCCTTAGCAAGATATCCTGGTCTTCTGCAATTGTAGCAAAGAGTTATTCCTCTCTTTATTTTAAATGACCCCCAACCTCTTTTGCATTGTGTGCTAGGATCATAAGGGCTAGCCTGAAAAAGTTTCTTTCTAGGGTCCTGCATCCATTGGTTAGTCCAAAAATTCTTTCTATGCATAGGTATAACATATCTTTCACTATTTCTATTCATATCAAACTTTCTTTTATCTAATAATTATCTAGTTTTTAAGCTGAGACAATCAAGCATACCTAAATCCATACGTTAGAAGTAAAAAATTTCAATTATTTTCTTCCACGGGGCACAAAGCTTTCAGATCTAAAACTTGAACTATTCTTACCTTTACTAGAGGCTAGAGCTTACAGATCTTACCTTTTTTCTGTAGAAATTTCTTTCTTAGAGAACAAGTGTTCAGATCTCACTTCTATTCTTTAGTATCAACCTCTTTTCTTGCAGATCTGACCTCTTTTCTTCAGATTTGACCTTTCTTTCTAGGCACAAAGCTTCGCAGGTCAAGTAGAATAATGCGCAATAGGGAAATAGATCTATGCACAGAGCTTATTTTGCACAAATCTTTTTCTTCTTTAGTTCCCAGCAATCACAGTTTCAATACCCGGCACCAGAACCATTTGTTGGCACAAAGGCAGACTGAGGGTTCACGCTCAAGAGCGCACCAACAAACCCTAACTACTGGCCCTTTCGACAACACCTGCAAAGTATATGAAGTCTCACTGGAGGTAGAGGTAGGGGTGGTTGCAAGACTTAGATGTCTACAACCTTAGCTGGGACACAGATCTATGATTATAGCACTTAGCAATTATCTAACAAGGTTTATCTACCAATATTCAACCCTTACAACACTTCGCAGTTAGCACAGAGCATCGCAGTATATACTTAGTGTTGTGGGTCGGAAATCCCTCCTACTGACTAGCACTAAGGGTTTTATCATGCATGTAGAAATGACCTAAATATTCTTACTTTTTACCATCATCCCATGCCTAAACCCCATTACTCATATGTAAATACAAGTCTCAAGAGATTAAGTTGACGTACCTTATTTTTTGTGTTTTGGTGTCGATCCCTTTTCACACTTGGTCGTTCTTTGACTACAACTCTCCTCCCAATGTTGACCTGCATTCACTAAAGACAAACAAAGAACTCCACATGCATTTGATATATGAACTAATAGGTTAGAGATTTAATCAATCATACAATCAATATTCCAATAATGACAATCTCATATGGCGGGACGGGAAAAACAATTCTTTTATTAACTTCACAATGATACCTTACAATGATAAAGTCAGCCACTACTCCTCAATCCTGGTCCTGGGCTCTTCTTCCACTGTCTTCCAACTGCTTTTCTCTATACTTCTCTTTACACAAGTATGGCTAAAGATTTGGACAAAGGGAATGCTTAATTGGGTATAGTTTCTTTACTATGATTCTCCTCCCTTCAAATTGGACCCCTAACCCTTCTTTTATAAGCTAGAAGAAGCTAGGTATTTGGTCGAGTGACCGGCCATGCATGGTCGAAAGGTTTAGTTAACTTACCCAAAGCCGTGTGTTCCATCAACAACTTTCATTTTTCCATGCTTTTGTAGGTACACGCGGGTTGTCTTGGGTCAGCTAGCATGTACATGCATGCAGTAATGGAGCAGGGTGTGTGGGCCTTTATAAAAGGGGTTTTTAAGAAGAGTTGTTCAACAATGTTTTGGCAAAGAAGGAATCTGAGATGGCTTGATGCCAGGTAAGCATGTCTGGTGCAAATTAGGGTTATAACACTTAGATTCAAGAAGAATTATCACTTAGATACAACAAGATAGATTGGATTCACCAGATCAGACACTAAGCATATTATATATCATATCTAACATTCATTCCTATATCAGAAACACAAAGCATAACTAAATTTACTTAATCACATCAATCACTTAGCCAAGAAGGAGATAAACACATTAGGTCAATGAACAGAGAACAATACACAAAGTTACCATGGTTCACCCCCACCCTGGTGCTACGTCCACAAAGTCTTCTTCTTTATATTATCTCGGTCAAGTGGTTACAGCACAGAGCTTCAATGACCCTTACTTCGCACAGTACAGAAGATCTGTGCAGCTCACTAGATCCTTCTTCCTTGCACTTCAACACAAAACTACAACTTGCACTTAGTTTTTCAACCTCCTTACAATCATGCACATAGCACTTGCAATATACATCCGATCACACAGATTCAGTTACTAGCACTAACCCTTTAGCTATACATCACATAGATGTACTACCACCTACTACTTAAATTGCCTAAGTATCTATTTATAGATTACAAAATGAGCCTAAGCATGGGTAAACCCACGAGCTGACATCCCTTTCCCGTTACATCAACCCAAAACCCTAAAGGGACCCAAAAATAGGTCTAATTTCCCTAATTTCTGCTTCGCGTTGCGCTCCATATTTAGCAAGTTGTCACAGTCCCAAAAATGGTCATATATGACCAAGTATTCTTCAAAACTTGGTCAAGGGCCAACAACGCATCATACATAAATCAACTATAAATAAGCATACATGTGGGTAGGTTGTTTTTGTTAATGTGGGAGAACAAAGAGAACAAATGCTCGTGTCCTAAAAAGATGTATCATCCTTCCTCTGAAATAGCACTGGACCTTCCAAGAGCACTCAACAGTGGGGTCTGAATCTACCAGAAGAGGAACTAGTGAAGGATGAAGTAATTGGTTATAATGAGGGGTAGAGGGTGCATATCCTGAAAGAGCTAGCAATATTTCCCAATAGCCACACAAAATATGATCAAGGTGCAATTGCATCCCACAATTGCCACCTAGGTAGATGTCCTAAATTTGGCCACTAGGTACCTCGGTCAAAGTGAAACATTTAGATTTTCGACCTCAGAAATGGGTCACGAGTTGGATCTCTTCCAAGAGTTGGGTGACTCAAGGGGGGATGCATAGAACAACCGAACCTCGGCCTTCGACCCTTCACAGGTATCTCCCTACCTTATGGTGTAGGAACATTTGACTTGGAGGATTTTAAAGTTCCCTATTTGTCAACTTCTAATGTTTGAAAATGTGAGAACCACATAATGGCGGTTTATTTGGATGCCTACCCTCGAGATCCTACCTAGACTAAAAAAATTCTCTTGGAACCTCCCATGGAGGAAAACTTAGTGAACTTTTAGAAAAAAATTAGATGTGGTGGGTTGAAAGATTGGGGGTGTGAACCAATCTTGTTTGAATTAAGTGGGTGTGGATAATTTCTTCAAGAAATAGTGGGACGTTTCAGAATTCCTTTGGAGAACACCTACTTCAACCTCCACAATTCAAGATGAAATTATGTGAGTGATGAGTGACTTTGTGTGTGAGAAAGTGATCAAATGTGCCAAATTTTAATAAGTTAGGTGTAAATTTGCAACATGTGGAATTCCTGTGGTCCTTACAAATATTGAATACCTATCTTACTAGATGTCATTGGTACAACCTTGCAGAATTTTAAAATCCCTAAAGAACTAGCATGTGGACATATGGGTCCTTACCAATCCTTTAAACTCCCTAATGTGGTTTACTCTAAGAAAGATTTGAAAAAATATCCTAGATTGCAAGCATGTGGGCATGTATGAGCCTGTTACTTTGATATTTAAACTCTCCTAGTGATGTAAACTAAGAAAGTAATTTCAAAAACTATCCTAATTTTGCAACATGTGGGAATGTATCGGCCCTTACAAATTTTAATATGTTTTCAAAAAATAAACTAAGAGGAGCCCTAGAGGGGCTTTGTCCTCTCCTACAAATTTTGTTAAGGGAGATGAAATGTCCCCTTAACCACCTTTATGATTCTCAAGATCACTCAATGGTGTGAGGGAAGAGCATAGTCAATGATTAAAGTTGGTTTTTGGTCCCAATGCAAGTTTTTTTTATATGTGATAGAAAATAATCTCAACTTAACTTTTACAATCAAAACAAGCCATCCATGTGGAAACCAAAAAAAAAGAGGATAAATATGGTTTGTTTTATCCCCTAAGTGCCTATGTTTGATTAACCTTTCATGTGGGAAAGGAATCTAAGTGTAATGCATTTACAAATTGCATGAAAGAAATATTTTGAAGGTTAGGGGCCTTCAAATCATCACAAAAACTCTTACAATCAGAACAACGTACAACCCAACAATAGGTACATACATTGTAAAGTAAAGTGATGGAAGTTTCCCAACAACTTCAGCCAATCCAAGAAAAGGCATGCCAACTGTTAGCTGAACTTGAAAGATAGGGAGATGAACTCGAACAAGTTGTCATCACTGCAGAACAACGCCTGGAAGGACCGCTCAATGACACAGTGATCCAGGAATTCACTGAGCAAGAGGTTGTCGCACTACAGTAGGTCGAAGTAGCTCGAGCCAAGTTCGAGGCATTCAAGGCGGAATTGATCATACCTGAGTGACTCGAGACGAGTCACAGGTGAGTGTTGGGGGCTTGTTGGCCCTTGGCCAAGTTTTGAAGAATACTTGGTCATATTTGACCATTTTTGGGACTGCGACAGCTTGCCAAAGATGGAGCGCAATGCGAAGAGGAAATTGGGGAAACCATACCTATCTTTGGTTCCCTTTCGGGTTTTGGGTTGATGTAACAGGAAAGGGATGTTGGCCTATGGGTTTACCCACACTTAGGCCCATTTTGTAATCTATAAATAGATACTTAGGCAATGTAAGTAGTAGGTGGTAGTACATCTATGTGATGTATAGCTAAAGGCTTAGTGCTAGTAATTGGATCTGTGTGATTGGATGTATATTGCAAGTGCTCTGTGCATGATTATAAGGAGGTTGAAAATCTAAGTGAAAGTTGTTGTAGTTTTGTGCTGAATTGCAAGGAAGAAGGACCTAGTGAGATGCGCAGATCTTCTGTCCTGTGCGAAGTAAGGGTCATTGAATCTCTGTGCTATAACCGCTTGACTGAGATAATATAAAGAAGAATAATTTGTGGACATAGCCCCTGGGTGGGGGTGAACCACAATAACTTTGTGTATTGTGATCTGTGCTTTGACCTAATGTGTTTATCTCCTTCTTGGCTAAGTGATTGATGTGATTAAGTAGATTTATTTATGCTTTGTGCTTCTGAGATAGGAATGAATGATAGATCTGATATATAAGATGCTTAGTGTCTGATCTGGTGAATCCAATCTATCTTGTTGTATCTAAATGCTAAGTCTTCTTGAATCTAAGTATATACTGCGATGCTCTGTGGTAACTGTGAAGTGCTGTAAGGGTTGAATATTGATAGATAAACTTTGCTAGATAATTGCTAAGTGCTATAATCACAGATTTGTGTCCCAACTAAGGTTGCAGACATCTGAGTGCTACAACCACCTCTTCCTCTACCTTGGGTGAGACTTCATCTCCTTTGCAGGTGTTGCCGAAAGGGTCGGTATTTAGGGTTTGTTGGTGTGCTCTTGAGCGTGAGCCCTGGGTTTGCCTCTGTGCCAACATGCACATTTGATTACATGCAATTGTGAGATATATTGTGAAGGTCCAAATTATACAAGTCTCTTTTTCATTTATTGCTTGCATCACCATTTGCACACATCCACTTTGCTAGTCGGACATCATAGGGGACCCAAAAAATCCTCGTCGTTCCAATTGCTTGCATAATCTACCTCCTATTCTAGAAGGAGTTCCTAGTCTTGCCAACTCACCGACACAACCATCTCACACCCCTGTGAATGACACTATTTTGGGATCAACTTTTCTTGGTTCCACCTTACTTGGGTCCACTTCCCAAGGCCATCCATCCACTAGTTCTCCTTCACAAGGAGGCAGAGGGAAAACTTCTTCTCAAGGGAGAAGTACAACCCCACCAAACCCCCCTCAAGGGTTAGGTCCACTACCTACTCATACCATGGCTGGAACTAATCCTCCATCGCCAGCCCCCATGCCATATTTTGCATCCCTCAACATTCCTGATCTGATTAAACTCATGAATGAACCTATATTACATGACCCCTCATGGCCCAATATGCCTACCAAACTACCTTCAAACATTCCCAAATTTGAAGGAAAATCGGGGGAAGATCTCACCAACCATTTCATGACCTTCCACTTATGGTGCTCTTCAAACAACAACATGGATGACTTCATCCACTTAATTTTATTTCAACGCACACTCACTGGTCCATCAGCCAAATGGTATGTGGATGAAAAATCAGGGTCCTATGTGACTTTTGAATCCTTGGCCAAAGCATTTTTGGACTTCTTTCAAATACCAGTTCGTCATGGCACTGGTCTATAACTGCTCTCTGAGTGCAAGAAAACCTCGACTACACATATTTTCGACCAAATTCATGAATGGCATCAACGAATTAGTTTATGCAAAGAAAAAACCACCAAAGAACACTGTCTCGATTGGTTTCTCAAATCACTCATCTCTATCCTTGCCAAAGATGTGGCATCCACCTTCCCCCAAACCTAAGAGGAAGCCATCAGCAAGGCTCAACAATACGACCTCATTTATGCTTAGTCAGGTTACTTATACATGGTAATACATGATGCACCGATACCTGTACCATTCATCCAGGACAAACCTGGGATGCCTCAGGTGACAGATGGATTGATCGGTACCACAACACACCAAAACCCGTACATACAACCACTACTTATGTACAATACACCCCATTATCTGCCGATATATGGAGGGTCGTCTTATTACCCTCCTCCCCTTTATCAACAACCGTATCCTATTTCTCTCCCTCCACCCATGAGTAGACCCCTACTGACACCCATCATGTGCCCCAATTCTCAACCAATTTGAGGTACCCCTTCTACCTCAGCTTATAACCTGGGCACTAGTGAAAGTGCTACGCCTTCCTATGCACCCTACGGATCATTGCCACAAAAAAATCTATATTTTCCATTTCCTAGTCCTCCATAGCCGATTTCTCCTCCAGAAGGACAACAACACGCCGATGTTAACTTTGTTTAGCCCTCTCCCATTCAACAATTTCATACTTTTGAACAGTTGAATACAAAAAATCTATCCCATCAGCTGAATAATGCCAAAAAGAAAGGAAAAAATTGAAACAATAATAACCCAGGACTAGGAGGAAATAACCCCCAACAAAACCAACCTGCTGGGGGAAACAAGAATCAGGGTAACCAAAAGCCCCAAGGGGAAAATAAAAAAAAATGCAAAGGGAGGAATAACAACAACAAACTCTGTATGAACTTCCCTTGCACTCTTTGCGGTGAGCATGGTCATTATACTCACCATTTCCCCCAAATTGCCAACTTCAAACAGATGAAAGATTCCATGAACACGCTACATCCTCTAGCACCGCCTGCCCCTCGACAGGCTTTACAACAACCACCCCCAGCTGTGTTGCAAAACCCTATTACACACCAAGGTGTAATGAATACCCAACAAGAGATACATCCTACCCCACCACAAATAGGACAATATCAAAACCCTGGAAATCCGGTGGATCGCAATATCCTCCTCACTAGAGAAGAAGAAATTCTTTTGCAAACACATAGTCATCAATACAGTGCACCCCCTGAATCTACTCCCACCATTTCAGAAGCAGCTCCATCTACAGCTGGACAACCTGTTGAGGGGTCCTAAATCCCTTTAACTCAACAGTAGGAACCAAACCTTCCACTGAGGCCTAATTAGACTCTGCAATGTTTAATAGTGGAATGGTTCTCTAGATCTCGCGCTTCGTCCAACTAATCAATGGATTTATGTTTTCTTCTGAAATCTTCTCCTTTAGTTCTGATGTTTTTTTTTTTTTTGCATTTTCTCTTATAGGTGTGACCGATACAAGATAAAAGCCGGTATAAACCAACTACGTAACAAAGTGGGAAAACTTAACTACTGAAGAAGGCTAAGCCTGGGATAACCCTTTCACTCTAGCATGCAGACAATGATTCTCTACCACAAGCCTAGTACTAATGCATTAACCCGCTGGTGTTCCAATTATTGACTGAGATACAATTATCAGAAGAAAACATACATGCAATAAATGATGGCAAGAAAAATAGTTTCCTTAACTCTAATCATCAATTACATATTAACGCAATGATTTACTTTTCATCATTAAAGACAAGAACTGTAAAAATAATGAATTAGATAACTTATCAACAGATTCAGAAGTTCTTACTCATTACAACATCCATTCATGAGATATAAATCAGAAATAATTCTTCTTCAAATCCAATCACACACACTTTTGATAAAACACAAACTTTCTCTCTGGTCCTAAACAAGACTTCTCAATTAAGGAAGCTCCGAAATAGTTCTTTACAAATCCAAAAATGAGGGTCTTTGAAATAATCATCGACCCTTGCTAATAGGTTGATCCTCCTATTTATAACATATTATTAAATAAAAATAACTATTAAAAGTGCAGCTAAGTAAAACAAAAATTCACCACATGACGCTTTCATCTCTCAGTCTTCTAAGAGTCATCAAATGATCTCACTTGAGTGGATGAATCTTCTTGTACTCCAACCATTTGACGAAGAGATCCTCACATGTGTTAGCATATGGGAATCTATGTTGTTCCATTGGGGCCGAAATGATCTCTCTTATCTCTATTGCACGTGTTCGATACTTGACTATTCCGGTACTTAACTGCTACAACGTGGTTCAAGCTTTGATCGGGTGTTCCATGAAATGTTGCACTTGACCTGGCACTATGTTCGCCACCCTTGCTATCTCCACATCCCATGATTAGTCTTGTTCGACATGTAATTTGACTATGTCACGCAAGTCGACAAAGTCATCAGGTATGCCGAATTCAGGGAGGCCGATGTCTTTCATTTCCCAGTTGATCTTGGTTCAGCTCTATTCACACTTAGCCCATTTCTCTTAGATTTCCCCATGAGGTTATTGAGCCATTCTTATCCAATATTCTACCAACTTCTTTATGTGGTCGATTCTTCTTTCCCTTAGTACATGGATGTCATGTTCTTCGGCATCTCAGCCCTATTGAACTGTGTTTAGGTAGTCGATCCTTTCCATGACCTGGTGTGCTTTCTCATTCCACCTCTCCATATCCTTGCACATCACCAACGCCATGAGGGTGTCTTCTTGAAGCTCAGATATCCTTTGCAAGATACCAGATATATAAAATATGCAGAATAGAAATGAAATGCTAAAAATGACAGAATAACAGTAAAATATCCAACATAATCTTCACAATACACAGAAATGATATACGAAATAGCAACAGAAGCAACACTTTGATTTAGATAGCAATGTTCACAGGCCTCTTCGAGGGGGCAACCTCCAATTGAGCAACGCTCTATTACAATAATCTCCAATCTAGGGTTTTCATACCCTCGACCCTTATTTATACTAAATGTGTCTATTAAGAGAAGCATCTAGAGGAAGATCCTTCTAGAAGCAGAAGCTTCTATTAGGTCTTCTTACATCCGCCTTATTCTATTTTATTGAAAGGTATTATTAATATTGATCTTTATTACATCCGAATACATTGATCTACCTATGTGCGGGTTAGGACCTTAACATGTCCGCCCCCTTAAAAACAGCCTTGTCCTCAAGGCTTGAGATGTGGAAACTGCTGCAAAATGGTAGTTGGTTCCCAAGTGGCATCTACTGGAGTCATATATTTCCACTGTACTAGCACTTCCTTGATGGTTCTCTGATGCAGGTGACGCTCCCGCTGGTTCAAAACTGCTTCTGGTTCTAGCCAAATGGATCCTTCTTAAGCTAATTCTGGAAGGTTGGTTTGAATTTGGCACCTGGTTCCAATCACCTTCTTCAAGGCATGAAACATGAAAAACAGGATGTAGCTTCGACTGACTGGGCAGAGCTAACTGATATGCAACTTGTCCCACACACTTGAGAACTGTGTAAGGGCCATAAAATTTGGGTGCTAGCTTCTGACACTGCTCGGCCTTGAGGGATGTTTTCTTATATGGTTGCAATCTCAGAAACACCTGATCCCCTTTGGAAAATTGACGTTCAAAGCGACCTTGATCTGCTTGCTGCTTCATTCTATTCTGGTCCATGACCAAGTTCTCTTTAAGGGTATGAAGGATATCCTCTCAGACTGTAAGTGTTTGGTCAACCACCTGGACCTTCGAGGTACCCAGTAAGTATGAGAGAACTGATGGTGGCTTTTGTCCATACACTGCTTCAAAAGAAGTCATGCGAGTGGTTGTATGGTAGGTAGTGTTGTACCACCATTCGGCGAGGGGTAACCATTGAGTCCACTGGTGTTGTTTTTCAGAGGCAAAGCACCTCAGATATGTTTCCAAACACTTGTTGACGACTTCCATTTGACCATCTGTCTGGGGATGATAAGCTGAGCTGAGATGCAATTGGGTACCTTGCAGCTTAAATAGTTCTTGCCAAAAATTGCTTGTGAAAGTTGGGTCTCGATCAGAAACAATAGAGTTTGGAATGCCATGAAGCTTGAAGACCTGATCCATGAAAATTTGAGCCACCGTGGATGCAGTAAATGGGTGGTGAAGAGC
>ML786100.1:58372-75774 GCA_009831015.1 Picea engelmannii
GATGGGTGAACTGGAAAGGGAGCGGGCGGGGTTAGAAATTTTTGCAGAAAAATGATATGGATGAATGTGACAAGGGGGAAGAGATGAGTCTAATGGAATAGGTCTCAAATAATGGTGAAAAAATGGGAGCGGGCGGGGTCAAATTTTTTTTTGCCGAAAAAGGATATGAATGAATGTGACAAGGGGGAAGAGATGCGTCTAATGTAATAGGTCTCAAATAATGGTGAAATTTTTTCCAGCTGTGGGGTTATACTTTGGTCTGAAGAATGCTGCAGTGCTGAAATCCCCAAATTCTGAACAAGAGAGTATTTACTTAGCAACGCCAACATAGATGCGCGTCAATAGATCTCCCTGGTTTAATTTGTTTATGTTGTTGTTTATGTTCCCCAAGGGTTAGGTATTCAAGGGTTCTACAGACAAGGGTTTTCCCTGTGCTATAGCTCTTTGATATACATGCGGGGTCCAACAGTAGTACTTGGCCCAATATCTCAGGGCACTAACTAAGGAGGATAGACTGTACCCTTAGCCATACTACCTGACTACCCATGTACTAGAGAGTATCTTCCCGAGTGTTGTTCTCGGTGACACTATAACAGTCCAACGGCCGATAGGTTTATCTAAAGAGGGCTTCAGGAAATCTATGCCGATCCGTACACAGGTGTTGTCTGATGCACTACCACTCGAAGGGGTACCAACAGGGGTTACAAGGGTGGCCAACAGATGTGCGCTTAAGAACCACTTGTATTTCCTGCGTGTATGAATCCCTCAACTGCAGGTTTATGTGCGTAATGACAGATCTCTGTAGCTTAAATACACCGAAATACATCTCTACCCTGGAAAAAAATACCCACAATTTATGCCAAGGAAAGTGCTCTGATACCACTTGCAAGATACCATATATATAAAATATGCAGAACATAAATGAAATGCTAAAAATGACAGAATAACAGTAAAATATCCAGCATAATCTTCACAATACACAGAAATGATATACGAAATAGCAACAGAACCAACACTTTGATTCAGATAGCAATGTTCATAGGCCTCTTCTAGGGGGCGACCTCCAGTCGAGCAGCGCTCTGTTACAATAATCTCCAAGATAGGGTTTTCATACCCTCGTCCCTTATTTATACTAAATGTGTCTATTAAGAGAAGCATCTAGAGGAAGATCCTTCTAAAAGCGGAAGATTCTATTAGGTCTTCTTACATTCGCCTTATTCTATTTTATTGAAAGGTCTTATTAATATTGACCTTTATTACATCTGAATACATTGATCTACCTATGTGTGGGTTAGGACCTTAAAATCCTTGCAGTGAATAGGTGTCGCTCATTCGTGAATTTACTGTAGGCCTCATGGAATTCACTTCTCAGGAACACTGCGACCTCTGTGGTGTCCTGGTAATATTTCTCCAAATGACATAGATGTTCCAATTCCTTCAATGCAACTACTAGCTCCTCTTCATCCCTTTCCTCTCTGTCCAGGGTGGCATCTGTGATTGCCATCCCTACGTCAATAAGATCAGATGTCTTGGAATGCTCTGTGTTCATCAAATTTTCCTCTGTGGTGATGAGGATGGAGCGATATAGAGTAATACTCATCTTCTTGGTGGTTTGTTTCATGATATATTTCCTTTTTCGGTCATAGGAGATGGCATGCATATCAACAACTTCATCCACGGGTTCGAGGATTTGCTGATCTCCCTAGGTAAGAATATTCCCAAGGCTTTTGACGATGTATATCTGTTCGAGAATGGGTTCTTGAACCTCTTCCATGTGTTCCGAAGGCTCGGCCTCTGGTTTTTTCCCATCGGGAGTTTGAGTGCCAGTTGAAATTGGAGCAACGGGGATAGGCTCGGGGCTTACTTGATAACCGACTATTGAGATGCTCATTTCCTGCTATGGAAATTCTTCCTCTTATTCACCCGACCTTGGCTCGTTCATTGGACTATCCATTTGGGTCTCTGGTACATCGAGTACCTCAGTGTCTAAGACACTTTCCACCTCCTAGTCATTCTATGGAAGGCCCTGAATTTGAGCATCAGGAGCTGGGGAAGATGCCTTCTTGGGATCCTTTTCCTCTATGATCTGCACATGAGTCACCAGGGACACCTCTGAACTTTCTTCATCATCATAGATTGTTATCAAGTCATGGAGGGGATTTTTTGCACCTATTCTACCTAATGTTATTTCTATCTCTGGTTGAGATGAAACTTCCCCTAGTGATCCGGCCTGCGGCATTGTAACTTCAAGGTTATCTAACCTGATGATTTCTTCAATTTGGATTAGCTTAGGGCCACTTGGATCTACCCAGATTTCATCTGGTTTATCGACAGGGGCCCTTGTCATTCCTACTAGGTTTAGGTCATCCTGCAACTGATCAATCACTCATCGTCCTTGTTCTATCATGAGAAATCCCCTTTCCTATGCATCTGTTGTCATAGGAAATCCCTTGTTCTATGTCGGAGCCACCAGGGGAACCTATGTTTCTTCTACCACTCTGATTTCTTTGTTGGCTTTGATGGTCTCTTGAGCCTACTATTCTATAGTTGTCTCCTGTTCATCCAGACTCATGGCCCTGAACCTGGTCATTTTTTGGTCGACCATCCTTTGTATCACCTCGTCCCAATCTTGGGAATTTTCTGTGAAGATTTTGTCTTCGAATTTGTCATGGGTGTATGTCCAGCAAGACGACACTTGTGAAGAATGTTGAAAAATCCGGCCCTTTGGATCGTGCTTGTGGAATCATCCCATCTAGAATATGAACTCGAGTTGGCTCAACCCTTCTTGTTTAGCTTGAGCTATATCTTTTACCAAGTAGAACCCTACATGGAAACCATAGGGTATGAATGCGCACTTCTTATCCTTGACCAAGGTGGCATTGCAGCCTTGCAAAATGGTTTGATAGCATATTTTTCCTACTACAAGCCGGTCTGGGACATGATCTAGTAGGAGATGTTGTGCTCTGGTGGCCCCGAACATCCTAATGTAGGTGTCTCGCTTGTCTAAGTACCAGTGGCCTACCTTGGAGATCATTTTCTTGGCCGCAATCGATAGTCTTGGGCATTCCTTCTTAAAAAGAATAAAATAAATTCATGTGATGAAATCATCGCAGATGAGGGAGTAAGACTTTTTATACCTGTTCTCCCATATCACGCTGAAATAGACATGGACCAGGAGCTCTACGACATGCCATCTCGGATTCATGCCAACGAAGATGTTTTTGGCGGACATGACATCGAGCAAATATGAAGCCATGTATAAAGTTGGTGTCTCTCCTTCCTTCAACGTCAAATCCTGTTGTATATAGATGATCATTTGTTTATAAATTATTGCTCCCCAGTTGAAACTTCTCCCGAATATCGCCACTGTGTAAGCCAAGGGCATCCATGCCTCTGAAAATCTGGAGCAGTCCTTCTCTCCATATAATCGAAAGATGAGAGCCATCAAAGAGATGTATGGCTCCCTTAAGTTGGTCATCCCGTACCATCCAGTGCTTCGGTTGGTGAACTTCTTGTCCTCCCTCCACCATGATTCCATGACCCGGCTGGTGTCATGGAATTTGTATAACTTCACCATGAAGTTTGTGTTCAGCCGCTCCTCAAGATCTCTAAGCTTGTAGTATTTCTGAACTTCCATCACCAGGAACACTCTGACACACCCCCCATTGTCATTATTGATTAAAAATTTATGTGTGTATATGTGGTCGAGGAGCCACTTCAAGACTTCAATACAGGGAAAAACATGGGTTCTTCTTGCCACCATATGTAGGTACGATCGTCGGATGTTTGGGAACACCTTGTCATCGAGCACTCTTACATCTGGATCACTGTGTGGGATATATTATGGGTATTCCTCCCAGAGGATATTGTTAAAGAGTTCTCCCTAGTGTGGGAGTGCCATATTAGACCATGTTCTTGCCTCTATATCTCCAAAGGCCAGAGGCTAAATGAAAACCTTCTTCATTGTTGTCTTAATGACCGGTTCCATCCTCGAAGTGTATTCTAATTGTTTTGCGGCCCCTGGAGAGGAACCTTCTACCACCTCTGGTTCTTTCAGCTTCGGTGCCCTCAAAGATCATCTGGTGGTTATCTTTCTTGGAGACATTTTTCCTACGACTAAAATAAACTTTCAGAGACTGTATAAAAAAAAACCGGACAAACATATGAATTACAGCCAACAAATTCACAGACTCGGATACATACCTCTGAAGCTTATTAAAACCTGGTTATTTCGACAATCACAAGATCGATACAACATTTGAGTAGCTTGTCTTTCTCCTTCAGATGCTCCATAATTCTCTTATGTGTAGAATGATTTCGTTTACAATGACTCAAGAGAATTTAAACAAGGAAGAACTTACTGTGTCACATCAACCATTCAATTTGGGTGATGAGTGAAATTTTAACAAATCTACCTCTAAATCTCTACAACTTAAATTCATCGTGGGTTGATGGCGGAGGCACAGGGGGTGATGTGGTCTATCGGTGATTTTAAATGAATTTTTTGATTGGCGCACAAGATAGCAACTAATGCAGGATTTGGTATTAATTATCTCTTTAAATGCTCAAAATATGATTGTATATAATGCTAAAATGTCCCATTGTGTCGCTCTCTCAGTGGGTGGATCGGGGATCAAGGATGTGTTATGAACGTTTTCGTTGATGTCCTTTTGTAAAAAGCTCCAATGCCAATCAATTTCACCGTACAATGCTGCCTTTACAAAAGCTGACTCGAAGGTGTGACTAGGACCTTGGGAACCAAGGATGACTCGGGGTAAAACTAGACCATACGGTTCTCCAATCTGGTAAAGACATGTGGCATTGAAGACAGGTGAACTAATTCGTGTTACTAATTAGATTCGAGACTTTCCTTAAGTTACTCATTCTAAAACAAACCTTAGGTTGTCGATGCTGAAAAATATCCAGGGTCGACGATCAATGATAAACCTATGAAGTGCTTTCTTCGGATTAGCTCCCTTGAAAAAGTCCCGATGCCGAAAATGCATCGGAGATTGGTGATCAGGAATGTCCTTTAGCGCGGTTAGAATGTTTGTTGTGATCCTTTTAGTTTTTCCCTGATTCCGATAAGTGCGTCGGGCATCGAATATTGGTTATATATTTTCTTTCTTTTTTAATGTCTATTCCCCTTGTCTTTTACCGATGTCGAAGGGGAATCGAATATTAGAGATAACCTTATGCAAGACTTGTCGCAAAACAAAAACTTCCTTTTGTCAATGTCGAATCTAAGTGCGTCAGGTGAAGTGTTTTGATTGTCGATTCTTTATTCAGGTGTTAATGCCTTTTAAGCCATGGGGTTTCATAAGTTCAAGCAAACCTGAATAGGTGATGAGAATCATGAGAATAAGCAAAGAAAAGAACATTTTCTCGAGATGAAGTCGAATCAGATAGTGCAAAATATTAAGTGGTACCAAAAAAAAAAAAATTGAAGGAGGCGTTTTAGGGTGTGTTGAGTGCTCAACAAATGGTGACTTACTGGGAGAAAGTAGAATCTCTATTCCTACCTCGGGCTCAGGTGAAAGTGATGCAAAAGATGATTAATAACTTAACTAGTTTTTTATCAGAGCTTCTTTTATCATTGCATTTTAAATTCCCTAGTTGGTGCATTTGGGCCTGCCTGTGGGGTTTTCAACCTTTATTCTGCCTTTGTTTCCTGTAACCCTAACTCACTTACCCTTTGAAAAAAGTATAGTAAAGCATTCACTGGCACTAGGACCTTTAATTACCCTTATTCACTTGCCACAGTGTTTCTCCACTTCTAGCGAGCATCCATAGCTCCGACAGAGTCACCCCAATGTCACAGAACTTTCTCCACTGCCAGCGAGCATCCATAGCCCCAATGGAGTTATCTACATACCCTCTCCTACTGTGTGCTCATTTTTATATAGTTTATTTTATTTCGGTAGAATTCCTTGAGCGAGTGGGAGAGGAGGACGTCTGTTATTTTCAAAATGATATGGTTAAGGTGAAAATTTGCTAGCTTTGTCTCTGAGGTACATGTATTCCTTTCCATATTACCATCTTTCCCTTAAGGTTTTACCAGACCACCTTGCAGAAACTTCATCACTTTTCCAAGGTCATTCGTCTACGTAGCTTAGACAGAGAACCCCTTAAAACAACTGCAAGTCCCATAGAACTTCTTGTGTTGTATGTGAGTGATGAGTTAGGAACAAAGTTCGTCATTTCGTATAAATTGAGGTCTTAATATGGGACAATTTTTTGCAAGGGTTTGATTGTTTCAATGAAATGAAAGGTGAATTTCCTCACAAAATTGATTTTCCCAAAGAATGATTGCATGACCTTTTTGTTGTGGGGTAATGGAATTTGGGCTATAATGAATGCCTGCTTGAGATATAATGTGGCCTAAAAATGTACCTTCCTCGACACCAAAAACAATTTTCTTAGGGTTTAAGGATATATCGTATTTCCTACACCTTTCAAAAATCTGGGTTAAATGTTGGATGCGATCTTCTTTGTTCTTTGAATACATAGTCACATCATCCAAATAGACTACTACACATTTGTTGATTAGTCCTTGAAACACTACGTCCATGGCCCTCTAGAAGGTTTCCCCTGCATTGATTAACCCAAAGGGAATACGTTTATAAGTGAAGGTTCCCCACTTGGTTTGGAAGGTATTTTTCAAACGATCTTCCTCTGAAACTAGAACTTGGTTGTAACCTGAAAAACCATCCAGCAGGGAGAAAATATCAGAGCTCGACAGGATCTGCAAGATTTGATCCATTGGTGGGACTGGGTAGTTGTCATTTTTTGAAGCTTTATTGAGGTTTCTAAAATATACACATAGGTGGATCTCCCCAGAATTTTTCCTCACAGGAACCAAATTTTCTACCCATGTCGAGTGTCTAACTTGGAAGATAATTTTGGCATCTAGTAGTTTCTTTAACTCCTGACACATGAGAGTTTCTAGGGATGGGTGGTACTTCCGAAGCTTCTGTTGGAAGGGTTTCACTTCAGGTTTTAATGGGATAGTGTGTTGAATGATATAGGTATCATAAGTTTTCAGATCTCGGTAGGAC
Source organism: Picea engelmannii (assembly GCA_009831015.1). NCBI lineage: Eukaryota > Viridiplantae > Streptophyta > Pinopsida > Pinales > Pinaceae > Picea > Picea engelmannii. Next base: position 65,431 of record ML786100.1, read on the forward strand.
CAAGAAAAAACATCTTGATATTGTCTAAAAAGTTTGAGATAGGCTGTCCTTTCCTCTTTAGATACCTTCTTGCCGAGATTTATATTCTTGGGGTTTTTCGGGGTTCCTATATTTATAGTTTCATGCATGGGACATGAAATCCCCGTATTTTTGTTGGTTGACTCTTTGAATCTTTCTCTTAAGTCAAAAAGGTTTTATAAATTAGCTGCCCCTTTTGGTATTGTGTGAGACCTTGGTTTGTTAGTCGATTGATCTGTATGACAATCGATTTCTGCTAATTTCTCCTGGAATACTTCATCGTCAATAGCCAAGTATTTAAAATTATCCTAATTGGTCAAAAAGTTTATGATATGTTCATATTCTTCAAATCCCTTCCAATTAGAAATATTTTTGTGCATCAACGGTTTGTAGAGAAGCTCCACAGTGAATCGGGAGGTTTCATAGTCTTCTAGAGGTGATATCCTTGAAGCAGGGGTGGCCAGAGAATCAACAAGAATGTTCTTTTTTCTGGGGATCGCTGTAATGTTGAAGGCTTCAAATTGCTCTATTAGCCTGTGTACTTCTTGTTGGTAATTATTTAGGTGTGGAGAGTTGCAATGCATAGTGTTCCTTACTTTTCTGACGATGATTTCATAATCTCCGAAAAACTTCAATTCATTAATGTTTAAGTCTATGGCTTTCTTTATCCCTTGTACCAAAGCTTCATACTCGATGTTGTTGTTTGTGCACTCGAATTATAGTCTACAAGATATGAAATTTCGTTTACCTTTTGGATCAATGAGGATTCACCCTTCCCCCGACCCTTCTTGTGATTTATATCCATCAAAGTATAAGGTCCAAATTGGTGAGAAAAAGTTGTCAGTTTCCCTTTTTATACCACTTTCCTCCTTTCCTCCTACTTGTTCTGGTATTTCTAATGCATGTAATTGACAGAAGAGGGTTTCCTTTGTCATTGTCGGCAAGTTTTATTGAAAAATCATTTCAGATTTTTGAATAAGAGGGACATCAGATGAGAGGGAGGAGAAATTCCCGAAATCAGAGTCACTGGAATAATTGCCTAGCACAAGGAAATCTATTGATGAGGGTTCATTGAGGGTTTCTAAGTTAGTGAGTATGTTTTAGATATCTTTCCCTATCAATCCTAATCATGTTCGTGTGCCCCTTTAATAGTAGCCAAAGGTGATCCCAGTCTATAATAAAGTATCCATTTAACTTCTTAGACCAATCTCGACTTAATAAAAATCCATAAGCTCCTGGGATATCTACTACAATGATGTCAATTACTTGCACAAATTTAGGGTGTGTCACTATTCTGATCATTACATCTTTGAGCTCTCCCATAACCTTCACCTGGGTTATGTCCAATTGTATAACATGTTTATCTCTTTTGAGAGGGACTGCACTTAATTTTTCGCAAATAGACAATGGCATGACATTAGAAGATGCTCCCGAGTCAACCAAACAATTATGGAGGTTTCTGTTGAAGACTTAAAATGTCAAAAGGAATGGTGGGACAAAAGGTTTTCCCTTCTTATCTTCAGATCAAGTGTTCAAAGTTTGATTATTCCTTAGATCCGTGGGAGTTATATTTTCGCCTTGGTCAGTGCTTGTTGTAGGATTTTCTACTAATTTCAATGCTTTTAATAGAAAGTCCTTTTGCTGAGGTATTCTACATATGTTCATGACCGATATATTTTCTTTCAACTTCTTTAAGTCTTCTACTATGTTTTATTATAGCTTGGGCGATTCTCGTGTATGGATTTTTATAGGGTTTCTTCGGGGAACAAAAGATGCTTTCGGGTGACCGGGAGCTGATTTTCCCCTCGAAGTTTGGACAGTACTAATATCGTTTGAGACAGGTTGACACCTACTTCATGTTTTCACAGTCAAGATCTCTATGAGTGGTTCTTGAACCTCAAATAGGTCATCATAAGTCATTGGTAGGTCAGGGTCCCATATTAACATGGTTGTTTCTTCTGGTGGATCAATTTCTTCTTGATCAATCGTATTCCTATCTAAGATGCTTGATTGTTTGGTTAGGGAAACTTCATTTAGAAACCTGTTGGCCATAAAATTCATAGCATGCACCCATTGTGGGAAGTATATTTTAGAATGTTTCTCTTAGTTATAGGTACAGAAATATTCGGATGCTACATTTCCCATATTGATGTTCAAGTTGGCTAGGGGAGGTTCAATCACTTTGAATGATGGATTTCTTTTAAAAAATGGTTTATAGGGCCTCTAGCCTTGGTTTCCTTCCCCTGCACTTATTTTCATGTCTATGATTTCATTTGACAACTTCTTGACCATGAGTTGTAGGTCTTCTATGTCTCCATTTCCTTTTTCGGGACCTTGTCCTGTTTGTTTCCCTGGGGGTCTAGTCAATAGTAGTCCTCTCCTGGGAGGAGGTTGAACTTCTTTTTTAACTAATGAGACATGGCCTTCTTTACATACCTTCATTTGAAATTATATCATTTTGGCTTCTTCAAAATTTTTAGCTAAGGTTGCTTTGGCAACCCTCTTTACAAACATTGAAATAGAAGCTCGGAGAGCATTAGCATATACTTTGATTTTCAACTCCTTAGTGGGTTTAGCTTCGGGTTGGAATTTGTTTAATATAGTGGTGAATATTTGATTGAATTCTTTAACCTTCTTCTTTAAAATCATGGTGGCAGCAAAAAAATCGGCCATCAAAGCTCATGTAGTGGTTTCTTCTGCAAATTTATCTAGAAAATCCTTTTGAAACTTCATCCAACTAGTTATGGATCCTACAGGTAAGTTAAAATACCACGTGGAGGCCGAATTCTTGAAAGTGTAGGGGAAAATACTACATACTACGTCTTCATGTTGGAAATTCATCAGTTTGATAGCTAGTATGAATTTATTGATATGGTCTTCAGGAAATCTTGAGGTTTTAGGGTCGAATTTAGTGAGTAACTTTTCTAGATGTCGAGGGAGGTTATGTACTTGCCCAGGGATGGGAAAAACATCTTTGGTCAACCAAGGTTGATTATTTTGAGGTGGGTTTACCCTTTCTTCATTATTATCGTTGTTATATTCCATGTCTTTCGATCCCTAAACTGAGCATTTTGAGTTAAACCCGTCCTCGTCGGAAAAATTGTCAGGCTCAGAGCAGTTGTTGGTTGGTGTTTCAGGGATTAGATTAAGAGAATGTTTGATTTCAGTGAGGGTGAAATCTATTAGGTCTTCTATCGTGTCCACAAAATCTTGGTCAGGGGACTTGACCACTGGTCTGCTTATTTGTTTTCTTCGAGGAAGTAACAGAGCTAAGGGAAACACACCGATTTGTCAGGCATAAGCTCTTGTGATTATTTTGAATTGGTTAAATTCCTCGCGAGGAAGAGAATAAGGTATCTTAGGGAATATATGTTCTTCCTATGGCTGGGGTGAGTTACTCATTTCAGGAGTACTCAGTGTGTGTGGGTTGTCTTGGGAATGACTAGCCATGCATGTGGGTTGTTTTGAATCTACAGACTGTGTGAAAGATTTTGTAAAAAATGTTGTCAGCCATTCATTCTTCAGGCCCTCCTTCTAGCGCCAATTCTGTTGAGGGGTCCTAAATCCCTTTAACTCAATAGTAGGAACCAAACCTGCCACCAAGGCCCAATTAGACTCTACAACGTTTAATAGTGGAACGGTTCTCTAGATATCACGATCCAACCAACTAATCGATGGGATTTATGTTTTCTTGTGAAATCTCCTCCTTCAATTCAAATGTTTTTATGTTTTTGTATTTTCTCTTATAGGTGGGACTGATACAAGATAAAATCAGGTATAAACCAACTAGGTAACAAAGTGGGAAAACTTAACTACTGGAGAAGGCTGAGCTTGGGATGACCCTTTCACTCTAGCATGCAGACAATGATTCTCTACCACAATCCTAGTACTAATACATTAACCTGTTGGTGTTCCAATTATTGACTGTGATACAATTATCAGAAGAAAACATACATGCAATAAACAATGGCAATAAAAATAGTTTCCTTAACTCTATTCATCAATTACATATTAACACAACGATTTACTTTTCATAATTAAAGACAAGAACTGTAAAAATATTGAATCAGATAACTTATCAATAGATTCAGAAGTTCTTACTCGTTACAACATCCATTCATGAGATATAAATCAGAAATAATTCTTCTTCAGATCCAATCACACATGATTTTGATAAAACACAAACTTTGTCTCTGGTCCTAAACATGACTTCTCAATTAAGGAAGCTTCAAGATAGTTCTTTACAAATCCAAAAATGAGGGTCTTTGCAATAACCATCGACCCTTGCTAACAAGTTGATCCTCTTATTTATAACATGTTATGAACTAAAAATAACTATTAAAAGTGAAACTAAGTACAACAAAAATTTGTCGCATGGCTCTTTCATCTCTCAGACTTTTAAGAGTCATCAAATGATCTCACTTGAGTGGATGAATCTTCTCGTACTCTGACCATTTAATGAAGAGATCCTCACATGTGTTAGCATACAGAAGTCTATGTTGTTTCATTGGGGCCGAAAGGATATCTCTTCTCTATTGCCTGTGCCCGATAATTGACTATTGTGGTACTTAACTGCTGCAAAATGGTTCGAGATTTGATCAGGTGTTCCATGAACTACTGCACTTGACCTGGTGCCATGTTTTCCACCCTTGCTATCTCTGCAGCCCATGATGAGTATTTTTCGGCATGTAATTTGACTATGTTACGCAAGTCAACAAAGTCATCGGGTGTGTCGAATTCAGGGATACTGATGTCTCTCATTGCCCAGTTGATCTTGGTCCAAATATTTTCTCACTTGACCCATTTCTCCTGGATTTCCCGATGAGGTTATTGAGCCAATTTTACCCAATATTCGACCGACTTCTTTATGTGGTTGATGCTTCTTTCCCTTAGTACCCGGATGTTGTGCTCTTCAGAATCTCGGCCCTATTGAATTGCGTTTATGTAGTCGATCCTTTCCATGTCCTGGTGTTCTTTCTCATACCACCTCTCCATATCCTTTCATATCACCAGTGCCATGAGGGTGTCTTATTGAAGCTCATATATCCTTGTAGTGAATAGGTGTCGCTCATCCGTAAATTTACCGTAGGCCTCCTGGAATTCACTTCTTAGGAACACCGCGACTTGTGTGGTGTCCTGCTAATATTTCTCCAAATGGCGTAGATGTTCCAATTCCTTTAGCATAGCGGCCAACTCCTCTTCATCCCTTTTCGCTTTGTCCAGGGTGGCATCTATGATTTCCATCCCTGCATTGATAAGCTCAGATGTCTTGGTATGCTCCGTGTTCATCAACGTTTCCTCTGTGGTGATGAGGATGGAGTGATATAGATTAATCCTCCTCTTCTTGCTAGTTATTTTCACAATATCTTTCCTTTTTTGGTCATAGGAGATGGCATGTATATCAACAACTTTCTTCCACAGGTTTGGGGATTTGTTGATCTCCCCAGGTAATCATATTCCCCAGGCTTTCGATGGTGTATATCTATTCGAGAATGGGTTCTTGAACCTCTTCCATGTGTTTTGAAGGTCCAGCCTCCGGTTGTTTCCCATCGAGAGGTTGAGTGTCAGTTGAAATTAGAGCATCGGGGATAGGCTCGGTGCTTACTTGATAACCTACTATTGAGATGTTGATTTCCTGTTGTGGAACTTCTTCCTCTTGTTCACCTAAACTTGGCTTGTCCGTCGGACTATCCATTTGGGTCTCTGGTACATCGAGTATCTCAGTGTCTAAGACACTTTTGACCTCCTGGTCATTCTGTGGAAGGCCCTAAATTTGAGCATCGAGAGCTGGGGAAGATGCCTTCTCGGGATCCTTTTCCTTTGTGATATGCAAATGAGTCACCAAGGACACCTCTGAACTTTCCTCATCATCATATATTGTTATCAAGTCATGGAGGGGGTTTGGTGCACCTATTTTACCTAGTGTTCTTGCTATATCAAGCTGAGTTGAAACGTCCCCTGGTGATCCTGCCTGCGGCGTTTTAACTTTAAGGTTATTTAACATGAAAATTTTGTCAATTTGGATTAGCTCAAGGCCACTTGGACCTGCCCGGATTTCATCAGGGTTGTTGGCAGGGGACCTTGTCATTCCTACTAGGTTCGAGTTGTCATGCAGTTGTTCAATCACTCGTTGTGCCTGTTCTATTATGAGCAATCCCCTTTCTCGTGCATATGGTGTCATAGGAAATCCCCTGTTATGCATCGAGGCCACTAGGGGAACCTCTTTTGCTTCTTCCGCTCTCATTTCTTCTCTGGATCTAAGGGCCTCTTGATCCAAATGTTTTGTGGTCATTTCCTGTTCATCCAGGCTCATGGCCCTAAACCTAGTCATTTTTGGGTCGGCCATCCTTTGTACCACCTCGTCCCAGTCTTGGGCATTTTCTGTGAAGACTTCGTCTTCGAATTTTTCATGGGCGTATGACCACCAGGATGACACTTGTGAAGCGTGTTGAAAAACTAGGCCCTTTGGATCATGCTTTCAGAATCAATCCGTTTGAAATTTGAACTCAATTTGTCTCATCCCTTCTTATTTGGCTTGAGCTGTATCTTTTACCAAGTAGAACCCTACATGGAAACCATAGGGTATGAATGCCCGCTTCTTTTCCTTTACCAGGGTGGCGTTGTAGCCTTGCAAAATGGTTTGATAGCATATTTTTCCTACTACAAGCCGGTTCGGGACATGATATGGTAGGATATATGGTTCTTTGGTGTGCCCGAACACCCTTATGTAGGTGTCGTGCTCGTCCAAGTACCAATGTCCTACCTTGGAGATCATTTTCTTGGCCGCAGTCGATAGTATTGGGCATTCCTTCTTAAAAAGAATAAAATAAATTTGTGCGATCAATTCATCGCAGATGAGGGAGTAAGAATTTTTATACATGTTCTACCATAGCATGCTGAAATGGACGTGGACCAGGAGCTCTGTGAAATTCCATCTAAGATTCATGTCGGTGAAGATGTTTTTGGCACACATGACATCGAGAAAATATGAATCCATGTAGAAATATTGCGTCTCTCCTTCCTTCAGCGTCTGATCCTGTTGTATACATATGCTCAGTTGTTTAGAAATTATCGCTCCCTGGTTGAAACCGATCCCAAAGATTGCCACTATGTAAGCTAAGGGCATCCATGCCTCTGAAAATATGGAGCATTCCTTCTCTCCATATAATCGATAGATGAGAGCCATCAAATAGATGTATGGCTCCCTTAAGTTGGTCGTCCCGTACCAACTGGTGCTTCGGTTAGTGAAATTCTTGTCCTCCCTCCACCATGAGGCCATCACCCTGTTGGTGTCGTGGCATTCATAGAACTTCACCACAAAGTCTATGTTCATCCACTCCTTAGGATCTCTAAGATTGTAGTATTTCTGAACTTCCACCACTAGGAACACTCTGACACACCCCCCATTGTCATCGTTGATTAAACATTTTTGTGTTTCTGTGTGGTCGATGAGCCACTTTAGGACTTCAATATAGGGAAAAAGAGGGGTTCTTCTTGCCACCATATGTAGGTACGACCGCTAGATGTTTGGGAACACCTCATCATCGAGCACTCTTACATCTGGATCACTATGTGGGACATATTCTGGGTATTCCTCCTGGATGATCTTGTTAAAGAGTTCTCCCCAATGTGGGAGTGCCATATTGGACCATGTTCTTGCCTCTGTATCTCCAAAGGACGAAGGCTGAATGAAAACCTTCTTTGTTGTTGTCTTAATGATTGATTTCAGCCTTGGAGTGTATTCTAATTGTTTTGTGACCCCTGGAGAGGAGCCTTCACCCACCTCTGGTTCTTTCAGCTTCGGTTCCCTCGATGATCATCTGGTGGTTGGATTTATTGGTGGCATTGTTGCTACGACTAAAATAAAATTTCAGGGACTGTATAAAACAAAAATCGAAAAAAACATATGAATTACAACCAACAAATTCACAGACTCAGATACATACCTCTGAAGCTTGTTAAAACCTGGTTATTTCGACAATCACAGGATCGATACAGCCTTTGAGTAGCTCATCTTGCTCCTTCGGATGCTCCAAAATTCTCTTATACACAGAATGATTTCGTTTACAATGGCTCAAGATAATTTAAACAGGGAAGAACTTATTGTGTCACATCAACCATTCAACTCGGGTGATGAGAGAAATTTTAACAAATCTCTTGCCGAATCTCTACAACTTAAATTCATCGTGGGTTGATGGCGGAGGTGCGGGGGGTGATGTGGTCTATCGGTGATTTTAAACAACTGTTTTGATTGGCGCACGAGGTAGCAACTAATGCGGGATTTGGTATTAATTAGATCCTTAAATGCTCAAAATCCAATCATATCTAATGCTAAAACGTCCCATCGTGTCTCTCTCTCACTGGGTGGATCAGGGATCAGGGATGTGTTATGAACATTTTCATTGATTTCCTTCTGCAAAAAGCTTCGATGTCGATCAATTTCACCATACAATGCTGCCATGGAAAAATATGAATCAGAGGTGTGACTCAGACCCAGGGAACCAAGGATGACTCGGGGTAAAACTAGACCGTACAATTCTCCAATCTGGTAAAGACACATGGCGTTGAAGACTAGTGAACTAATTCATGTGTACTAATCAGAGTCGGGACTTTCCTTAAGTTACTTGTTCTAAAACACACCTTAGCTTTCTGATGCCAAAAAGTATCCATGGTTGGTGATCATTGATAAACCTATCAAGTGCTTTCTTCAGATTAGTTCCCTCGAAAAAGTTTCGATGCCAAAAACACATCGATGATCGACGATCAGGAATGCCCTTTAGCACAGTCATAATATTTGTTGCGATCCTTTTAGGTTTTCCCCGATTCCAATAAGCGCGTCAGGCATCGACTATCGATGATATCTTTTCTTTATTTTTTAATGTCTATTCCCCTCATCTTTTATCGATGCCAAAGGGGAATCGACTATCAATGATAACCTTATGCAAGACTTGTCCCTAAACAAAAACTTCCTTTAGCCGATATCGAATCTGAGCGCGTCGAGTGAAGTGTTTCAACTATCGATTCTTTATTCAGGTGTTAAGGCATTTTAAGTCATGGGGTTTCATGAGAATAGGTGTTGATATTCATGAGAATAAGAAAAGAAAGAAAAAAATTTCTCGAGATGAAGTCGAATCAGACAGTGCAAAAGATCAAGTGGTACCCAAAAAATAAAAATTGATAGAGGTTTTTTAGGGTGTGTTGAGTGCTCAACACAACACTTGATGATTCCATTCCCTAACACTGAACCTACCATTCATATCCCTCGCATCTCGTTACGATGGAATGTCAACAATCCTTAGGCTAGGGTGACACATAATTACAGTCTGGTCGATGACTTGGCACAGTCCCCTGCAACCATGTCGGTATTGGAGGCCCTCCAAACCTGTCCAACTCAACGAAAATCCTTTCTTTCCACCTTGGGGGCAGTCGACCCAGCTGATACTAGACTCATCACATTTGATATATATTGTGGGGAACCTTGTCTCCCCACTTTGGTAGCTTTCCAGATACCAGTCAAGATTCGAAACATCATGGTTCATTGATGTGTCATTGATGAAGGTGCAACCACATGCATCATGTCCAAAAATATATGGAAAAAACTTGGCTCCCTTGAGCTAGTACCATCCGCCATCACTTTGAGAGCTTATTATGGTCGACCGTCCTCCCCTAAAGGGATCTTTCAAAATGTCCCCGTTGAACTCAGGGGAAAAACCATCCTCATTGACATTGAGGTTATCAACGCCTCGCTCGATTACAATGTTTTGTTTGGTCGTAGATACATGTACGCTATGAAGGAAGTGGCCTATTCTGTGTTTTGAATGATCATGTTCCCCCACAATGGGAAAATCATCACCATCGACCAAGTTTCACATTATAAGCCTAACCACTCCACCAACATCAACAACATCCTCCCTCTTGTCTGCATTAGTTCCGATGCATATCCACTCATGGATATGGGCCCCAGAATTTTCAAAGACCCATCCTTGTTGGGGGCATACCAAGGAGCACTACCTCTCATACACCCTTCAGCACAAGTGTGTGTCATATCTTCTAATGGGACTGAAACTGGAGATACCATTCCTCCCACTGAGGCTTCTCCACCCCTTGATGTCCCATCAATTGAATAAATTTTACCTCAGGGATTACCTGAGAACCCTAATACACCAATTATCCCCGATTTCACCCTCCCCTGGGGAAAATCCCGGTTTGGGAAACAATTCCCTAAGACATCACTCAAATTCCCTTCTTCTACCCCCCAATGAGTGTACAATAATTTCAGGTAGCCGCAATGCTTACCCTTCCCAACATGTTTCTTTCCATCCCTAT
>ML786100.1:75802-94007 GCA_009831015.1 Picea engelmannii
CAACAATACCTCCCTCATCAGTTAGAGGGAATCCTGATGTATATTCTAGTACTAACTTCAGCCACACCACCCTCACCCCCACTTGTCGGCACCATTGCTACGGCTAGGGCAAAACAAAAGAATAAATATACCACCGCTCCACTTCCTCCCCAGGTTCAACCTCCTTATGCACTATGAGAAATATAGGGACACCCCACTAATATATACCCTTCCCTTCCCAAGTTACACAATCTAATCCAACTCCCTCAAGCAACCACATCACTCACAACTCCACCTAGCACACCTAGTACTACCACAACGTCCCCTACTACAGGTAGTAAAGGGATGTGAACCAAATATGTGTGTGCCATTTATTCAAAGTATGGCCACTACACTGATCATTGTCCCTCTCTACCTCAGTTTCGACAGATGCTAATGGTGGTATGCCAAAGATTTCAACAAGATCTCTCTCCACCCACACCGTCGGGTACCCATGTCACCAACATCCATTATGTCTTGAGCTCAATCACTGAACAAGTGAGATTCCCTTCCTCTCTTTGTGACTCACTTGATCATTTCACGTACCAGTGTCCTTTGATCATTGAATTCAGGCATCGTCAAATGAACCTTATTCAAAATCCTCCAACCAGCTCACCTCCTATGATGCAAGTGATTCCCCCTATTCCTTCTCCATATCTTGTTCACATCACCACCCTTGAACTTGAGTCACCTCCCACCCCTCCATGGTTCATGGATAGACTTTCTAAGGATTTTCCCCCAAATCCTCCCAATTCTCCGATTCATTTCCCCCAGGAAATCTTATCCCCTACCATAGTTTACCCCCCATAGTGTCTAGACATTTTGTTTATGTCAAGTGAGCCATCGCAACATGGTTGCGATATCCCCTCTACATCTTTTCCACTTGAGGAAAATCACATTGTGACAGTTACCCATGTCACCTCCATGGATCCCCTGTATTCTCGCATTTTTTACTGCGATGAAGATACACTGGAGGAACTCACTACCCTTGATTTCCCATGGAATACACTCCATCATCAAGCATTTTTCCTCTCACAAGAGGTATTTCACTCTCCTGATCAATAGCCCCGAGCTCCCGTAATATTCCAAAACACCTCACAACACTCTCACTAGATCATCAATAGTGTCAGTGAAAATGAGGTGTCATTGTGGGCCCACCATCCATATATAGGCCCTTTTCCCCAACTTCCACACTCAATTACAGGAGCCCAGAGCCTCTGTTTCCCGATCCATTTTTATCCATGGTATCATGGTCCCGCCATCTACACAGTCACATTCCTCGAGTTACCATCTACATTCGTCCCCGAGGGAGATTTTTTCTCACATCACGTCTAGGTACGCATGCTCATGTTCAAAAATATCAAATACCGGTTATATGTTCTTTATCTTCAGATATTTTTCACGTCGGGTATTTGTTTTTAATGTGTGCATGTACTTGGTCATCACAAATCAGCGCAGCCCTTTCAATTATATGATCAACATTGGCATATAATCATTCCCTCTGAATATCAATTACATCTCCCGGTCACACCCTCAAACATTCGCCTTTAGAGCCCCTACATCTGGATCTGCAGTACTGTCACCTCCACTACATTTTGGTACTGTCACCAGGTAGCACTCTCCCCCACATGAGTTGTCCCATTCATAATCCCCCTTGGCACTTTGACACTCTTATTTCTTTCACCCCCTAGGGACGGGACTCCCGATAGTCTTACGCATTTCCGATAATAAGCCACATACTCCTTCTCATCATTTTTCTAGATTTCCCAATGGACTCCCAAGTCATCTCATCTCGGTTCTATTTTTTACCGCACCTCTGCAACATCATTAACCCTTCGTTCCATCCACAATCAGTTTTCCCATGTACAGATTTCCCTACATTCATTTACCTCATACAGAAACCCACCCATGGGGCCCCCACCCTCCATCAGTTCTCTTCGCAACTTGTGCCCTCACAGGCCAATTCGTCTTGAACCGGGGCACCCATTTCTCTCTCTGTACACTCAACCCAAATTATTCTTTATTTATTCGATAATTGTAAAAATCCTTTGTTTCGAACATTTACTTAGCTTTTTGTCGTCACCCTTGATGACCTTCTTTTTTCGGCAATGCAACCCATGTCGCCCTTGGTTGGGGCATCCACTATCCGACATCACCCATGAACCCCACATATCCCACAATCCATGTACCCTTGATCTCTGAGTTTGTCCACTTTGTCACGCCTCTGGCACAATTTAACCCCATATCTAGTCGTCCCCCTGACACTAGATACAGTTTTACGGTTGATGTGAATCATCCTTCAAACATACCCCCAACCAAGGCAATTCTTGAGTCTCACCACCTTTTGACTTCATCCATGTTCCCTATCAGTTCCTGATCTTGTCTCCACAGATTTCATGAAGCCCTTTGCTTCTTGCAGTCGTGTCTCCCTGTTTGTCGACATCAACATAGTTTCCATAAGGGCGACAATATCTTGACTCGCATTACCTTTACAATGAGGCATCTCAGATGACACAAAGAGAACCATCATTTCTCTCTGATTCCATTGACCCCCATAACATTTGACTTCAACAACATCTCATGTTACGGTGGGTCTTACTATGCGACTATTGCAGTTGTTTTATACTAGCCGAAGACCTTTGAAATTGTTAGGCCATCAATGCCTACGAGTCATCAAAACTTCTTATAGGAATCCGTGTCCCTTTTCATAGTATGTTCACCATCAGAATTGTCATCTGTCGTTATCAAACCACCCCGGAGGGCACTGCAGTTATCTACATCAACATAAAACTTCAGTTACTATCATACATTTTTTGAGTTACATGACATGAGCATGGGGCATGCCCTCCTCGTTTATATAGAGATTTTATTTCTCTCCCTAGATAAAGGTTTGGGTCCCATAGTTTCCCCTCTCCCTCTGACGGATCACTCTTGTAGTTTCTATCAACACTCTTCCTTATAATGGTACTCCCAGTAGAAGAAACATTGATGTATTTCGGCTATACATATGCTCCTAACCTCACACATCAGGGGGCATTTTTTATCAATCAAATTTTGTCTACAACATTGCATACAAATGGTCATAGAAATATGACAGTTCCAAACACCTATTAGTTCACCTGCAACACCAAAAATGCATTTCCAAGAAGAAAAAACTATACAACTGGACAAAAATTGGCATGCGTTGAATCACTAAAGGAAGCGCATGCACAGTGCGTAGGCTAAAGAATCTCGTAGAGCGCACAATACACCATATGCACAAATGTGTATGAGAAAAGATGTGAACTCCTATGAATGACACATTTATGGGTTTTTTCGGCCCCTCAACCACTTATGGACTAGCTCCCAACTTGATTTGACCCTTAGATCTGAGTTGAATCTGAATGGGGGGTTGGTCAAGGACCAAAGGGTGCCCTAAAGGGCCCCTTGTTCACACCAAGAACCAACTGAATAATGCATTGAAGACATGCTATAGATGGAGGCCATGGGTGCACTAAGAATTTAATATTTCTATAGTATTGTTATGCTACCTCAATCCTCCCTTGAGAATCCTCTTTTCTCCTTGGAGCATTTTAGCAACATTCCAATAGGCCATTCCACTCACTTCTTGAGGGAATAGGCTTGAATTTCTTCACCATTTGATTTCTTGTTTATCATTGTAAGAAGAGCTCTCCAATAGGAAACTCAAGATCCCTCCCAAGGAGGAAGAGGGGATCCATAAGTCCTCCTTTCTCTACGGTGTTTTGCCAACTAATATAGTTATCCATTGGTGGCATAATCTTGGTTATTTGGTTGATTGATTTTGGTTCAAAGTTTCTTATGCATTCTAGTTTTATTTCCTTAGTTGTTTTTATTTTGTTTGCTTGTTTATTTCATGTGCTTGGATGATCTAACTCATGCACTAACCTCTGTCTTGTCTAGCATGCCCAAATAGACTTGTAAGTGCCCTTGTTTTTCTCACCCAAGTGACAAAACAGACACAAAAACATGCTTTCCCAGTATTCACAACAATCCAAGTACTCAACTCTCTTCTACCTAGTCTACACCACCCAAGAGAATGGACCTCCACCCTTCTATACCACACAATCTCTCAGGCAGTCCTTCTTCTTCCAGGGCTCCAACACAATTGGTCTAGAATCTCAATGCTAGAACTCTCAGGACTTGCTGCTATGAACAAAACTAGACACAGGCCAACACGTCTCAAACATGTAGGCATCAAGTCATGGATGGATTACACCAGTAACCACTACAAACAGCAATACCATGGCTACTCTTTGGCAGTTCATTTCTCTTTCCCAGTCCAAGACACGGATGAGGATGGATCAATGAGTGATAGGTAACAACAAGATGAATGGACGGGTGAGCAAGTGAATGAACACATGAACCAATGAGCAAGTGGATGAGATAAAATAAGAAAATGAAGGAGAAAATGAGTGAACGAGCAATCAACCAACCCCCCCAACAGACCAAGGACATGTTTAAGTATTTTGTGGGGAATCAAGAACCTCCTGGCCTCCCCCAAGAAGCTCATGTAACTGATCCACCCCCTTAGACAAAAAGGGTAATTAAAATAGGAAATAAACATTTATCCCCTCAAGCCCCCTCTCTTGTGGAATCATAGCCCCCTATAACTCTAGTCCTTGTCCGTCTAGTAGCCAATGATGTATTTATTTTTAATAATAATCAAAACATTACATTTATTGGGCACACTGGCCTTTTAATAATTGTTTGGGCACTCTGGCCACTCATCATTGTAACAATACATTATTAAAATGGGGGTTCAAAACCTGGGGTGTTACATACAACACTGCCCAAGTCAATGTAGAACACTCTTGGCTACCATTGGTGCCATTGATCTCGAGTCGTCAAACAATATCATGTTTAAACTAGACAATTTCAAGTCACGACTTTCTCACCAACTTGCTTTTCAAATTGATGTCGTTGTTCATAACCAACACATTCACCGCACCATATTAGATGAGGGAGATTCCACTTGTGTCATGTCGTTAGCTTGTTGGAAAGGATTAAAATCACCTACACTTAACCAATCCCCTACCATGTTGCAAGGATTTGACGGGAGAGGTTTTCTTCCCCATGGACTCTTGCAGTCCTTAGATGTTCAGTTGGGAGGTAAGACTGTCTCTGTTGATGTAGAGGTAGTCGATGCTCCCCTTGATTACAACTTTTTATTAGGAAGAATTTGGTTTTATGCCATGACTATCGTCACTTCATCAACGTTTCGATGTGTACAATTCCCTCATCAAGGCAAAATTGTCACTATCGACTAGTTAGATTATTGTACACCCGATGCTTGCACTCCTGCCACCAACAATATTCCTTTTTTAGGAGATAGTAGAATCACTTGTGAAAGTGTTGGTGTAGGTATTTTAAAATATTCCTCCCTTATGGGTACTTTTCCTGCACCACTTCCTCCCCACCACACAACATATTTCCACAATCAATATGATTTCGAATATGGCCTATCATTCTTTAAAATCATCTGATCCTTGGCTTGTGCCTAGTACGTTAGAATTCAATGCATTGGGTGACACTATGCCACTTAGTCTAACTAAGGCTTCATACAATGCTATCCAATCTGCCTCTCCCTCCTTGGATGACAAAAATATATTGGCATGCAACACTTATTCGTTGCCATCTTGGTTGAATTCCTTATCCTCTGCTTTTGACTACATTTCCCATATTTTTCCATCCGATGAATCCATTATGGAAATTCTTAGTATTGAAGAGGTACCTTGGGATGACAACCATCATTGATATCCTTTTCTTCCTCCTCTTGAAGAAATTCAGGAAGATATTCACTCTATCTTCCCCCCCGATGTTGTTGATTCTCCCTAATCTCCTATACTTACCCATGATACTACTTCCAAGGGGAATTTAGGCAACATCTCATCCATGATCGCTATTGATATTTCTATCAAGGAAGGTATCATGGAAAATGTTCATCTCAGTGCTAATTGTTCACCCGAGGAAGTGGCTTCTTACACCATTTTATTTAAAGAATTTTGCGATGTCTTTGATTGGAGCTATGAGGAAATGTCTGGGATTGATACCTCGATCATTGTGCATGAAATAAAAACTTACCCAGGGATTAAAACTATACAAAAAAAACTTCTCCCAGTTCATCCTAAGAAAATCGTGGCCATAAAGGCAAAAGTTGAAAAACTGTTAAAATCTGTCTTTACTTATCCTGTCCCCTTGATGGAATGGGTTTCTAAAATTGTTTCGGTTGCTAAAAAACAAGGAACCATTCATGTCTGCATTGATTATAGGGATCTTAACAAGGATTTTACCAAAGACAATTACCCCACACCCTTCATCGACCAAATCATTGATAATTGTGCTGGCAATGCTATTTTCTCTTTCATGGATGGATTTTCAGGATATAAACAGATTGACATTCTACCTGATGATCAACATAAGACAACCTTCATATGCCCATGGGGAACTTTTTTCTATCGGAAACTACATTTTGGTCTCAAACATTATGGTGCAACTTTCCAATAGGCCATGTTGTATGCTTTCCACGATATCAAACATATTGCAGAACCTTACCTCGATGATTTACCTTCCCACTCATCCAATCAATCAGGCCACTTTGATCATCTACGGGTCAGTTTTCTTCGATGTCGATTCTACTGTATTCGTTTGAACCCACAAAAATGAATTTTCATTGTCAAATCAAGTCGACTCCTCGGATTCATTGTCTCCAAAGATGGGATTAGGGTGGATCCCTTAAATATTAAAGCTATTATTTCTTTACCTCCTCCCAACAATCTGAACCAACTACAAAATTTGCAAGGGAAAGTGAACTTTCTTCGTCGTTTTATATGTAATTATGTCGAAATTACTAAAGTATTTATGCGATTGTTGCAGAAAGACACTCCTTTAATATGGGATGACACTAATCAACGATATTTCGATGCTCTCAAGCATGCATTGACCCATACACCTCTTTGTCATCCTCTGAATTATGCATGAGACTATATCCTTTATTTAGCAGCCTCTACTTCCATGATTTCTATGGTGTTAGTTCAAGAGGACCCTAATGGTGAGGAACATGTGTTCTATTATCTGAGCAAGAGTCTATTCGGTCCCGACCTCCAATATTCGCATGTTGAAAAGTTGGCTCTGGAATCCATCATTGTCATCCAGATATTTCACCATTACATCATGTTACTCACTACCACATTCATTGCAGACTCGAACCCCATATATAATATTCTAACACGTCAATGCCTTGGGGATAAATATTCCAAATGGGTCGTTATTATTCAGTAATTTGATCTCAATTTTTCCAAATAAAAAGCTAAAAATTCCTTGGTTTTTGCAGAACTTATTTGCGATCTTCCCCATGCTAATGAAGACACTGAGGCCGTTGATTCTCTCCTCAATGAATCTGTGCTCCTCGTTAGCATGTATGACCCTTGGTATGGAGATATACTTATTTATCTTCAAACCCAACATTTTCAACTCGACATCTCCCGTGAAGAATGTCTTCATATTCACCACCATTTTAAATGTTATCTTATCATCAGTGACACTTTTTATCATCATGGTATTGACACTATATTACGATATTTTTTTACTCATGATGAGGATGAACGTGTTCTAAATGAGTGTCACCTTGGAGCATGTGGCGATCACCTTTCTGGGATGGCTACAACTCAGAAAATATTATGTGCTAGTTAATTTTGGCCCTCCATCTTCAATGATTGTATTGAGGTTGTCAAAATATGCCCGCCCTGCCAAGTTTTTCATAAAAAGGCATGCACCCAACCCACTCCACTACATCCTATTATCGACATTGGCTCCTTTTCCAAATGGGGCATTGATTTTATGCAATGTAATCCTACCTCAGTCAAGGGGCACAGTTATATCATCATTTTCGTTGATTATTTCAAAAAATGGGTTGAGGCTATGCCTACTTTTCTTAATGATGGTCGTACTGTAGCTCTCTTCATCTTCAACCACATCATCACTTTCTTTGGTGTTCCACAAGCCATTTTCACTGATCATGATTCATGTTTTCAAAACCATATGATGAGTGAGTTACATGTCAAGTTGATTTTTCTACATGAGAACTCCTCCCCCTACTATCCTCAAGAAAATAGACAAGTTAAAGATATCAACAAATTCCTTAAAACCATGATCCAACGTATGGTGGGGGGAAACAAAACTACTTGGAATTTACAACTCTTCTCCACCCTTTGGTCTTACCACACCTCAGTGAAAACTACAACTAGATTCACTCCTTTCCATTTAGTATATGGTGTCAAAGAAGTATTACCAATTGAGTGTGAAATTCCTTCGTTGAATCTCAAAGTAGAATTCCTGCCTCACACCTCTACTGAAGAGGAACATTTCCTATATCTGACTAGGTTGGACGAAACATGTCGCGATGTTGTTCTCGTTAACGAGATGTATCAAAAACAAATGAAGAGTCAATATGACAAATCCGTCCACCCTCGTACTTTCGCAAAAGGAGACCTAGTCCTCATTTATGACTAGGCTCACAATAAGTTAGGGACAAGAAAGTTATAACCTCTGTGGCATGGACCCTACATCATAAAACTTGTATTACATAGAGGTTCCTATGAGATATTTGACTATGATGGAATCTCTCTCGATGAACCCCAGAATGGGGTTTACCTTAAGAAGTACTATGCATAGAACATCTAGCATGTGTGCTTTGTAAACTGTTGTACTATAGTTTCTATTTTGGTGTGTCTTTTTCTCTTATGTGTATGAGTTTTGTCTTAGCCTCTTATACTTTGTCTTTTGATTGCGTGCACAGATGAAATCTCCCTTTCCTATATTTGTCTGGTTTGCGGATGGCGCTAGTCGACACACCCAGAACATTGCTTCTGCATCTTGGGTCATTTACCACTCTGATGAGTTGGTGAGTTCAGGAGGCATTTGCCTAGGATCGACAACCAATAACGTGGCAGAATATCATGTTGTCATCAGAATTTTAATCGAGGCTTCCTCCCTAGGTACATCTCATATAATAATTAACCTAGACTCTCAACTCATGGTTTGTCAGCTTAATCAAGTCTACACTGTTTGAAATCCTATACTATTGCGTCTCCAACTACAAGTTCGTCGTCTTGAAAGAATGTTTGAATTTACGCAATACAGGCACATACCAAGATAACTCAACACAACTTCATATTTTCTAGCAAATTATATTTTGGATCGATATCTTGCACATAGATAAAAAAATTATAAAGAAAATGAATCACATGTACATTAAAAACATTCCACAAGATAATTTGTAAACATCATTGACACCACAAAACTTAGATATATATATATATATATATATATATATATATATATATATATATATATAAATTGTGTGATAACAAAAGTTTGTTTACATAAAAAATTACATAGAAGGGGAAAATG
The DNA here is from genome assembly GCA_009831015.1 of Picea engelmannii. Classification (NCBI taxonomy): domain Eukaryota; kingdom Viridiplantae; phylum Streptophyta; class Pinopsida; order Pinales; family Pinaceae; genus Picea; species Picea engelmannii. The sequence continues at coordinate 85,250 of ML786100.1, forward strand.
TGGGCCCTCATGCCCATGATATCATCATGAAAAGACTGAAAAAACATCTAGAGGATCCTAATCCTCTTGCACCACGTTGTGCTCCGAGAAACACACCAATGCACAGGCCACTCATCAGAGCAAGTGGTTTAGAATCTCAGGAACCCCCACTGTCTGCCTTTGCAAATGTAGGGGTACATCTCGCCTCTTGAGAGGTGGTACACCCATCATAAGACCTCAAAGGTTCCTCTCGACCTCCCAAAGACCCCCCACTGCCTCCTCGTGCTCTACGACTATCTGTGCATCTTCACGAATCCCTAGTGTCAGTATCTCCATCGGACATGATGCACCTCTATCTACATGATGAAATAATGCATCTGTTAAAAACCCCTCTGTGTACACATAAAAATAATATAGATTCTAAAATAAAAAAACACATGAAATTTTTTTGGTTTCGTACTGACACATCCCAATCTATACCCTCTGGAAGTATCAAGTCCAAGCTACCCCGAAAATCTACTCTGGTGTATAGGAAATCCTCGATGACGATCAAATGACGTCTCAACCAAGAAAATAAATCAGTCGTAAACTTGAATTCCAAGTCGGTTACCAATATTGGGGACAAACTTGTCCACCTTTTCATGTGTGGTTCAGCCATCGGTCATGCCACCAACGCAATATGTAGCTGCATCTGAGGGATTTTCTCTAGAAAGAACGAAACCAAAAAGGAACCATACCTGAATTGTTTTTGTTTCCCAATCCTACATTCTGTAATTTGATCCTTCACATTGCGAAGGAAAGATACACTCCAGTTGAACAACCTTGGCTCCACGCATTGTATACCATAATCCATCTGGGATTTTGAGGCCAAATGCGCACTAGTGCTACCTACCAAGTTGGTTATGGAAAACAAGATATATCGAAGTGTCAAATATCTGACATCTTTGATAACAATTCAGCCTCCGACCAATCATGATCCTTGAATACAATGATCTTCCACATACACCTCGATAGGCTTAGGATTTTCCCGTCGTTTGGACAAAATGATAGGATCCCCTCTTCTCAAGAGGCCGATCAAAAAGTAGACATCATATAGATTGATTTTGAGCATTTGTGGCCCAATCTGAAATGCCTGTTCGATGTCATCCCACAACCCAATCATATACTCAAGTAGCAAGACTTCTTTTTTCATCTTTTGCAATTTAAAGTACTTGAGGAGGCCACAATTACTCAAAGTGGACATTGTTTGGGGGTTTTGCAGCGTATCTATATCATCGAGATCATGCTCTTTCTCTTTCCACTCGATCATGGTTTTTATCAATGTAAACTGCAAAAACATACAATTAAAAGCCATTAATCATCTCATCACAACAATTTTTTGGGTATTTTTAGCATAAATATCAATTTAATTTTCAATCCCGCGCCAACGATCCCTTAAACGCATCCAAAGGGTGCTAGCACTCCCCTGGCGCCGAAAACATGGTCAACACTCCCCTCAACTCTTTGAGGGAGCATCGATCTGGTTCGGCGTGTAGGGCTTCCTAGGGAGCCTAGGATGAGACTAAAAACTACCTAAAAATAAATTCTAAACCATAAAAAATGATTAGAAAGAGTTAATGACCAACCTAATCTGGACAGAAGTGGAAACGATTGACTGTAGATCCGATGCCAACAACTTCAAAATTGCACTCCGAAGTCGAAATTACCACTGCTAGAAGAGTTTGGTAGAAATGAAATGATAAATAACATTTTTAGCCCTATTTCGTTGTTATAGGATTCATTTTTGCTAATCTATAGTCTATTTTGGGTTTTAAAATCTTTTTTAGAGATGTCACTAATACCCTGGAATGTAGATTTGTCATCACTTGCAGACTTTGAAGCAATATTTTTTCGTTTAACCTTGTCACACTAACAAGCACAGTCTTAGTTCTTTCTCACGCTTGAAAAAACATGAGAATGTAACCGAGCAGACTTTTATCTCTTTTTTGGACTCGTAAGGATATACGAAAAAGGAACCCCCTAGAGTCTCCTTTAAGATCTTTTCAGACTCTCTAAACATGAAAAGATTGCCAAGTGATCTTGCTTCCTTTCATAGTCGTTTAAAAGGTTTTGAAAGGGCATCTCCTGAGTAGAAATTTATCTCTTTTTCAAACTTCGGAGACTAATATTATGAAAAAGGACAACCCTGCAGTCATCTTTAAGTTATTTTCAGGCTCTCTAAACATGAAAAACCACCAATTTTTCCTTCTTTGGACTCGTTAAACATTACACATTGAAGGGCCCATATGGGATCAAACCCTTACTTCTTCTGGTTCATTAAACAAAAGAAGAAGAACATATCAAAGGTGAGCTATATTGAGCATGTGTTATCGTCCTCAAGCTCATAAAAATAGAAAGAGGTACTTGTCTATCTGGATGGGGGAAAAATTGAAGGAAGCAATCCAAGCCATTTTTTGGAATCATCACAAATCACTCTTGCAGTCACCCTTGAACACAAAACATTGTCTTTACATTCATTTTAACCCGCTAAACCTCTGCACTGAACCAATCCTCTGAGTTTCTTTACTCCTTTATGTCACCCGACGAAAGTCATAGTATCCACTGCATCATGTTTTGGTCCATGTCGTGTTTTTGTTGTTTGTGCCTCAATGTTCAAGGGAAGTATCTGCTTTGAGATTCAACCATCACAAATTTCCTGTTTCAATACCCATGTTAGTCCATACTCATTTGATTCACCATCTTACATATTTATGTCAGTTTCATGTCATTGATGGGGGATACATCAAGGCCCTCCTTCGACGAATCTTTTCCTGTTGAATTCAACACATCATCTAGGACTTAGACTTAGAAACTAGTTAGTACCTTAGGACCTGCATGTCTCAATGGTAGGCCTCCTTGCTTCTGACAGTGGGATTACATCATTGACCTCTGATCGGATGATTCCACTAATTTTTGAATTCAACACATCTATTCACATTCGTTGGATTGTACTAAGGTGTCTTGGGAGTCATTGACATCACTGGTGATTTCCCTCGCACTTAACGATTTACCTCAATGACTAGTAATCAAGTGGTTTCTACCATGTTCGACATCAAAACATCTATTCACATGGCTAGACTCGTAGCACATCAGGATTGGGAAGAAGACCCTGGGTTGAGTGTTCACTCTGATATCTACTTTACCCAGGCTGTGAAAGGAGATCATTTGAGAATATTGATATATATACTATCACATAGATCCACTTTGTATTGGTCCATAGCTATGTTTTGTCATCTCGTAGATCGACTGTGTATTTCTCGTGGCTACGATCAGTTCATGTCATGGAAATATATATACACATTGTATATTTGGTGGCTATACCCTTAAGTCAATATGATTATGGATCCACAGTGTATTTGATAGCGGCCATACCTTAAAAGTACTTTATCACTCAAGCATAGTTATGCCTTCCTTGGGTTTGAAACATGTCATAACGTTTGTTTGATGGTTGTTTGTAGCTTCTACCAGGTTCTCCGACTACATACCCTTGCTTTGAAAGTCTACAAAGTACTTTAGTCATCAGTTTATGTCTTCTAACCTCACACTTTGGGGGGCAATCTGTTACACGTCAAAATTACTCACTTCGATGATGCCTCATTGCCATTATCTCAAGTGTCACACTTTTGTCGCAAGTGTCGCAAAAATTATACTGTCATCTCGCATGTGTCACATCATGGACGACATCATAAGAATACTTTTACGTCCTCTAAGACTCTTTAGAAGATGAAAATATATCTTTTGGAAAAGTTTAAAAGATTTTACCTTGAGGAATTACTATCCTAAAAGTATTTTTGGAGATCAACGATCCCCTGCCCACTTGCAAGGAGCGTTAGCGCTCCTTTCCCTCTTAGCAGGGAGCACTGCAACGCTCTGTGGCCAATGTTGGGGGAGTGTCGATCTGTTGAGAAAATCTTGGGACAAATCCCCCTTATCTCTAAGGACATCCAAGAAGCATCCAAGTCAGTTTGGCTCAAATCCAAGTTCAATACTGGATCTAAGGGGAAACCCACAATTGATGGAGTCATATCCTCAACTTATCCCAAGAATATCTAAGGTGGTTGAGCCTCTCAAATACTATATAAGGAGGAATTCTCATTTTGAAGTGGGGGAATAATCAGTAAAAAATATTGTCATTCTGATCATGGAGCTTTTGAGCAAGGGGTTGGACAAGGAGGAATTGACGAGGCTACTACATCTGCATCTACATTTGTAAGCACCTTATTTTTTTCTCATTAATATATATGTGCTTGGCATGTTTCCTTCAAGTTTTTGTACATTTGCATGGGCTTGTCTATTTTGATGAATCTAGTTTTAAACTAATCTTGGTAGAATAGGAAGTATGCTTTGTCTTTGTTGTCTATTGGATTGTAGAATTCATTGGAGGACTTGGAGATCAAGTTCAACCCGGATTGAGTGAGGAAAAACTTCATAAAAATGTTTCTTCTTCCTTGACTAGATTATCTACTGTTGCCCCTTGGTTATGGAAGCAAGCGAAGATCAAGGAAGAAAAGGAAAAATGTGAACTGTGCAAAAGAAACAATGAAGTAAGCAGAAGAGAAGAAAAGACAGAGCGAAGTAAGAGAAAGCAAGTCGTTGTACGAGGATATCAAGGATGACAGATCAACAAGGAAGAAGGATCGTGGACAACTCAGCAAGTGGAAAAATCCACCGATAGATGCTTTGGAGCACCATGTGAGAAGGAAGGAAAGATAGGCTGGCAAAGCCCTGAAACAGGGGTCAAGTTGACCTCGGGTTTTAGACACCTAAGGTTTTGGTATCTAGGGTTTTGACACCTAGGTTTTGACCTAAGGATGTCAATGAGCTATTGTAATGTATAAATAAGAACCTAGACGAGGAAAGAGGGTTCGTTCTAGTTTTACTATTGGCATGAGTGATTATTGTTGTGTGAGAGAGAAGAGCTAAGTGTGAGAGCCTTTTGGTATTGTAAGATCTTTAGCTAGGTGTGGAGATCAGTCATGCAGCTAGGTGTGCAAGAAGGGGAGAGACAGAGAGGAGAAGAAAGAATATTTGCTAGCTAAAATCACAGACAAGAACTTTATGCTTCATCTTAATATATTATAAAACATAGTTTTGTGGATGCATCCCGAGAGAGAGGGTGAACCACGTATATCTTGTGTCGTGTGTTTGATTGATGCTCTGTTCTTTGTCATTTGATATATTGTTATTGCATTACTATGTTATATATGATTGATATTTATGTGGAGTAGATCAAAGATGATAAGTGATATAGGAATGTTGTATTGTTATTGTATTAGATCCACTTGATATTCCCTTTGGTTGTAGACATATCTATCCTACAACCCCCCCATAGATGTTTCAGGTGAGACTTCATCTTCTTTGCAGGTGTTGCTGAAAGGGACAGTAGTTAGGGCTTGTTGGTGTGATTTTGGAGCTGAACCCTAGGTCTACCCCTATGCCAACAAATGGTTTCGTTGTCGGGACTGGAATATTCTTGAGGGAATGTCAAGGTGGTTTCCATCAAAGACAAATATTCATAAGTGGATAGAGGATCAAGAAAAGGACTTTGCTGAAGCCCATAACAAGAACCCTAATATCAGTACAGAGGATTGGTTAGGAAGATATATCTTTACCGATATACATGATATTTTCTTTGGAGGAATCCATCAGGAGATATATGAGTGGTTATCTAGGTTAGCAGATACCCATTTTGAGATCAGATCTAGACCTTCTGTGGTTTGGACGTCGGCGATGATCCAAAAGGTCAAGAGAGTTGATAAAACCATATCATGAGTAGTAGATCACTGGTTTGATAGCACCATTGGAGGGTACATCACCAAGTTTTTCGTTGACAGAGTAGAGTCATATAGCCAAGCTGAGAGATATTTCTTCAATGGACCCAGAGGAAAATTTTTACACTTCTTAAAATTGAGGATCAAGATGATATTGCATGAGAAGAACATCTTAAAGATACATTAGATTGGTAGGATTTGAAAAAGATAATGTTCAAGAATTCAGACAGTGACAACGACACAGAGGCTGGGCATACACGCAGTGGGAGAGCATTCATAGAAGTTCATCTTGTGAACCTGTTCAAACAGAACTACGGGGATGAGGGTTTCTATAGTGGAGAAGAGACAGATCTGACGGATGAAGAGCATTCATAACCTATTAGGACAGAGGAAAGGAAAGCTGAAGAACCTCGCCCTGACGAGCCAAAAACTTCAAGAATTGTGCAAACTACTGGAGTAAGTACTATTAATCCTCATGTTGTTTCAGCAACACTAGGTAATTAGAATAGTCAGAGCCACCAGAGTCCTTAGAGTACTATTATCAATAGTTCAACATATACTCAGACAAGAAACCTAGGTAGCTCTATGGCAGATGAGATGAGGCTACCTATCTTTAGGGGAGATGGATATGAAGATCCTGATCATCACTAGTTTCTATGTGAATCCATATGGAATATTAAAAATGTCACCGACGAAGCTATTAAAATAAATCAGTTTAGCACTACTCTAAGAGATCGTGCATTGAGCTGGTACATGAAGCTTGTCCAAGGACTTGCACAACCTAAGCCACTAAATGAGATCAAGAATGCATTGATTGCAGAGTTCAAGAAACCCAAATCAGAGTCACAATGTATTATGAAGCTGAAGGAGATCAAGTAGAAGGTACCCAAACCCATTTGGGAATTCGATCAGAGATTCAATACCTTAACATATCGATTAACTTTTCAGATCCTAGATGATAAGAACAAGGAATGGTTCATTTCTTCTCTCTTACCACACATCAGAGTTCTTCTGATGCAACAAAATATTTATTCACAGGTTGAGGTGCTAGAGATCACCATGAATCTAGAATCAACCCTTATGGGAGAATCCATCTTAGGTATGAGTCAAATCTTGAGCCAACTAACTAGTTTGTCTTTCTAGGTCGGGGATATGAAGAAAGACAAGGGAAAAGATAAAAGGGAAGACATATGGTGTGTCAGATGCAAGTCAGAAGGCCATGAAAAAGAGCACTATCCCCTATTTCATGAATACTTGGCCTCTGGATCTCTGATCCCTTTAAAGCAAGTCACCCTACCCTAGTGCGAGGTATGAAGAAATAGACATCGCCCTGGTGAGTGCTATTACATGAAAAAATATGTTCATACACCCACAAATTTGTATTGCACATTCTGTAAGTCTATGGGACATGATGATAGGGATTGTAGGGATTATGGCCTCATGCACGAAAGGTCAAGGGTTATATACAAAATTCAAGGCGAAGTACAGCAAGAAGGAAATACTACGCAGTATAATTCTCTAGGGAGAGGAAACTTCAATCCTCGTTGTGGATTCAAAGGATAAGGATGAGGTATGGGTCGAGGTCGAGGAAAGATCATTTTTTACAACTGAACGCAACCAAGACACTTGGAAAGTGACTGTCAGAACCCTTGCACTACTTGCATCTACTGCAGTTCATTCGAACATGTTATAGAAGATTGTCCTGTGCTGCTAGCTAAGCTTCAGGAGAGACAAGGACCTCAACAGAACCTGCAAGTGAAACTGATATATGATGAACCTCATAAAGAAGACCCTAGGGTCATTGTTATCATTAGAGGAGGTGTTTTTATAGGAGAAGACATACTGACCCAAGGAAATACTACATAAGACTCAGGAGTCAGGAAATCTATAGAGAAGACCCAAAATTTTGATGCAAAAAAAGAAAAACAAATATTTGAGGAGGTAAGAAAATAATTCAGGGGAGACCAAGGTTCTTCATCAAAGACATGACCAGAAGTGAGAGAATATGGAATGACTCTGGCATTTGATCAGTTTGCTCTACCAAAAGAAGGAAAATAGGTAAGCAAGCTCATGGAGTTTTTATATACTTATATTAAGTTGATTCAAGATGAAAGCATTGTACAAGAGCTACAATATTTAAGCAGACAGTATGAGCTAGGAAAGATATACCCCTTACTGAATAGGGAAGTACACCAAGTCTCTAAAAGGAGAAGGAAAAATCAGGAATTACACTTGAATGCTCAAATAGGAGAATATGATATAGACTATGTGGTCCTCGACTTAGGGTCAGAGGTCAATGTCATGACGACGCAAACCTGGGCACTGATGGGAAAACCCAAGTTGATCTATTCTCCTTTCAGGCTTAGGATGACTAATCAGCAAGCTATAAGCCCCTTTGGAAGATTGGAACTTGTCCCTGTGGACATCAACAGAGTAAGGATGTTTTCATATTTTGAGGTAATTGAGATAGTTGATGACAACTGTCCTTACCCTATGCAATTGAGAATTGATTGGGCCTTCAACAATTCCACTATGGTTGATTTAAAGAAAAGATGTATGATGTTTGAAAGATATGGCCTTGTTGGATTATTGAGAGGGGGGTGAATCAGTAATAGTGTAATTATAATATTTTTTCTTCAAATGTTATATCAATGTAGAATTATTATCCAATAATGAGCAGTAAGAAATAAACAATCAAACACATACACAGTACACCAATGTTTTACGTGGAAACCCAAATCGGGAGAAAACCACGAAATGCTTTTTCTTATATGTCTTGAAGAATAATATTCATTGGAAGTACCAACTTCCTTTGTTTTCCAGCTACAACTGGAAGGAGGCTCCAACCCCCTAGTTTCTCAAGCTACAACCTGAGGGAAGCTCCAACTCCCCAATTCTCTGGCTACAACCAGAAGGAGGCTACAACCCCCAATGTTCTCCGGCTACAACCGGAAGGTGGCTACAACCAC
>ML786100.1:95197-108868 GCA_009831015.1 Picea engelmannii
TCGTAAGGCCATAACTCTCAAACCGTGAGGAGTTATGTGACGTTCTACATACCACCAGAAATGGCATGACATGTACTATCCATATAGAATAGTATTATCTAAAAATATATCATAACTCATACCATTACCCATCAAACAAACTTTTGTCCATTACCCAAATCTGAGGTCTCCAACTTCCCATGGCCATAACTCTCTAACCGTGAGGAATTATGTGATGTTCCACATACCATCAGAAATGACATGGAAAGCACTATCCATATAGGATATTTTCCCTAAAAAATTCACTTTCCTTCATCTCATTATTCCACAATTAAGCATGGGTTCTCTTACTCCACAAAGCATCTTCACGTGAGGGCTTTCACCATAAGGGGACAACTTTGGAGTTCATCCATATTTACTTCTTATCAACCATGACAAAAAAATAATGAGTCATATTTACATCAAAGAATATTGGGTCCATTACCCAAACCTTTGTGCTACGGGGCTTTCTTCAAGGGTTGACATCAATGACAGCCAACCTTAATCAACAGGCCTTAGGGTCATTGCACCTTTAGATCCAAATGAAGGTCAGTGATACACAGAACATATCAGAGAAGAATACCGTGCATATGAACTAGAAAACATATACAAATTAACAACCAGATAGCAGGATTACATTAATCCTATGGTAGATGGGAACCTAAGCTGACGAAGTGACAACACATGTTCATCATATTCAGAAGAAGCACTAGAGAGCTGGAAGAACAAAATGTATGAAGTATATACAAGGATATGCGCTAGATTAACCAGAGAAGTTCGTTGGATCGGCACAATAGTAAGTAACTTACCCACCTTTGATGGTCTGAATCCTTTAGAAACCTTCTTGTCAGACTTTGAAGAAAGTGTACCAACACAACAGAGATTATTGGAAATGGATGAGGCCTTGAAAGCAACACCAGCAAGATGGTGGGGGACACACAAAAGTAATATTACAGACTGGGTACAATGTCATACTTTGATGACAGCATGGTTCTCAGCACAAGTAGAAGGCTGCGAATTTAGGTACACAGGTCGAAGCTGTCTAAAGGACCATGTGCGAAATTGTGAGGAATCTTGGAGAAACATTCCTCAGGAATAGTGGGAACACAAATTCATTAACACGCTGGACACAACCCCTATCAACTGGTAACTTCAAGTGGAGTTGCACCTCATCACTACAGATTGGGAATGTATGACTCAGAATTTTGTAACCACCTTCTTATTTTAAAGTCAATATCCTTCAGTAGATCAAGCATTACAGATTGTAAGACATAAAGTATTTGAGGAGGCATATAAACTCCCTTTGGAACAAGAAGAGGACGAATGGACTACGCCTCTCCAAAAAATGAAAGGCTGTTACAACATCAATGTTGATGAAGACAATGATCCTAGGAAGGTGAATATCATTGAAACATGAATGTCCCCTAGTGAGTACACCATCACCTAGAAGAAGCAACTGGTAGTGTGTGCTGCCAATTTTTCACTCATAGATGGACAACTATACAAAATGGGACCTGATGCGATATTGAGGAGGTTTTTTATGGAGGAAGAATGACCATTGATCCTCATTGAAGCTCATGAAGGCATTGCAGGAGGACACTACACAGGGAAATCAACAATGCAGAAGGTTCTTAGAGTTGGCCTTTGGTGGCCTACCCTACACAAAGATGCTAAAGATTATTACAGAGCCTGTGATGTATGCCAAAGAGATGGGAAACCGTCCAGAAGAGATTAAATGTCAATAGAACCATAGCTGACCTTAAAATCATTTGATAAATGGGCCATTGATTTTGTGGGACCTATACACCCACCAGGAAAGCGCACAAGAGAAAGGTACATCATCACTGTGACAAAATACTTGACCAAATGGGCTGAGGCAAGATAATTTAAGGACTGTAGTGCATATATAGTTGCACGCTTCATCTTTGATGACATCATAACTAGGTTTGGATGCCTGAATATCCTTATGAGTGATTAAGGCACACATTTCATAAATAATACCGTTGAAGGCATGACTGAGGAATTTGCAGTCGATCATTAGAAAAGCACACCTTACCATCCACAAGTGAATTGGATAGTTGAAGCATTCAATAAGATCTTGGAGACAACGCTGAAAAAGATTTGCAGCATGAACAGGGATGACTGGGATTTAAGAGTTCCAGCAGTACTACGGGCCTATAGAAACACTTGCAAGAAACTAACAATGCAGACCCCTTTTAAGTTGGTTTATGGCCTCGAAGTCGTTGTCCCAATGGAATATTTGGTACCAAGCCTAAGGATCGCTATCTTTATAGGTATGTATGACATTGGTGTTGTCCAAGAGAGGTTTGCGCAATTGGTCGAACTAGAAGAAGACAAATTTATTGCAGGATTCCATCAGCAAGTACAGAAGGAAAGAGAGAAGGCCTATCATGACAGACACATCAAGAATAAGGTATTTAAGCAAGGTGATTTGGTATTGATATATGACAGTAAGTTCATGAAACATCTAGGAATGTTCCTAACACATTGTCCTGGACCATACGAGATTGCCTATGTTATAGAAGGAGGAGTTGCGCAATTGAAGACTTTGAATGGAGAATGGAAGGAAGGTTTGGTAAATGGGAGGTGGTTGAAATTGTATTATGACAACCAAATGCCTCACAAATCTCAGTAAATGGATGAGGAAAAGGGTCTAGGTACCATGTGCAGTTGAAACTGGGTACCAGACACAGAAAAGACAGTTTGTGCAAGGAAGGGAGGCATGGAGCAGAAAGCAAAGGCTGCCCTGCGCAGTCCGAAGTTGAAGTAAAACAGAAAGCTAACAGATGAAGTGCCTTGGGGCGAGTCATAGGTGAGTGTTGGGGTATTGTTGGCCCTTGGTTATGGAAGCAAGCAAATATCGAGGAAGAAAAGGAAAAATGTGAACTGCGTGAAAGACATTGTGACTGTTACTGGGTCGAAGTAAGAAGAAGAGAAGAAAAGACAAAGTGAAGTAAGAGAAAGCAAGTCGTTGGATGAGGAGATCGAGGATGACATATTAGAAAGGAAGAAGGATCATGGACAACTCAACAAGCCAAAAAATCCACCGATGGATGCTTTGGAGCACCACGAGAGAAGGAAGGAAAGATAGGTTGGCAAAGCCCTAAAAACATGGGTCAAGTTGACCTAGGGTTTTAGACACCTACGGTTTTGGTATCTAGGTTTTTGACACCTAGGTTTCAGCCTAAGGATATCGGTGAGCTATTGTAATGTATAAATAAGAACCTAGATGAGGAAAGAGGGTTCATTCTAGTTTTACTATTGGCATGAGTGATTATTGTTGTGTGAGAGAGAAGAGCTAAGTGTGAGATCCTTTTGGTATTGTAAGATCTCCAGCTGGGTGCGGAGATTAGTCATGTAGTTTGGTGCATAGGAAGGGGAGAGACAGAGAGGAGAAGAAGGAATATTTGCTAGCTAAGAGCGCAGACAAGAACTGTATGCTTCATCTTAATATATTATAAATCACAGTTCTGTGGACGTAGCCCTAGAGAGAGGGTGAACCACGTATATCTTATGTCATGTGTGTGATTGATGCTCTTTTCTTTGTCATTTGATATACTACTATTGTATTATTGTGTTATATCTGATCGATAGTTGTATGGAGTAGATGATAACTGATATAGGAATGATGTATTGTTCTTGTATTAGATCCACTTGATATTCCCTTTGGTTGTAGACATCTTTGTCCTGCAACCCCCCCATAACTGCTTCGGGTATGACTTCATCTTCTTCACGGGTGTTTCCGAAAGGGCCATTAGTTAGGTCTTGTTGGTGTGCTCTTGGAGCTGAACCCTGGGTCTTCCCCTATGCCAATAGCTACATTTAAAGGAATGTCAATGTTCAAAGTTAGCATCTTTCTGTCTTGGTCGTGGGGGTCTAAGATCTAAGAGGACATTCACCTGTCCACAGGGGAATTTTCCTACAACAAGAGGATTCCCACAAACAGAGGGATTTATCTATGATGAGACACTTGATCCAGAATATGAGTTGTTGGATACAAGCAATATTTGACTTCTAATTTCGAGATAAAGGATCTAGGTATGATGCACTACTTCTTGGGACAAGTAGTATGACATAGGACCAATGAGAATTTTATTGAGTCAAGGAAAATATATAGTGGGGATATTAAAAACGTTTAGTATGACTAAATTCAAATCCATGCCTAAACCAATGATGATGAAATTGAAATGATGATGATTCAGACAAGAGTGTTCCATGGCTGACTGGATCACAGATGTATCTGGTTAAACCTAGACTCGATATATGTTATGCAAAGAATGTACTTATCCAATTCCCAAGTCAGCCGAGATAGACTCAATGGACAACAACGAAACATGTATTGAGATATCTACAAGTCACAGTTAGATATGGCCTGAGATATGCGATAATTTGTGAAGAAATCCGAAAATATGAAGAATAGAACCTTAGTAGAAGATAGGATTGAAAGATCAAGCAACTTCTTCTCCTGGAAGTCAAGGCTTCAGGTCACCCTTGAAGAATATGTCATTTTGAGTGTGATACAAAAGACTTTACCAGAAACAAATAGTGATGAGGAGAAGGAAATAAGAAGGGAAGAAGATGTCAAGGAAAGAAAAATTCTCATCTAATCAGTAAGAGATCATCTCTTACCTTGTATTTCTAACCTAAAGACAACTTATGAAATGTATGAAGCACTGAAAGACATGTTTGAAAGTGAAAACACCCTCAAATCCCTCACCTTAAAGGGCCAACTTCAAAGTACCAAAATGACAAAAAGTGATACAGTGGCTACCTTCTTTATGAAGATATCAGAGATCAAAGAATAACTAGGTTCCATTGGAGAAATCATGTCTGACAGAGAACTTTTCTTATCTACTCTCAAAAATATTCCAAAACAATGGGAACATTTTCTTCAAAGCATCAACGAAAGAGAAAAGTTACCAAATTTTGATCTTCTGTGGACAGACTATACTCAAGAATAACTTGGACTTATAAATAGAGGAGTGAAAGACTCCCCTGATGACAATCATGGTCTTTCACTTCAGACAAAGAATGCAAGAATATTCAAAATAAAATTCAAACAAAAATTCATAGTTGAGAAGAATCCATCAATCTCAGTTCATAATCAGAGAAGAGATGTTTCAGAGACTCGGTGCTTTAGATGTGACAAAATTGGGCACTATGCAAAAAATTGTCTGACCAAGAACAAAGGAAGACAATATGCCTCCACCACTGACATTGAACTAGACCCACTTCAAAAAGATGAAGATAAGAGAGATGAGAAGTATTTCCTCTAAAACAAATATAAATTTGAGCATGACTGGAGATCCAGGTAAATTGTTTGATCATTAAATTTATAGTTGATTGCATTCTTAGTAAGTGAAGGTTATTATCTCTAGTGTGGGAGCCCTCATGACTTGGACCATTATCCCTGGTACAGGAGTCCAAACCTTATTTATTTATTATTACGCTAGTCAAGAAGACATAAAAGAGCTAGCTAGAAAGTAAAAGAAGACATACATCCTTCAGACTTTAGAGAGAGTTACTTGACTCAGAGGGAGTCAAAACAAAATGAAAAGAAGGAAGAGACAATACCTTCTCTTCTTCAGCAGTCCATAGGGAGACATACATCATTCCAGCTGATCCAGTTGCTCCAGTTGATATGCCCATAGATATTGTAGTAGGGCATAAAAGGCCTGTCTAGGCTCGAAAAAACTCTGCAGGAGGTAGAGGAAAATACAATTCCCTCAAGGGACATCCCGAGAAAGAAAAAGATATTTCCACGCTATCGTTCATCCATGAGACACTTCATTGATTCTGAGGCTCTGTGTCTTGGAGAAGCAATAGAAGAACAAGTATGGAAAGATTCCATAATAGAAGAATACCAATATATCTTAAAGAATGATGTATGAGACATTGTTCTGAGACCAGTAGGGAAGTCTATGGTGACTTCCAAGTGGATTTATAAAATCAAACATCTCGCAGTTGATGGAAGTGTTGAGAAATACAAACCAAAATTTGTGGCCATAGGATTCCCACAAACAGAGGGAGTTGTCCATGATGAGAGACTTGATCCAGAAGATGAGTTGTTGGATACAAGAAAGATTTGACTCCTAATATCGAGATAAAGGATCTGGGTATGATGCACTACTTCTTGGGACAAGAAGTATGACAGAGGACCAATGGGACTTTTCTCGAGTCAAGGAAAGTATATAGTGGGGATATTCAAGAAGTTTAGTATGACTTATTAAAGAAGTTCAGTATGACTAAATGCAAATCCATGCCTATATTGATGATGATGAAATTGAAATGATGATGATTCAGACGAGAGTGTTCCACAACTGACTAGATCATAAATGTATCTGGTTAAAACCAGATTCGATATATGCTATGCAGAGAATGTACTTAGCCAATTCCCAATTCATCCAAGACAGACTCACTGGATAACAACGAAACATTAATTGATATATCTACAAGGCACATTTAGATATGGACTGATATATGCCTCCAGTGTAGACTTGAGTTTGCAGGGATATGCAGAATGGAAAGAAAGTACAGTGGACTAGAAGAGAACATTTGGTTGTTGTTTTACCGAGAAGTTTTCCATGGTTTCCTGGTGCAGCAGGAATCAAAGCTCTATGGCATTGAGTACCACAAAAGCAAATTTTATAGCATTGAGTGTACAAAGAATTGTGGCTTCACAAGCTTCTGACAGATTTACTTAATCATGAGATGGATTCTATGATGATAACCATAGATGTGTGAAGCTCTTTGAGAACCCTATGTTTCTTGATAGATCGAAACACATTGAGATAAAATATAATTATTTAGAGACAAGATGTAGATGAAATCAGTATATGTGCAATACCTTCCTACACATGAGGAGATTATAGACATCTTCACCAAAATGGCTTGGTGAAGAATACCTCTCTAGATGAGAGGGAGTGTTGATGACTACTTCCAAGATAGAGCTCAAGTAATTCCATGCAAGACTTATCCCGATGGAGAATGCCTCCCTAGATGAGAGGGAGTGTTGATGATTATGACTACGTGAGACATCTTCCAGGAAATAGACTAATCAAGATGCCCTGAGAGAGCCCATGAATTGGGTGTGCCCATGATATGGGTATGTGGTTCCTATCTAAGACATAAATGGAATGTTGACCTCCTCTATGTAGAGAGTTGAGATGATACTCTATATGATTCTCCTATCGTAACGCAGTGAGAAAGAAGATCTGTCGAGTGGGACATGCTTGTGGCTGAGCACATGTGAACATGTGAAATCCCATGAGTTGGGTGCATCATTCTGAGATAGAAATGAAACAATGTGTTAGTCTCCTATAAGTAAAGAGTTGAGATTATGAAATCCATATGAATCTACTTTGTAATGCAGTGAGAAAGAAGATATGTTGATTTGGACATGCCTGTGGATGAGCATAGGTGAATGTGATCCTAGTGGCTGAGCACTAGTGAGTGTGGTTCTCCTGTGAGACACAGTGATATAAAGAGCCATCCCTGTGGTTGAGCATAGATGGATGTTCCCCTAGTGTCTAAGCACAAGTGGGTGTATAAGATCCCTTTCTATATTGTTCAAGAGTCAGAATTAACTGTAACCCTATTCGTGATGTAAAGGGTACAGATCGACCCCACCATAAAGTGAAAGATAATTAATGTAAAATATAATTAATATGGTAACTATTAATTATATTATGATTTATTGAGTTCTTCCCTGTTATGCCAATAGACACTACTGTTGACAGGTTCAGTCTAATATAATTAAAGGTAAATTCCCCATTGAGGGAATACAACACAAGTGTGATTTTGGAAATTTCAGCAAACACTTGTTCTTGGGAAAAGTGCACACCTCTCTTGGGTGATAGGTTTCTAGGGTTTGTGGGCATCCTTTTGTGTGCTAAGTGTTTATGGTGGTGAAGGTATTTCTCTTGAAGAATATATCAAAGTATTAGCTAGGTTTTATTTCCTTGTGTAGAAGAGTTTCCCAGGATACTTCTTGTGTACTTGTGCATGGTGTTTCTTCTTGTGATCTTGGTTGCTCCAAAAAATTGTTCATGGTTTAAGTACAATGATAAAATGAAATGAACTTCATGCTTAATCCTTTATTATTGAAAATAAACATGTTTTCAGAGCATAGGTATTAAATAATCTATTGCATAAGCATCTACCAAGTCAACTCTCATTTCTGCAGAACCGTACAACCCTCCTAGGGTTTCTAGAAAATGTGTACAACCCTCCTTTATATGGTGTTCTAGCCCTTAATACTTGGACGTTGGGGATATTTTTGGCATATAAGAGTACAAAATCCTACAATGCACATCCAAAGACTCTCAGAGTGAAAATACAATCATTTTGAAATTTTGACCCTAGGGTTTCTAGGGTTTTGCAATTTTATGCATATTTCTGGCTTTAGGGTTTCTACAACCCATTGAAGAAGCCATTTCAGGTCATCAATTTTCTTGTAACCTTATTAAAGATTATTTTTGGCAGTCATAAGCCCAACAAAACCTAAAATTTCTAGTCTAGCCTATCCATTATGTTCTCTAAGTCCAGTTGGCGAGAATTTGTAAAGAAATCCAAAAATATGAAGAACATAACCTTGGTAGAAGATAGGATTGATGGATCAAGAAAATTCAGCTCCTGGAAGTCAAGAATTTACGTCACCCTTGAAGAAGATGAAATTTTGAGTGTGATATAAAAGACTTTACCAGAAACAACTATCGATGAAGAGAAGGAAATAAGAAGGGAAAAATACTCATCTACTCAGTAAGAGATCGTCTCTTATCTTGTATTGCTAACCTAAAGACAACTTATGAAATGTATGAAGCACTAAAAGATATGTTTAAAAGTGACAACACCCTCATATAGCTCACCTTATAGGGCCAACTTCAAAGTACCAAAATGACAAAAAGTGATATAGTGGCTACCATATTTATGAAGATATCAGAGATAAAAGAACAACTAGGTGCCATTGGAGAAATCATGTGTGACAGAGAACTTGTGTTATATACTCTCAACAATATTCCAAAACAATTGGATAAATCATGTTTAAAAGGAGACCGTGAGAGAAAAGAAGAGGAAGTTACAATGGGTGTGATGTAGGTTGTATCCCTTCATTTGCTGGATAATAATAAAGGAAGGACCCGGCAATTTCTCTGATGGGCATAGCCAACACTAGGCGAACCACGTATAAAAGTGTCTCTATTGTATTGTGTATCTTCTATGTTTTATTTCCACATTTGTTTTATTTTATTGCTCGGAGATCCTATTTTTATAACAACTAGTATCAGAGTGAAAGATAACTCGCAGGAAAAGAGGGTTCCTAGCTCGAGTCGGAGAAATGGCGGAAGATGGAAATTTTAGGGTCGAGAAATTTAATGACCAGAAATACTAGTTATGGAAGATGAAGATGGAACATTATTTATATTAGAAGGATCTATTCCTATCATTGGGAGGAATAGAAAAGAATTCAACGACCATGAAGGACGAATAATGGGAGGTTCTTGACAGAAAGACACTAGGAACGATACATCTGAGCTTGGCAATGTCGATAGCTTTCAATATTTCAAAATAAAAGACAATGAAGGAGTCGATGGACGTATTAGCTAAACTATATGAAAAACCCTCGACGTCCAATAAGGTATTTCTAATGAATAAATTATTTAATATGAATATGTCAGAAGGTGGGTTTGTTGCAGATCATTTAAATGAATTTAATACAGTTACTAATCAACTAAGTTCTGTAAAAGTGGACTTTGATGATGAGGTCAGGGTTCTTTTAATCCTGTGCTCATTGCCAGAAAGTTGGAATGGCTTGGTCATGGATGTAAGTAACTTTGTATTTGGTTCAAACACTCTGAAATTTTATGATGTTGTTGGTATTATCCTTAGCGAGGAAATGCAACGAAAAAGCATAGGTGAGACATCAGGTAATGCATTAAACATGGAGAACAGGGGAAGACAAAATGATAGAGGAAAGGGCTCAGGGAACCACTACAATTCTAGGAAGGGAAGATCCAAATCTAGACTGGGAAATATATAGTGTTGGAATTGTGGGAATAAAGGACATCTGAAGAAACACTGCAGAGCTCCAAAGAAACAAAGAGATGGACAACAGGAAAAAATCAAAAAGCAAATGTAACAAGTGATGTGTTACGAGATGATTTGATTCTTTTTGTAGATAATATTTTTGAGTCTTGGGTAGTAGATTCAGGGGCTTCATTTCATGCCACACCTCATTGGAAACATTTTCTAGATTATGTTTAAGGTGATTTTGGACAAGTTCATTTGGGTGATGATGCACCATGCAAAATTGTTGGAATGGGTAAGGTACAAATAAATAAAAAGAATGGAAACTAATGGTTGTTGAAATAGGTAAGACATGTTCCAGATCTAAGGAAAATTCTAATTTCAACTGGGAAGTTGGAAAGTGAAGTTTGTATATCTATATTTACAGATAAGGAAGGGAAGGTCACCAAAGGATCACTGGTGATAGCAAAAGGAATAACGTAGGTACATTGTATTTATGTACTGGTAATACTAACTCTTATATCTCCTTAGATTCTACAGGAGTGGATACAACACTGTGGCATTATAGGCTTGGACACATGAGTGAGAAGGGGATGTAGATACTTCACAAAATAATTTTATTTCCATATATTAAACAAATTGATTTGGATTTCTGTGACCACTATGTTTATGGAAAACATAAGAGTGTCATATTTCTCAGAGTTGTAAAGGCAAAGAAGAATGAAAAGTTAGATATTGTGAATACATATGTATGGGGACCAACTTAGATATCATCTCTTGGTGGCTCTCATTATTATGTTAATTTTATTGATGATGCAACTAGAAAAGCTTGGGTTTATTGCATTTGAAAAAAATGTGATGTTTTTGATACTTTTAAGAAATATAAATCTTTGGTTGAGAATGAGACAGGAAAAAGGTTGGAGTGTCTTAGATCAGAAAATGGAGGTTAATACTACAACAAGGTGTTTGATGATTATTGTTCATACCATGAGATTCGTAGAGAGAAGACAGTTCCAGGAACACCACAAGAAAATGGTGTGTTAGAAATTATGAACATGACCATCATGGAGCATGCAAGGAGTATGACATTGCATGTAGAGTTTCCCTTACAGTTCTGGGAAGATGCTATAGATACTTATGTTTACTTAGTAAATAGAGGACCTTTAATCGCTTTAGATGGTGGAATTCCATAGGATGCATGGACATGAAAAAAGGTAAACTATTCATTTTTGAAGACTTTCGATTGTGAAACATTTGTCTACATTGATAAAGAAAATAGAACAAAGCTTGAGGAAAAATCCAAGAAGTGTACCTTTATTGGATACAATGTTAATGATTTTGTTTATCACTTATGGGATTATGAAAATCAAAAAATTATTAGGAGTAGAGATGTCATATTCAATGAGAAGGTCATGTACAAAGATCATTTGTAGGGAAAGAAAAAGTTAAAAGAGAAACCATAATACATAGTGCTTGATGAGATCACTGAAAAATAAATACCAAAGGTACCAAAAAATCAAAATGTAAAACAACAAAAGCAACATGTACCTCAAACCCTACAATTATTGTTAGAAGATCTACCAGGTCAAGTAGATCCTCTCAACAATACTCTCCTTTATTGTATTATTTATTGTTGACTGATTCTGGTGAACAAGGAATTTATGAAGAAGCAATGCAGGTAGACACTAAAAGTAAGTGGGAGAAAAGAATGAAAGAGGAAATGGATTCCTTGGTAAATAACTAGACTTGGGACTTGGTTCAGCTTCCTACAGGAAAAAGAGCATTGCATAATAAATGGGTTTACAGGTTGAAGGAAGAAGATGGAGGGAAAAAACCGTTACACAACTAGAATTGTTGTAAAGGGGTTTACACAAAACAAAGGTATAGATTTTGATGAAATATTTTCTCATGTTGTTAAAATGAATTCAATTAGGACTATTTTAAGTCTTGTGGTAGTAGAAGGATTTCATATTGAATAGTTAAATGTAAAAACTACTTTTCTCCATGGGGATTTGGAGGAAGAGATTTATATGCAACAACCACAGAGGTACGAGGGAAAAGGGAAGGAGAATTTGGTATGTAGGTTGAAGAAGAGATTGTATGGCCTAAAGAAATCTCCAAGGTAGTGGTATTTCAAGTTTGACAGGTTTATGGCAGAACAAGATTATAGTAGATGTCATTATAATCATTGTGTTTATTTTTAAAGGCTAGAAAATGGAAGTTATATTATCTTTCTATTGTATGTAGATGACATGCTTGTTACAGGGTCTAATATGAAGGATATAAATGTTGATACTTAGAACACATCACCAAAAGACTTCATCCTCCCTTGAAATCCAGCCTTCTTTTACTTCTTCCCACTCAAATTTGACTTGTATAAAATGAATGTATAATGATGTTTATTTATACTATTTATGTCACTTTCTTTTAACATTAGGGCTGACCTGACACTTTCTTATTTTGTAATTATTTTCTGTAATTATCTTCAGGGCCTACATGTACAATTCACTTTGTCATCTTCAAAATTTCATTTCTCCTCAACCATGAGGAGCCATGTGACATGCCACATACCACCGGAAACGAAATGATGTATACTATCCATCCATGGGTGTTTTATCTGCATGTGCATTTTCCTTCATGTCCAAATACCTTCATCAATCTTGCGGTCCAAAACCCATGACTAGGGTTGAAATCAATGACAACAACCAATCTTCCAACAATCTCCCCCTTTGTCATTGATGGAAACACTCATGCTCCCCCTATCATCATGATCCCAATTTCTCTCCCCATTTGACATCAATGGCAAAGGTTAGGGCTACTCCCCCTGAATTTAATGACAAAAAGTAACCTTCTTCTTTGGGGCTGCTCCCCCTGAACATGTGGCACTCAATAATACTTCATCCTTATTTTTGGTCTTTGGGACTTTTTCTTCCTTGGAATCATTTTGTGTGGCTTTTGTCTTCTCTCTGTTCTTCATGTCTAGGATGTATATGTTATTCGGTCTTCTTGTTGTAGTTGCAACCAATATTCCTGAGTTATTTTCTTTGATTTTACATTTTTGGGAGTCAAACGTAAGAGTGTATCCTTGATCATATATTTTGCTGACACTGAGGATATTATGCTTCAGATCTTCAACCAATAGGACTTTTCCTTCTTTTACATTTTCACTTCCAAGTTTTACAGTTCCTTTTCCAAGTATTTTGGTAGATGAGTCATCTCCAAATGCAACACTTCCACCTCTTTTCTTGAAGCTGAAAAATTTGCTTTGATCTTCGGTCATATGAGATGAGCACCCACTGTCTATGAACCATTCATCTTCTTCTTTGCATTCTTTAGCGACCAATGCTATTCAAAAATTTTCATTTTGTGGAATTTCTTTCCTTTTCCATGTTGTAGTTGGTGTGCAGACATTTGACATACGATTATTTTCCTTCATCTCTCTACAATATTGTGCTTTGTGACCAATATTATTGCACTTGTAACATACAATATTTTCATTCATTAATGGGTCAAATGGATTATAATTTATGTTGACAGGTCTACGAACATTTCCATATCTACTATTTTCACCATTCATGTAGCTTGCATAGTTATTCCTTTCATTGATTC
>ML786100.1:116510-134399 GCA_009831015.1 Picea engelmannii
ACAAAATAGGAAAGGTCCTATTTAATGATCTCTAAAAATAGTAGATTGTTGATGAAGTGCAGTTTTAGCCTCCCAAGGTTGTTTGATTTGGTCCTCCAAAGATAAAATTCGAATTGGGTGATGTGTCATTTGATCCCTATCATGTTGCCCTTGAAAATGACCAAATCTAGTCAAAAAATTCCCTTTTGACTTTCATCTCCAAGAATGGCCTTCAGATTTTGATTTGATAATTCATAATCAGCGTATTGAAGAAGATTTCAAACCATTCATACCCAAAAAATCCCGATCTGGGAAAAAATTCATCTATTCTGGCCGTGATAGGCTTTCACCAGCTAATTTACCCGAAAATCCTCTCCTTAGCTGGTGAAAGGCGGAGCTTTCACCAGCTAACTAGTTATAATTCTGCCTTTTGCGCTGGTGAAAGCGCAGAGTTTTTCAAAATCAAATTTCTCAGTCATGGAGAGTCCGTTTTGCATGCTTAAATAGTCGATCGACATCTATAAATCCTAAGATTTCCAATGGTGCTTTCAAATCTGAATTTGGAGCCCGGGAAGCTATTCAAATATTCCCTACAATATTAGGCATCATTCTTTCAAAAATGCCAGTGCATTTTTTATCGCTAACATCTGGCTCCAACTGGGATGGATACCTCCCTGTGAGATCTCCAATAACCTAGCAGACCTTGTGCCTTTAGTATTTGTCCATGGAGTCATTCAGCCTTTTCAATCCCAGCCATGTTTACAACCTGTATTTATGTCTTTGGCTATTTACAAGATCCCTTAAAATTTTGTTTCTGAAAACTCTGCCATGTGTCTTCAGAGCTGCTGCCACTTGTCTTTTGCTAAATTAAAATTTGCATATTGTTCCCTCAATCATAAAAAAATTATATCACAAGCATCTTAAGGATTTATCTTCAATTTGTTGCTTTCAAGACTCAAAGATATCATGTGCCAGATATATACTAGAAATGTGGAATTTGGGCAAAATTTTGAGTGATCTGGTTAAAACAGCTTTCGATGGTTAACTGTATCTAGAATTTGGCACCTTATCCACCAAAAGTACTCTGTTTCGGTGGTTAATGAGCATACACAGGCTCTCCTAAACCACCGAAAAGAGAAACTTACCCAAAAATCAAAATTTGATGAATCTCGATTACCTGCAAGAGTACAAAGACCTCAGGGCTTGCTAGACGAAGCTCCTCTCTCTGTTTACAGTGCTCCCAATTCTTAGTATGAGGCCAATAGGTACATCCACCATGACTACCTTCCATTATTAGGAGAGACATGAGGATTTTCACCAATTGCATATTTCAGCCTTCCAAAAACACAATGAGGAAACCAAGCTGCACCACCACTAGCATTTACATAAGGTGTAGAAGCAGGATCAAGGACTACAGTAAACCAAAAATCCACTGGATTATGTGGACGATCATAAAGAATCCATAGATAGGTCTACAGTAATAATAAAAACTCAGGCTATGAAGCCACCAATGGAGGGTATTGCTGGTTGCACCCTTTCAGAGCTGAAACAAAGAAGATTGCAATGAATGTTGTAATGTTTCAGCCACAAATCACAGTCTTCCTTGACTAACATTCACTAAACTTCCACAAACTCCACTTCCACATCCAACAATCTCCACTGCTTTAGCTACTTCCTGTTTACAATGCTCCCAATCCTCACTGACACATCCACGATGACTACCTTCCATGCTTAGAAGAGACACATGAGGATTTTCACCGAAAGCATATTTCAATCTGACAGAAACACAATGAGGCAACCAACCTGCACTGATGGAAGCATTTACACGAGGCATATAAGCAGGATTAGGGACTATAATGAGCTCAAAATCCACTGCATTGTGTGGACGATCATAATGAATGTTTCTCTTTGCTACATCTTTGGTTGCTTTGTCTGAATTCGACCCTATGTGACTTTCCAAGCATAATTCAACACGGGGCCTTTGTGAGGGACCTGTATCAGCACCCTGTCCTTGTGTTATCCCCTTCTTCCATGCAATGATCTTCAAAAATTCCCAAAGAACTGATATTGGCAGTAATAGAAAAGTGATAAAGGAAGTGACTCTAGATGCATCATATGGTTCCGATGCGACTCGCCTGCTAAAAAAGTCACATATTTCACCAATTTCATGAGAATTTAGTTGATCTGGGCTATTTGTTTGGTTTTGTGGTTGTTGTTGTCACTGGCCTTGTTTTTGCAGGTTAAACTGCTCTACAGTCACAACTTGCAAATGAATTTGAGGTTGACATTGACGTTGTCGTTGTACAGAAGGAAATTTTAACGCAAACACATAGCCCCTGACATGAAAACCCAAAGCTGGTCGCTCAAAGTCCAAGAAATCAAACGATTCTCCATCCTCTTTCAAAATCGAGTGCAGAATGTCTACTAACTAGAAAATAACCATAGAACTCCAAGATAATTCAGAATGTCGCGTAAGGCATTTTTAAGAGAAGCAAGAGGGACCCACCTACCTCCATAGCCAATGTTTATATTTGAATTATCGGATGTCCCTTGGTCCCCTAAATATGGATTAAGAGAAGTTTTCAAAGTATTTAATCCGAAGGCAACATACTTTAGGATAACTTTCTGAAATTGTGGATAGGGCATTGAACCTCCTACATCAGGACTGCCCTTGGGTGGTATAGCAAGCTGCAGTCATACTTGATCACCAACAAAGCAGTGCATATCAACTGCAAATTTCTTGTGATAAAAGATACAAATCAAACAGGGACTTCGCAATACAACTGAAACATCAGTAGGCAACAAAGAACTTGGCACCATCCCTGGCCCTCCTTGAGACAATCATCAATTCATTTGTTTTGGCAGCTGTTGGAAATATTGATGCTACTAAAGCAATGCCAGTTGAAGCAGCACCAACCATTCTTGCAGACCGGATAGCATCACTAAGAGAATGCAATGGTCTGACAGTCAACCGAATGCAATCAAGAAGCCGTTCAACTTCACCTCGATCGATAAAATCCTCCAAAAATTGTATGATAAGTTTTCTTTCCAAACTAGATTTTTGACCATCCTTTGCCACTTGAACGGATTTGGAGCTGTAATTGCGCGCCTGTATGAGGGATTTTCAGGCTGTTTGATCTGATGGGATATCAACCCATTATTTCCGAGCTGGATGGCATGCCCATTATCTGGAATAATGAACTTAAGTTGGTTGCGTTGATCTGAGGAGGAGATGTATTCTACTAACCCATCGATCTTCCACTAAGGTAATAGGTTTTGGCTCACAATCACGTTTCAGACGACATCCTAGCTTTGAGGAGCCTCCTCGAAATTTCTGTTGGGAATCAGACCATCGTTAGCTATGGCAGATCCCCAGAAAAGACAGTGAAGAAAGCAAACACTTTTACAATAAAGTCTGCACACCATAGTGTCCTCAAATATTAGACATCACTGCCACAGATACCCACAACCTTCATTCTCACCTTCGCATCATGAGGGCCAAGAGGCGAAACTTTAAAGGGCTGGATGCGAAGAATGTTTATTCCAGTGAGCCATGCAGCCATATTGTCACTTTATCCATATCAGTGTAGGTACAACATCTACACTTTCAACACATGCACAAATATATTCACTGTGATTACAGAGGTTCCTAATAACAATTGCAGAGTCCTCCAAAAACTGGAATTAATTTGCCATGACCGTTGTATTAAAACTCTGTTTTAGCCCTTTCACCGGCTTATTTGCTCGTGAATATTCCTGTTAGCTATTGAAAGTAAACACTTTCATCAGCTTATCACAGCTTAAAATGGAACATTAGTCGGTGAAAACAAATTTTTATTTCTTTGATGAATAAAAAGGTTTTATTCATTCAAAAGAACTCAAAACCTTATTGTTTAAGACTTACAATTTAAAAAATTTCTACATGACTTTTGAAAATTTTGTTATGGTTAATGAAAAATTTAAAAGTAATTGCCTGGGCTTATTTCATGTGTTAAGATCCAGCCTTTAAACTGAAAAACTTTGCAACCTTGATCTCTGCAAAACTATAACTTGCATGTAATTTTCTTGTAATCTGATCTCTTCAAACGTGTCTTTATTCACACAAGCTCACCACTATTTCTACTGCAAATTAGAAGAAAGAAATGCTCGAGAAAGAGCTTATTTCCTGAACTACCCTACTTTAACCAACTGCTGCCTCAAAATTAGATAAAATCATGCTTCCAATGAAGCCATGTCAGAAACTGATTTACTGAAACTGTTCTTGATCTTAACCCAAAAAATGATGGAAGCCATACCATGCAAAAATATAGTTGATAACAGAAACAAAATTGTCCCTCGTCTGACAAAAATGTTTTGGTATTAATGTTGCTCATAGATTCCAAATAGTTTGTAATAGGGTCATAAAAACCATGAAAGAATACCTCTTTGAGCTTCTGATCCAACTGGCTATATTTAAGTTGTTGATTACTTTCACTTATCTCAGTGCTAAATGTGGACTGCTTGACCTTTATTAGAGAAAAATGCAAGCTCAACAACTGATCTGAACCTTTCTGCTCTCCTACACCATACCTTTGTAATCTGATTTCATCAAAATGATATGATGGCTTGACACAACAAACAATTTCCTTTCCAATAATCATATCTTTGCGGGATATATCAAGACTAGAAAGATCTTCAACATATTCATGACAAGCATCACTAACAACATGCACATTCTTTTGATCATCTCTCTACTGAAAAGAAGGGCTAGATGAAATTTGAATAAAAAATAAGTCTTCAAAAACCTTATCATTTCTTTTCTCATCACCGTATTGGTCGAATATAGGAGGATCAAGATAAGATCCTAATGACAGAGATGAAGCTTCTTGAATAGTAGGATCAACAATAACATCATGAAACAGATTTGGAAAAACCTCACCTCGTTCCTCATGGTTATTGCAATTTCCCTTGGTCTGCAAATCTGGAAGATGTGGGCTGCCCTCAACATCTACTGTTGCTCCAATACTTTCACCTGTTGATCTTTCAATCTGCTCATCATCTTTCAATGTTTCAAAGGAGGCAATATGATCTTGATAACAATCTAAGATAGTGGATGCATTTGGTGTATTGTTTAAAGCATCTATACTATGGCCATCATCCTGTAGATCATCAATATCTTGGTCATGATGAGAAGCATCTCCTGTTGTAGCATATTTCACATAACTATCTGATTTCTTATTCAACAAATTGAAATCATGACAACATCCAGGGTAGAGAAGGTCAGTTGAATATATCTCTTTACAAAATAGATGAAAGGCAGCATGAAAATCAGCCAAAGAGCTGACACTTGCACTTGGAAGAGACCGACACCAGTCAAGAGAAATCCCTTCTAATGAAAATTTGAAAAGATTAATTTGAACATCCTCATGTACAATTTCAAGCCGGTCAATAAAGTCATGGAAATCCAGCAAATGTTCAGCTGGCACTTCCCACTTCTCTCCACGAAATCTGGGAATACTACATTCCCTTTCATCTATAGTAGGTACTGGATGAGGGTAACCAAAAATACTTGAAAAATCACAGAATGCATACCTCTTTGCTAAGATCATGTTCATGTCATACCAGTGGAGTCACAAACAATTTTCTGAACAATGGAGTCACCACCAAATTCGTCCTTCATGGAGTCGCCAGATAGATGATTACAACCAATGTAGTGTCCAACCTTTGTCTATCATCAAAGATCAGATCTATGTCGTCTCCTAGGGAAGCTGATCTTCAATCTCCTCTCCCTGACAACGGCGCCAATTTGTTATCACTCCAAGAAACTCCTTAGGGTTGTAGGCTAAGAATGCTTGGTAACTTAAGAATGTGGTAGATTTTGTATGCTTGGAACAATAGGATAAATCAATAGCTAATGAAAAGGACCACTTCATACATTCGAATAAGACAATGCTTTTAGAACTCAATGATCAGACGACAAAATCTGAATAGGATGTGAAGAATACTAGTCTAGATAACCAAATACACAATGTGCAGGGTCATACAAGATAGCAAGAAAACCTTTAGTTCAAGTTCATGAGCTTAATAAGAAGATGACAGTTCTTAGAAGCTGAACTAAACTGAAATAAAGTACAGAATGATGAAAGTATGAGAAAATATGTCGACATCTACAAATCCTAAGATTTCCAATGGTGATTTCAAATCTGCATTTGGAGCCTGAGAAGCTAGTCAAATTTCCCCTACAAGATTAGGCATTATTCTTTAAAAAATGCCAGTGCATTTTTTATCGCTAACAGGTAACATTGTCACCATTGGTCACCATGCCAGGACAATGTCCCCTAACTAGTCTCTCAAAAGAAAAAGAAATAAGATAAAAATATAAAAGGCATGAATGGGATTGGAAACATTTTCATCCATGATAAGGTGCAGCTCACCCTCTTCATAGGCACCCACAGTTAAGCCATACATTTCCTTGTCATCATTGCACCCATTGCTCAGACATGCCTTACCACCTCACCAACTTACATGGCATGGATTTGTCTTCACCCAGAAAAATCCCACATCCAATGATCACTAGCCCAATAGGACATCCTAGCGTCCCCTCCAAACCCGGCTTGTAGAATAGCATAACATCTTTGAGCACTTGTCTAGGAAAAGGGGTTTCATGCACATGTTTAAATAAATTGATTATTAGATGTGATTGACATTGCTATGATCCCTGTGACTTAATGGAGGGCGTACTTGTTGTTTTTGAAGGGCCACATCCGATGGACATGTACACATGGGGATATGATTAGTTTGGACTTACATAGGGCTAAAATCCCACCAGATGGATGTTGAGACACCATCCAGGGGCAGGGACAGATCATAGGTTTGTAGTAAAGAGAGAGGAGGATGTTCCACCAGAGACATCCTAACAAGCATGGACCCAGGGGGGTCTTTCCCTTCTCACCATGATGTAGGCCTTGGAAGGCCCATGACATCACCCAATGGTTTGGACACATTGGAGGCAGTTGTGTGCCAAGTGGCACGTGTGGCAGAATCCAAAGGCCTAAGGAGGCCTAACATTTTTCTCTTGGAGGCCAACGCTTCCCTAAGAAGGACCAATGTCACCCTAAAAGGGCATGACTTCATCCTTTCATCTTGATTTAGGGTTTTATTATGTCATTTAATTTAAAAACTGGATATTACATGTAACTGGCCATGCCGACCTTTTTGACCTAATTCTAGTCATTGATATTGTATAAATAAGGGTTTTAGCCCTTGAATTTTTCATCATATTTCACTCACACTTAGTAAGGTCTGAAATGTGTGCCCTATCTAGGGTTTATTGGATGAAATTTTAGGAGCACTTGTTAAAGGAGGCTAATTTTGGAGTATTTTGGCAATTTTCTTGGTGGAAGTGTTCAACTAGGGTTTTTCTTGATGATTCTTGACGTATGTAAGTAAGTTTTCTGCAATTATTCTTAATTGAATGGTTATGGTTATGTTTATCTTGCATTTACATTAAGATTATGAAACTGCTTGTTTAAAACCCTAGGAAGCTAAGAACATGTTATTGTCCTTGTTTTAAAAGCCTTCACCTACTAGATTTTGCCAAGAAGCCAATTTTCTTGAAGCCTTTGCTAGGGCCTTTCCATTGCAACACCCTAGCACTTATTGCTTCATATTAGCCGTCATTTTTTTCATCTTTGATTTAAAGAAGGAGGAAACTTACTAAGGCCTAGGGTTACCTACACCTTAGTAGCAATTTTCCCCTAGGGTTTGGTGGTTGAATCCTTGGCTTACCAACACTTCAACTACTAATCTCTCTTGTCTTTGGCTCTCCTACTATCATCATTTTAATTCAACATTTTCTACCATCTAATAGACTCCATTTTCCCTAAAAGCACTAATCTAAGACTTCCTATTGAGTGATTGACTAAAACAAGTATCCATAATTTTGAAGCTATTTCAAGGAACTTATTGTGAAGTATTGTCTTAGAAATATTGTTGCTATAAATTTAGGTTTACTTCACCATTATATCAGCCATTTTCTTTTATTGAGAAAGTATGTGGTTTTATGAATTACTAACAACAAGTTGTACTTACGAAAGATACATTTTCTTGTTGCTTTGTTCTGGGAAGGTACATCTTGATATTTAACCACTTCATTTGGTTAAAACCCCAAGAATTTATGATCAGTGGTGACTTATGAGAGGGGACCTTTTCATAGACATTTTGGAGCCACTGTCGGGAATACTGAGTCAATATTCCTCAAATGACACTATTTTCAATAAGACTTATTCTCAAAAAGTCTTTACTTCACAAGCTTACCTGGTGACTCCACTGAGGGTGATTCCCTCATTCCTTTGATAATTTCAAGAAAATTTTCTGGGGACTCCACAATCCACTGGAACCTACAACAACCCTCCCCATTCCTTTAGAATAAAGCCTCCCTGAAACTCTCATGTAGTAAAATCAGTTTTTGGAGGCAATATTCCCTTAAACACAATGTCTAGCACGGGAACTCAGACCGTCATTGCAAACCAAGCCAATAACCAAAGACAATGGTCATCCAAGCCTTTCAAACCACTAGACATGACAGTTATACTGAGATACCCTAGGAAAATGCCCCCCAAGTATGAAAAATGGTTGCCCAAATTCACTGAAAATGATGTAATCAGTGCTGAGGATCACATGAGAAATTTTTGGGCATTCTTCCAGCTTCATCCCATTAGTGATGATGATGAATATTTAGCTATGAAATTGTTCTTTGCTACCCTCCATGATGGTGCAAGGCACTGGTACAATGGTCTTCCTGATGGCAGTATTAAAACCATGGATAGGTTAGAGGAAGTTTTCATCAAATGATGGAGTGTCAAGGAAGACCCCAACATGTTGCTAATAAGGCTGAATAACCTCATGAAACAAGAGAATGAGACCATTATATAATTCCACAACAAGTTTGAAAACTTGTTGCAAAAGATCCATGTGAGTCATCATCCTTCTCCTAGTTTCCTTCTTTTCATTTATACCAAAGCCTTTACAGGTCAGCTAGGGTATCTCCTTAGAGATAAAAACCCTCAAACGATCCAAGAAGCCCAAGAAGTATCAACAAGGATTGAAGATAACCTTTCACCATCCAAATTCAAACCTGGCTTCATACTCACATACGTTATTTGTGTAGTCTATATCCCATAGAAGCCTGTAAGAGAAAGGGATAACAAAATCGTTTTTAGGTGCCACAAAAAGTACTCCTGCACCCGCTCCTTCACATGATAGGGCATCGTCAAAAAACATCTTCCAAATCCCAATGCTATGCATATTTTCATATGTCTTTCCTGATTCATTATTTTCTAAGTAATTCTCTTATGCACAACTATTTACATCATCATAAAAGACAGAATACAATTTCCTAGATCTTGATCGGCAATATAAATAGGATAATTGTTAGGATTCTGAGGGTCGCTCACTGTGTAGGCTAGCCTCGTTTCCTTGTATAGCCAAGTAAGTTGTCCACCAAACACAGGAATCATGGCGTAGGTCATGTATAGTTAAAGAGACCCACCAAGTTTGGCTCCCCATGAACTAGATAGCAGTAGACCATACTTCAGGGGTATATCGGCAATAACTACATCCATCAGGATGCTTTTCACCTGGACCTGTGCAAGAGTGACTACTAAATCTTTTATCATACCCATGCACTTAACTCTTCTTGAATCGAAAGAGTAGAGATCCCCATAAGGCCTGGTGATCTCGAGGCCTAGTCTGTCCATAATAGTTTTGGGCATCACATTATGTGAGGCCCCAAAGTCTAGCATGTAGTTATGCAGCAGTCAATCATGCACATTCAAGGTGATATAGAAGGGAGTGACGGTGTCTCTGGCACCCTCGAAATGTGGACCAAAAGTGATATTGGGCTTATCATCTTCCAAGTTTATCATGTCAGAGAGACTTTCTAGCTCTGAAAAACCTATCGCTTTGGTCATCTATTTTCGATATACAGGATTCTTCGCTAATTCCACCAGAGGGATTGGTATTTTTATCTTATTTATCTCATTTTTGAGGTTGAACCCTCCACTAGCTTTGTCCGTTTCCTTGGTTGAAACTCCATAATCCTTCTTTTCTAATTTATTTGTTTGTGTTGATTTATCACCCGTGAGTTTATCTACTGGTATATGTGTTTCAGCTTTCTTGGTTTCCTTTGTTTGGGTCTCAACCTCCTTTACTTTGGGATCTAGCAAGTCTGCCCCTTTCATTTTTATATTAGATGCCTCAGTATATTTTGGGGTGGGCTCATATACTTCACCTCTGGGGAGAATTTTCTTAGGTTGAGGAGTCAACGTAGGTTTGTTTTTAGACGTCAGTTTATACCTAGGTTGGACCTCAACCATTATAGAATCGGTCGTTTCTTGACATACAGAAAAAACAGTGTTGTTTATGTCATCATCTTTATTTGAAAATTGTTGTGTGTTCAAGGACTTCTCATAATCCTCTCTGGTTAAATAAGGCTGAGTGCAGTTGTCACCCAAATTTGTCACATCTTCTTCCAGGCCCTCAAAATCTTGCAGGTCATTTCCTCCTATAAAATTTTCATTTTTTAAAGGGGTTTGAATTTCCTGGTCTTCATTTTTAATCTGCCTTTGTTGATTTTGAGGATTGGGGTTTCTTATGAATTCCCTCTTAACGAAAGGATCGGCCTTGGATTGATTTAGCTCCATTTTGAAAATCTTATTCGATAACTCCTTAATTATCCTAGCCATATCATCCATTTTGTCATCTGTGGATCTATTGGACCCTGAGGGTCCCGCTTGTTCCCTAAAACGTTTGTTTTCTCAGTTTCTCATTTCTACCTTGGTTTTCAACTTGACAGAAGCCATCATATTAGATTCAATTTCTACGACATCATATTGCATTCGGGTTAGGGTAGCCCCCCTCCTTTCTCTCAAAAGAAGTGTGAAATCGGGTTCGAAGGCTCCCGCAAAGGTTACCTTGGCTGCAGGTTGGGATGGTTTAACTTCGATCAGGATCTTATTATATAACTTGTTAAATATTTGAATGAATTCCATAATAGTTTCCGAAGTCTTTTTCTTTAAAGATTTGAACTCTGTCAAATAATACAAATGGTCTTTCCTTGCACCCCATTTTCTAAGAAAGGAGTCTTCTAGGTCATCATAGGATAATATTGATCTCGCGGGTAGACTTCGAAACCAAGTTCGTACCTATCCTTCGAAAGTCTGAACAAACAACCTCGAATATACATCTTCGTGTTCGAGACCTAGGATATCAGTGAACTGATCAAAGAAATTTATATGTTCAGTTGCGGTCAAGTCCCCTTCCCCTGTAAATTTAGGTAAGATTTTTATGTAATTTTCAGGAAGGTCGTGGACAGGGACGGGCAGGACCAAAGGTGCATATCTCACAACTACTTTAGCGAAAACTCTGGGAGGCGGGGGAGGCCCTTGGCCCCCCACTCCTCCTCCTTGAGCCGCTCCACCTACTCCTCCGGTGGCCGCCATCGATACTACTGGATAGGAAAATGGTTTGTTATATAGAGGGTTCTGGAAGACTAAAAGCGAATTTTCGGCTTCTTCGAGAGATGAGAAAACTGAATATGGGTGAAAAGAGATGCGAGGACTTGGCTCCTCGAATTTGCAAGAGATGTAATCAGGAGAACCCGCAGGTGTGGAATCCGAGTATATGGTATACTCTTCGAGACTTGGTGAGGTCATGAAATCTAGCTAAAGAGTCAGCAGGATATCGATCTCTGATCAATTCACTGTGGGGTTTTTACCTTTGTCTACGCCAAAGGTTGTTAGATGGATTTCACTTTTAACCTCAGAGAGAAGTAGGCTTGGATTGATGGTTTCGGGAGGGGAACTATGAGAAGTTGAAGGTTCAAAAGAACTCTTGGTCTTGGGTTGTGGGTACTTAAGCTAGTAGACTGCAGTAGTTGGCTTAAGGGAACCTCTTGTTTTCAGTATCTTTTCGGGATCGAAAACGAGCATGGTCTGTTTACCATCCAGGTTTTTTCTGGTGTTCCTTCGATCGGATGCCAACTTATTTAAATGTGGAGTCACCAAGTGAAAGATAATAAATCCTTTAGAGGGTGTTCACTCTTTGTTCACTATCAAAGGGTGAAACTTGCAAAAATGTCATTCTTCCTAGGGAAAAGGTTTCATAAGTTCCATCCTCGACAACGACGCCAAAAAGATGTTGTTCCAGAGTCTATACTTAAGGCTTAGAAGGTACAGTGTCTAGGCATCTGAAAGTGAGTAAAGGATAAAAAGGGGGAAGAATCAACCTTCGGGAAAGGAAGCTAAGGTTGATTTCCAGGTTGTCACTGTCTCGCTTCCAACTGTTCCTGGATGCTTATATCCTGTTCAATCGCGGCCCATGAACGTTCAAGTTCTACCCGAGTAGTGATTGTTTTAAGTATGGTATCGAAAAGGTTCAAAGCGATATGTGTTTGGTCCGACAAGCTGGGTTCAATATTAGGTTGTCTTGCAGCGGGGACAATCATAGAGGAACATGAAAATTAAAGGAGAGTTCGAGGTTTTTGATGCTGTATTAATTTGATCGTATAAAAGAGAACTTTTGAATCCGATATTGAAGATAAAGTGAAAACCAAAGGCATTTTCCCGTAACTGAGTTATATTTTAAATAAGTGGTGTGTGAAATGTGAGAAAAACATTAACCTGTCTATAATGTGAGGCTCCTATCAAGGGAGAATCTCACCCTGTAAACAGAAGAAGAAAAAGATGAGAAGAAATCTGACAAAGCATAAAATATGATGATCTAAAGGGTTCACAGGTCTTGTACCTTCTAATAGCCGATACAGAGGAAAATTTGTAAATGATATAGACGACTAAAAATTAATCACCACGGTAGAGGTTTTACTAAATTGTAGTGAAACATTCATCAGACATATATATGCGAACTGAAATTCAATATGAAATCACAGAGGAAACAAACTCATAACATAGTCTTGACGGAATCAGGAGTCTTTGGATTACTTTCTATTAATTTTCAAAAGGAGAGAGTCTCTATTACAATCGACCAAAAAGGTCCAGCCCCTTTTCTTTCTTTTAATTTCATATTTATGCAAATTCTACATGATAGAATCTCAGTCGTTCCAGAAGTTTTTTCAGTTACAAAAAGGAGATTTCTGCATTTCAATTCTTTGTCTTTGTCCTCTTTCGGGTGGATGGAGCACCCTCCTTTCTTTAAACTTTGGGTTCTAAAAATAGAACAGGCAGACACATGTCATTATTTGGTACCCGGAAACTGCCCCTTCGCCTATTGTGTGCAAGTGACGCACCTCTCCACCAACTGGGTTATCAACCTGGAAGGTTCTGCTTGGTTGTTTTCCTCGAAGGTGTAACAATCCTTCGCTAACTGTGGCAACTTTTCTCCTACTTGTCAGTCTTTAGTGGTGATAGAACATAACAGTACACTTGGCTTTATTAGCCACTTATCCACTTGGACTATATCTGTCTGGGTTACCTGTGTTATTTCAGCCTGCTCTCTTTCCTCATTCTCCTTGATGTTGAGTAGGTGCTTGGCTATATCCACCTAGCCCAGTGTCCCGGTGTTTCTTTCACTATCAATACCCAACAAACTTTCATCTATCAACCCGAGGGTTTCTTCAAAAAAAATTCTTACCTCTTTAGCTCACTCTCTGCTCTTTGATATATTTCATTCCCATGCCTTCAGTAAGATGTTACCATTGGTCTGCTCTGGGATGGAGAGCTTGGAACCACTGCCCATTTCTTTTTTCGTCTAACAGCCTCTTGGAAAATGACCCGATCTACCGCAGCTTCTCTTTCCCTCAAGGAAATGTCTTCTAGTACTTGATCAATGATTTGGCAGAGGTTTTGAATGGTCTCCACTTTAGCAAGTAAATCTTGTTGAGCTGTCGACACTCTTTTTCGAATTTCTATGGCTTGGGATTGGAATATCTCGATATCTATCACCTAGATTTCGACGAAATTTAATTTGGCCTGTAATTTCCCTATCAATTCTTCTTGCTGGCTTATCTGTGATTGGCTAGTCTGAGTCGCATGTTGTGTTTGTTTGATATCAGATTTGATTCATTTGATTTCCTTTTGATCAGTTGCTCTAGCTTGCTCTATACCTGTGTTAGCCTGATCTCTGGTAGTTGCCTCTGTTGTAGCCAACTTAGCCTCCAATGTTTTGATCAAGCGATTTTTCTGCTTCAACTGTTCTTTTAGGGACTCAACAGAATATTGGTTGGCTATAGCAAAATCCCCCAACATCCTTGCTATCTGAGTTGAAAATTCCTCTTTCTTCATGACTCTCCCATCAGCAAGGATTTTAAATTTCTTGGCTACC
Source organism: Picea engelmannii (assembly GCA_009831015.1). Lineage (NCBI taxonomy): Eukaryota > Viridiplantae > Streptophyta > Pinopsida > Pinales > Pinaceae > Picea > Picea engelmannii. The sequence continues at coordinate 130,806 of ML786100.1, forward strand.
GTGCTTTCTTCTTGATAAAGTTCTTGTTTCACAATGGCCTTTCTCTTCTTATCGAAGAAAAATTCATTCAGAGGCAACTCTTCCACAGTTATGGGCGTTATTTCTTCGTTGAAAATACATCCTACGTCTAGGATCCCCTTTGTGAACTGTAGGGGAGTAACAGAAACAATGGGGCTGCCAATCTGCTTGGATGATTTCCCCGGGGCAACAACTGAGGCTTGCTCACTTGGAGGGTTGGGGATATCGACTTCCTGTTTCGGGCCTTCGGTTTGCTTCTTCTTTTCCTGGTGTTCCTCTTGGTCAGGTCCTAAATATTTGGAGCCCTTGGCTTCCATTTTTTACATATGCAGCCGTCGGGTTCTTACCCTGTAATACTAGGGTAAGGTAGCTCCGCCGGTGTTCCTGAAATTTGAAGAAATCAACCCTCTCCTTGGGCGACAACGTTTGAATCTGACTTAGGACTTTGGCATAGGATCTCTCCCCTAAGAAGATGTCGTCATGAGGCAAATGCTCATGTTCATACCTTTTAAGGCCACAATTCTCCATGTGATTTCCCATGATCCTGTGTGGGTCATGCTTCTTGAACTCAATGTGGACCAATTTAATATCCTCCAAAGTCGTTGCCTCAGCTTTTGCATGTCCGAAATCTAATAAAGAATATGTATTCAAATGAATGGGGAAGGGTGGCCATACCTTCTTCGAAAATCCTTTAAGTTGTTTTCTTATGCCACCAATCACAGTTTTCCTAGCGATTTCGCGACAAACCAGCCTATCCGGTATGAATATTGGTAGAGAATAGGGGGGAACAGAGGTGCCAAAAACCCTGATGTATGAAAATTCTGCCTCTACATACCAGTCGGCCACATTGCTCAAGTTGGTGGCGATGCTATCTGAAATCCTGAGCGGTGGGTTGCCGAAGATGTAGACATGTATTAGTACCATTACCCAATTGAAAATTTCAAATATGAATTATGTGGCCTTATCTTCCCAAAGTTTTGAATGATAGACATGGATAGGCTCAGCCTCAGATGGAGTCCAGCTCCAGCTCATTAGAGGGAAATGCATCGTGAAACAAACAACATCCATGATGTAGGCAGACATAAAAAATGAAGCGGCCTTCCCACTCACCCTCTGCATCCGATATTCGGTAATCCGGCTGGTTAAACTGTCTGACAGCAATTTGGCCCAGTCCAAGGAACAACCTTCAGCAACTGTATGAATCAAAGGCACCCATGGGAGAAAAGAATGTGTGGCGTCCTCCTTCCCATACAACCTACATGTCATCATTTCTATATATTTGAATTGCAGTTCCAAGGAAGAGATTGAATAAACTATGTTACCGTCTTCCCTCAACTTTGTGAGGTGCGAGACCCAATCCTTGGTCAGATCAGACAAGTTTTTGTCGTATTTCTAGCATTCTTTCTGCTTAAAACCTTCTAGAAACTCAAAATTGTGTGAGAAGTTTGGTGTGGGTGACAATTGGTACATCACCTGCAAATGTTCAGGTCTGAAAGTCCCAATGGTCACCTTCTGCTCACTGATAATATTTCTTGTCGGGATATCCACATGATCTAATGCCCATCAGATCATATCATAACAGGGAAGGAGTTTTGGCCTGGCCACTATCTTATGCATCTCTGCTTGAACGACGATTTTTTATTTGGTGGCCAAATCATCCTTCTCATTATCGCTGGAATCATCTGAACAGTTCACATTTTTGGACTGAAGAACCTCAGAGACATATGACCAGGTTCTGACAGAATCAATACTTCGAGGTGAAGTATCGGAAATAGTATCTAAGCCTTGCCCTGAACTCTCAGCAATTGCCTTGGACGCTTTTCATGGGGCCATGATAGAGGACTCTAACTTATCTCTCCTGTAGTAAAAATGTGTATACATACAGAAACTAGCCTGGTGAGAAAAGCCTATTTGCGCAAGATAGAAATGAAATTTGAAACAATGAGCGAAAGAACTCTATACCTTGACCATTTAAAACCCCGACGTCTTTATGAACAGAATGGTCAAATCATTTTTTGAGAAAGATTTACCAATAAAAACAATATATTTACCTATCACTTCACCTCATTTCAAATAAATGACATAAATTTTTACGGGTCGTGATACAAGTTAGCGCAAAAAAAACATTTAAATTTAACCCGTAGACGGTGCATGTTAATATTTGTATTAATGCACTGATTAATCTAGATTAGCTTCTTTAATTGGGTTTTCTTTAAACTTTAATCACCCTTTTCGGTGTTTGTCGTATTGGGAGATTTCACTCCTATCCTTCGAGCCCCTAAAACCTGAGATCGCGATGACGTGATCTAGTTAAGCAAAAACATGATCTGGATTAAGTGTTTAATTAATCAGTGTTTAATTAATATCATGATTTCACAAATCGGGGCTACGAAGGTATAGTTTCTTGGAAGAGTGAATGTCGAGTCGTGAAACCCTGACATTGTTTAACTATGGTTTAAAACAATTTACCTCTGACACTAACTCGAGTGACTTTGAAACTATCTCACAACTTTGCCTATCGGAGTTATGACGGTAAGACTTTTGGGAAGAGTGATCGCCGAGACTCGAAATCCCGACTGCACTTAACTAAGGTTTAAGGAACTTTACTCTCAGCGCTAACCTAGGTAAATTTTCAAGGTTGTTTCGTGACTTCGCACATCGGGGCTTGGAAACTGCATGATTTGTAACTCCCGAAGCGTGATATCCTGAGGTATATAAAAGTGAAAAATCTTGTTTAATGGTTAAATGGAAATGGATTAAGAGTACAATGGCCATCACCACTTCGCATATCAGGACTACTGATATTTTCACTGGGCAAAGGTCACGAAGTAAAATACAACTTAAAGGCCAACCTTTGATTTTAAGAATTACATTTAAACTAGTTGAAAAAGGCAGCTCCAACAGGATTATCCAAATATCCTTCCCATGGCTGATCTAGAACTGTGCCTAACGCTATAGAGGATGTGTCTACATGGACATGGAATTCCCTCTTCCAATCTGGAAATACTAAAATTGGCATGGTAACCAATTTCTACTTCAAGATATCTAAACTTTGATGGCATTCCTCGTTCCATTGAAACTTGACCTCCTTCTTCAACATTTTTTTCCAGCGGGGCTATGATCTGCGTGTATCCCCTAATAAACTTTTTGTAGTACCTCGTATGGCCCGATGTTGCTCACATTTGTCATACTGAAGTAGGTGGTGGTAGATCAACAATAACAACAATCTTCACAAGGTCAACCAAAATTCCTTGTTTGCATATTACATGAGACAAGAGGATACCAAATGGTGCCCAGAAAACACACTTCTTCAAGTTCAAGGAAATATGGAATTATCTACATCTTTCCAACATTAAATGTGGAGTTTCAATATGGTCTTTCAACAAACTGAATATTGTCCAATCCTCCAAATATACTTCTAGTAATTTAAGAATAACTGCGTAGTGTAAGTCATTAATCTATGACCCATATTCATGAGTATTAGTCTCAACTGACCAATAATTCTCATGATTTGAATAGTCCACTTAGCACTCATTGCATCGGGTGATGCTCACAGGGGTGAAGAAATGGGATTGA
>ML786100.1:134678-170644 GCA_009831015.1 Picea engelmannii
TAAGTGGACTATTCAAATCATGAGAATTATTGGTCAGTTGAGACTAATACTCATGAATATGGGTCATAGATTAATGACTTACACTACGCAGTTAATCCCAAAAATAATATCTAATATCTTGCACTGTGGAAGCCCCTATATACATAAATTTAAGAATAAATTATTTAAAATCTACGACAACAACTCAGGAAAATATTGTTGGTGCATTTTTCAATCCAAAAGGAATGAATCTATACCGATAGCATCCCCATTTTGTCCCAAATGTTGTCTTATGCTTATCCTCCTATGTAATCTTAATCTAGTGATACCCAAAGAAACCATCAGTGTATGAGTAATCTTCATATCCTCCTACATTCTCCAAGAATTCATCTGTAAACGGGGTAGAAAATGGGTCATGTAAGAAAGCATCATTCAATTTCCACAGATCCATGCTAATTTTGATTCCAACCATTTTCTTGTCCTGGACCACCATCAAACTGATCCATTATCACTTTGTGATAGGTTCAATAATCCGAACTTCCAACATCCTATCTATTTCTTCTTTCACCTTCTTCTTATATACTGGGTTCAATCAATATGGTATATGCTTCAATGGCTTGGAATTTGGCTTCAAAGGGATCCACATTTCCCCTAGCTCCCAAACAATCCCTTTTATTTATGAAAATGTAGTTGGAAAAAGGTCTTGGTATTCACGTAGTAAATCAACAATCTTCTCGACAGTTTCTTCATTCCAGTAATCTCTAATGTTTGCGAACTTGGGAGTATCCTTTTCCAATATTCACCTTGCATGTTTTCAACGACTTTTCATACATGACAAATTCAAGTTTGGGACCCTCTACTGCGCACTCTCCTTCAGTTTCAGACACTTGCAAATTTCTCGGGTCTTCGTCCTTCTGGTGTTCTCCAGCAACGTTATAGCATTCTAAAACCTTTTGAAAAATCATATAAGATCAGGGCACACTACATAAGCGTACTATTCCCATCGAGTCTTCTGATGTAAAAATCTTGTTCTTCATGATCTACAGAGTTATTTCTACCAAAGGGGCATCATCTTCAAACTTGAAATTTACCTTGAAGTTGTGAGTCAAATCTTCACAGTCTATTTTTCCTCTATGTACTTCCAACTCTAAATACCAGTTCTTCAGGATTGTATCCATAGTGTGTAAAAACAAATCCATCCATTCTTTCTTAGGTACTGCACTACATGTGGCAGTGCATTGTGTAAGATGATATGTAAGACAAATCAACCTAGTATACTTATGTGCAATATATTTTGTTCTAAACCTGACCTATAACATCCTTCTACATTGTTGCCAATTATATATTCCATCCTTATGCATAGCCTAGGTGATGACCTCTATATTTCGTCACATAAATTAACGACGAAAATGACATCCATGGTTGTGGCGATGGATTCCAGTCACTCCCTCTCCTCTTCTCCCTTATTGCAATGAAACAAATTATTTATCCCACATTGTCATATCGATGAATATTATTAGAATATATAGTTGTTACATGAAACGTACCTTTATTGTGTTCATAGAAAGGAGATATGGTTGGCATCTCCCTTGACAAAGATGGGAACAGTATTCGGACTTTCTTATCACATGTGGTTAAGGCTCTCCACCTCCACTGGGTGGATATGACCTATTATTTATTTCAGTTTTGAGTTTTTCATTGCTCTTAATAGTTTTATAAATTGAAGAAAAAAAATATTGAAACATTATAATTTTGTTTGTTTAGTTCTATAAATTGAAGAAGAATATAAATAAATTGAAGAATATTGAAACATTACAATTTTGTTTGTTTTAATAATATACAAGCTTAAAAGTTAAATTTCATTAATGGTTACATATTGTTGACTGCTAGTATTTCATGCTTCTGTCACCCGCCTGCAGTCCATGTCACCTTTTTGGAATCATGGAAATCTCAACATATTTACCAGCTCATGTTTTGGTTACTCCATTGATCTGAAAATGGAATGAATATGTTTCCAATAGATCTTAAAAATGAAGAAGACTTATCTCTTTAAATTGCAAGTGTAAAATGGCATGTGTTTGGGTAATTGGATCGAGTTACTAACACATAAATTTAGTGAGTTTTACTTAAACATGAGAAGCATATCAAACAGATAAAAACCATCAACAATGAACACATAACACAACAAATAATAAAAGAGTTCACCCCTCTCTTGGGATACATCTCCTGGTCCAGCTTCCCTTGGATCATTTTCATTATGCTTAAATAGTTATATTACAGTGCTCATAATACAAAATGGATGGATTCAATGGATTTAGAACGTCCAAAAACCCCTAGCTAGGATTTTGTGGCACTTGTTTTGGCCAAAAAATGAAGAAGTTACACCTCCTAGAAGTTTTCCCCTTCAAGCTTGTTGTACATGCTCTCCAAAACACACCCATTGGCAGACTAACTCAGCCTCTCTATGTTTCCTGCACCAAAACCCAACACACACAACAGCTCCCGCAAACTGGGTGAAATTCTAGGACCGTTAGTGCATTGGCCCCTTTTCCCAACGCAGAACTCTATCGTATGGCCCCATGTGGCCAATGACCTAATAGTCGCGTGCTCCAATGATTAGCTCCTTCCGCACCTGGTGTATGGTCATATGGTAACTACATGTGATCGGGGGCTAAGGTTGGGGGAGTGGTCCCACGCACCAAGATTAAAGGTATGGTCGCATAGTGGAACAACATGTGACCAGGGATAAACGTTGTTGTAAGAACCGGGGCTGACGGTTGCACACGCCATTGGTTATATGGTGTGGTTTCTATAACCACGGGCTTAAACCAAAACGGGGCTTAAACCACCAAAAATCCATGCACCAAAAGTTAAGAGAAAGGGTCATATGAAACAGTTACATGGAAAAGCATCAGGGCTTAAACAACGTAACAACTCCCGTGCCAACAGTTTAAACATGAATTGACCGCGGGCTAATCCATTTTGAATAGTTGTGCCAAGTGTTAAAAGGTGTGGACATGTGATAAGGTCACGTGGTATTGTATGCGTTGGGGGTTGGGGATAGGCCCCAACCCTTTTATCTGTCGGAATTACATTATTTGCAATTCAAAACATTTTAAACAAATATATGGTTAAGAAACACAGTGTGGGAGGGTTGATATCCCGGCCCTGTCAAACCATTCCCCCACTCCTGGAGGTCCTGGGATTGACTCCTGTGGAGTCACATAAAATTTTACAACTGTCAACCAATCTAGAGGTGCCACGTGGCAGCCCACGACTGGGCCACGTGGCACCACATCATTTGCCCAAAAAATGACAATTGTCATCAAATAGTTCTCCCATATGCCACCGAGCTTGTTGAGTCATCTCCAACTCATATTCCACGTCATTGTACGGTCAGTTGTCACATCATCACTGTACGAACTGTACAGTCAGCAAAAAAATTTCATGTTTGGCAAAACGAATAGAACATGATATCTTACTCATACGACATATGTTTGAGCCTGTTCAAGTTGCATTGGGTTCGTAATGATGAGGCATACTCACAAGTCCCTTTTGAAGTGATTATGAGCACTTTTATTTTTGAGAAAATTTTGATCCTCTGGATCACACCTCCCCATTGGGAAGCTTTTGGACCTCCAAAATACTACTTTTAGTCAATCTGTAGATGAGGGTATAGTTCCCCCACCTTTACAATTTCAATCCATCTAGCCATGCTTGGATTGGTGCCTTTGAGACCAATAGGAAACTTGTCATGCCTTGTTTTTTACTTGGCTTGGCTCTTCCTCAATTGTTCTTGAACGGTTTGTTGCACAAACTGAACTAGTTCAATGAACTTATTGGCCTAGTTATAATCATCATGAAAGTAATGTAGATGCTCATCCCAAAACTTAGGATGCTTGCTTTGCAATCTAGCCACTGTCTTTCCCATACCAAAATGACCAGCAACAAGATAAGAATGTGCTTCCCTTATCACGTTGACTCTTTCACCCTGTGGAAAACATAGCTTGCCAAGATACAAAAGTTTACCATGCACATAGGAATCCAATTCCTCAACTTGGTTAGCACAGCATAAAGTTGCATAAAAATATTTGAAATCAGCATCTATAGCATATTGTTCCCAATAGCTCTCATGCATGATAAGATTATGCTTGTAAATGACTAAAGCACTAACAATAGGCCTAGTAAGCATATCATAAATTTTATCATAAAAGTCTTTCTTATACCTTATCACCAAGTGAAAAAAATAACTTGTCAAGGCATGCAATGGAGCTTTCTTTGATCTCAAATCTTTCTTCCATGTGTCTCCTTCAGCAATCATATATGTAGTCTTGTTCAAGGCTCTGAAATCTACCCACATTCTCCATATACAATCTTTCTTTGGTACCAAACCAATTGGTGACCTGTATGGCGAAGTGCTTGGTTTGATGACCCTTTTGTCAAGAAACTCTTGGGCTTGTTTTCTATTTTCAACATTCTCCATGTCTAACATCCTGTACATGTCAATGTTTGGAAAAGGACCTCCTTGTTGCAATAGAATCTCTTGTTGGATACCCCTTTTTGGAGGCAATCCCCTTGGTTCCTGAAACATCTCAACATTTTCATTAACAACCTCATGCAAATCAGATTGTAACTTTGTATCACATCCTTTGAGGACTTGTTCTTCATCATTGTCTTTGGGTTTAGTCATCAAAAGTCAAGGTTCTTACTAGCATTGACTAGTATTTTCATTTGTCCAACATTTGTAAGTGACAAATTCATCTTCTTTGTATGTTCTCTAACAATGTACTCAATTCCAATTTTAAAAAAATGATACTTGTTCTCATGACGATGAAAAATGGCTCTCCTATGGGCTTCCAAACACAATACCAAAAATATCCAAAGGAATAACATCAAGCTCTACCTCATCTATATAGTTTGCAGTGCTGGAAAATCTGAGTTTACACCTTCTTGTCACATGCAATTTGGCATTGTCACATATCCAACCTAGAGGGTGTGGTTTAGGATGAGGAGTAGTTTCCAAATCTAGTTTCTTGACAATGTCTTCAGAAATAAGGTTTGCTTGTGATCCCATATCAAAAAGAGTATCTATCTTGGTATGTTTTGAAATTACCCTTATGTGGGAAATCTCTATCCTTTCTTTTTCATGTTGAGTTTCATTGATGGAAGAATTTGAAGAACTAGTGCTTGCAATAGAATTCTTACCTTGTAAACCCATGGCTGTGATTTTTGTTTCAACTTCCAAATCAGATCCTAAATCTTGTTGTACAGTTGCATCAATGTTTGGTTTCTCTTTGTTGTTGAACTTTTTGGGTCTCTTTTCAGGATGAAGTTTCCAACAATGTTCTTCATCATGGCCATCCTTTGAAAAATGTTTACAAGAGAGTTTCTCTCTTTCTTTATTTACTGAAGCATTTTTATTTCCATTTCCTTCAAACTTCCCCTTTCCCTTGTCTCCATTAAAATACTTCTTGCTGCCCTCTTGAGGATCATTCCTTCCTCTTGCCTCTAAATGAGTAGCATGCACACATACTTCATCTAGATTTGAAGGGTTAAACATAAGTATGGTATACCTCAAGTAGCTATGCAAACCTCCTATGTATTTGAGCAAAGTATCTTGTGAAGAAAAATATACACCCAAAACCAAATATCTTCTCCTAAATTCTTGAGTGAAGCTTTGCACATCTTTCCCTTTAGATTGTCTAAAGTTTTTCCAATCCATAATAGCTTTCTTCATGTATGCTAATGGATCAAATTTCCTTTTTATTGCAACAATAAAATCATTCCAAGAGGATAAAACTTTACCATGCTTCTTCATGTCCTCTTGAGTTTTGGCTTCCCACCAAATGAGTGTTGCACTATCCAATCTTGAAGAAGCAAGTTGAATCTTAGTTTCATCATCTGTTATTGTTTGTATCCTACAATACACTTCAATCTGACGAAACCAGTTATCTAATTTCTCAACATTTACCTCTCCATTGCACATAGTCAATTCAAACTTAATATCAAGCTTAAGGAAAGGAGTTTGTAAAGGATTTTTACCATGTCTTTTTGGAGAATTTGGAGGTGGTTTTGAAATGGTGGAAGAGGTGGAATATGGAGGTGAAGGAGGTGGATAATCACCACTCCCTCCATTTCCATTTGGATTTTTATCACCACTGTCTCCATTTCCTTTTGGAGGGTTCGATCTTTCACCTTGCAATATTGCATTCCTTTCATCAAACAAAACTTTGACCATCTCATCCATATCAAACAAATCTTTCTTGAAGGTTTCATGTTCTGAAGAAAGGGTTCCATGGATGTCCTCATGAGCCATACTTGGTGAATATCTCCTTGAAACTTGAGGTGATTTGATAGTTATCCTTCTTGACAGTTGAGAGCTTGGATCTACAAGTTGACCTTCTTCTGTTGTGAGCTTCAACCTTGTAAGCATCAGATAAAACACAAACAACTTGCAAACAATCAAGCCTTCAAAAACCAAAGCTATGATACCAAATGATCTTAAATTGGAATGAATATGTTTCCAATAGATCTTAAAAATGAAGAAGACTTATCTCTTTAAATTGCAAGTGTAAAATGACATGTGTTTGGGTAATTGGATCAAGTTAATAACACATAAATTCAGTGAGTTTTAATTAAACATGAGCAGCATATCAGACTAATAAAAACCATCAACAATGAACACATAACACAACAAATGATAAAGGAGTTCACCCCTCTCTTGGGCTACATCTCCTAGTCCAGAATCCCTTGGATCATTTTCATTATGCTTAAAAATTTCTCTTACAGTGCTCGGAATATAAAATGAATGGCTTCAATGGCTTCAAAATGTCCAAAAACCCCTAGCTGGGATTTTTTGGCACCTGTTTTGGCCAAAAAATGAAGAAGTTACACCTCCTAGAAGTTTTCCCCTTCAAGCTTGTTGTAATTTCTAGCCAAATCGTACCCACTAACAGACTAACTCGACCTCTGTGTGTTTCCCGCACCAAAACCCATCACACACAACAGTTCCCGCAAACTGGGCGAAATTGTAGGACCATTAGTGCGTTGGCCCCTTTTCCCAGCAGAGAACTCGGTCGTATGGCCCCATGTGGCCAACAAACTAACAGTCGTGCACTCTAATGGCTAGCTCCTTTTGCACCTGGTGTATGGTCATATGGTAACTACATGTGATCGGGGGCTAAGACTGGTGGAGTGGTCCCGCATGCCAAGACTAAAGGTATGGTCGCATAGAAAAACAACACATGACCAGAGATAAATGTTGTTATAAGAACCAAGGTTGACGCTTGTGCGCGTCATTGGTTATATGGTGTGCTTGCTAGAACCATGGGCTTAAACCACCAAAAATACACATGCCAAAAGTTAAGAGAAAAGGTCATATCAAACGGTTACATGGAAAAGCGTCGGGGCTTAAACAACGTAACAACTCCTGCGCCAACAATTTAAAAGTGAATAGACCACGGGATAATCCGTTTGCAATGGTCCCGCCAAGTGTTAAAAGGTGTGGACATGTGACAGGGTCGTGTGGTAGTGTATGCATCGGGGTTTGGGGCTAGGTCCCAGCCCTTTTATCCACCGGAATTACATTATTTGCAATTCAAAACATTTTAAGCAAATATATGGTTAAGCAACACAATGTGGGGGGGCTTGTAGCCCGGATCTGCCAAATCATTCCCCCACGCCCAGAGGTCATGGTATCGACTCTTGTGGAGTCACATAAAATTTTACCACTGCCAACTAATCTGGAGGTGCCACATGGCAGCCCACGAGTGGGCCACGCGGCACCACATCATTTTCCCGAAAAATGACACTTGTCACCAAATAATTCACCCATCTGCCACCGAGCCTACTGATTTAGCTCCAACTCATCTTCCACTTCACTGTATGGTCATACGACCTGTATGGTTATATGCCACTTCATCACTGTACGGACTATACAATCAGCAAAAAAAATTGTATGTTTGGCAAAATGAACATAACGTGATATCTTGCTCATACGACGTATGTTTGATCATGTTCAAGTTTTGTTGGGTTCGTAATGATGGGACCTATGCACACATCTGTTTTAAAGTGATTCTAATAACTTTTATTTTTGAGCAAAATTTATTCCCCTGGATCGTCCATGTTCCCTCATGCTATCTGTAGTAATCATTCAAGGATATTTCCCAAATATTCCTTTCTTAATTATGGCATGCATGCAGTGTCTTATTGATTTTTGGTGTGCATCACAAAACTCAGACAAACATGCATTGACAGAATTGGAATGGGCCCTCATTAAAAAAACTTGATCTGATGTGTGTACTTCTTGTCAATCGTTGTGCATCTTCTTACACACATGCAAGACTGGAATGAGCACACACAACTTTGTTTGTGCATGCACGTGGTACTTACCCAAAACTTTGGGTGCCAACAAAGACCAATAACCTATGGTGGAAGTATGCACTCCTTAGACATTTGCTAGTTCTTTTGTTCTAGATGGTCAAAATAGGAGAAGGATCAATTCCTACACCAGCTGATGAGGTGGCCAACATTAAAATGTTTACATTTGATAGGAAAAAGAAGTAGGTGGTAAGACAAAATCATAAACATAGAAAAAACAACATTGATTAAGAAATGGTACTCACAACTAAATTTGTAGTGTTAGACACAAGGAAATTAGACCTAAGATCAATTACTGTTACTTGACTTGCAATTCCCCATGCTGCTATCCATGAGGAAATTCATATTGAAAGGAAAATGAAGGCATATGAGGATAATATTTCTTTGCTACAAAATCAAGTTGAATACTACAAGTCCAACCGGTATGATGTATTTTCCTTTATTGACTATTCCTTTAGAATTTAGAATCAACTAAATGTTGTTTAAAGAGAATTTGATGAAATATCTCAATGCCTATAGGTTCAAATCCAATATATTTTAGGCATTCATAACCATATATAGGATTGGAAACTTTCATATGAGCAGCCTCAACATCAGTTTGATAGTGTAAAAAGATGACAAATATATCTTGAAGAGATTCCTCTAGATATCCATGCTTTCATCAAAAAAGATTTGCAATAAATTGAATGTGGTCTTAGATATTGGAGAGATTCATTAAAGAATTCTCTCAAAGGAATTCAATATGAAACAACGAATTGTGCCACAATGTGGCAAGTGACAAAGAATATGGCCAATACTTTCCATTCCCCATTCGTTGGACCAAAATATAATTTCTTTCCACAAGCTAAAGTATCATAGACATTGGAGGATATCATTAGTACAAATAGATAGAGCATTCAATCCCTCCTAAGTATTGATGAGGTAGCTATAAAAATATATGTAAAAGACCCTACTAGGGACATCACATTGATCAAGACTATATTACCCAAGCTTGAAAAATATGAAAAAAGGATGACTCAAATTATTTCCTCTTATAGAGAACCTTTTAAACAACATCACTTTCCTCAAAGTCACACACTTGATTAAAATTTTGAGGGTTGGAGAATATGTTGAAAATTATATAAAAGAAAAAGAGCAGGTACCTTCTAGTCAAGTGGGGGATATTAATAGTCAAGGGGATTGAAGTATTTTTCCTTCCCTTTTCATTTGTATAAATAATGTATATGCCATAGAGAAATGACTTTTTTCTCTTGAGATTATAAATTGCTTCCAAGATTAATTGAGAATCCAAGCTAGCCACTTTTGGAGACTTATTTTGGTGTATTCTCTTGTGTGGGACTATTCCTTTACTCACATATGCTAGAATGGATGTAACGATGTTTTATTTTTCTATAGACTTGTCTCGTGCAATTGTAATTCATTATTGCTATTGTTTTTCAATAAGTTGTTAACTTGTGAGGGTGAAATTGTAACTGGTTATTTCAATTCAAGCTAACCTAGTTTTTATGGACGTCTATTCCAGATGTTTCTATCATTAATATTTAATAAACTACTTTATGTTTTAATGACAAATAATTGTTAATTCCTATTGACTCTTTGTTCTTAAATCCTAGCTAGGTGTTTAGTTTTAGAATTAAATTTTGTTTTTAGAATTAATATTGCATTTAGGATATAGATTTCAATTAACTTGATGCAAAATCCATATATTTGTAGTCAGGACAATGTACTAGAGGAGCTTGCTACCATAAACATAAACAAGGCTAATTGGGCCTTAGATTTGGGCAATCTCCCTTAGTTTGGAAACAAAATTTTCTGTGTCAAAAAGCTAGAATGACGAATTACAAAACATACACATATAAGGAATGTAAAATCAATCAAAAAATAATACACATAAAAGGTGTATTCACTAGCAAACTCTTCAAGAGGACTCTTAGTTGAAGAGAGATAATGAACCCCTATAATGATTTTCACTCAACTTTGAAATAGTAATTGTTTTATTAATAGAATTATTCTGAGTATTACAACACTACTATTCAACTCACACATCTTAACCTAACTCAAGAGAATCTAACCAAAATTGAGCTGCAAATAGGTACATATATACTAGAGAGTTCTTGGATCCCTCAAGACAGATAATAGGGAACTCCAAGACTCCTTCCAATTATTTCCCACAACCACCCTCCCCCACAAGTATTCTTAGTTTCATCATAGTGATTAACTATTGTTGGCCCTTGACAAAGTTTTGTAGATTCTTGATCATGTTTGACCTATTTTGGGGACTTCGACAGGTTGTCGAAGTCGAAGTGGAGATCGCAGGATCTCGGCCCCTTCTTAGGGATTTTCGGGTTTTGGGATTATGTAATGGGTATGGGAATGTCGGCCCATGGGTTTACCCATGCTTAGGCCCACTTTTGTAATGTATATATAGAAGACTAAGCGATGTAAGAAGAGATATATGTGAGGCATCTATGTGATGGAATGCTAAGTGATAGATGTTGGATCTATGTGATCAACAGTTGTAAGTGCTTTGTGCATACTATGTAAGACTTGCAGAGATAAGTGAAAGTAACTATGTAAAGGCTTGGTGTTGTACCCTAGCTCGAGAAGAAGGAGGATTTGGCGGAGTGCGCGCAAATCTCATGTCTTCTGCGGAGTAGGATTTTGATGCTATGTGCCTGTAAGAAGCTTGACCTAAGATAATAAACAAGAAGAGTTGGTGGACATAGCCCCAGGGTGGGGGTGAACCACATACATGCTATGTTGCTATGATTTGTGCGATGTATCGATGTGTTTATATATTTACTTGCTAAGTGCTTTGATATAGATAGATAGATATGTTGATTCTTTGTGCTTAATGATGTATATGGATGCTAGATATGGCCTACGTGAATGTGCTTAGTACTTGAATCTCCTATATCTAATCTGTCTCTTTATGCTAAGTGATTAGATACACTAGATCTGAGTGGATTTTGTGATGCTCTATTTCATCTGCAGAGTAGATATTGGTTAAGTATTGCTGAATTGTCAATGCTAAGTGCTCTGTTAAGTAATACAATCACAAATCTGTGTCCCGGCTAAGGTTGCAGACACTCGAGTCTTGCAACCACCCCTACCTCTACCTTGGGTGAGACTTCATCTGCTTCACAGGTGTTGCCGAAAGAGTAAATAGTTAGGGTTTTTTTGGTGCATTATTATAGTGTTGAACCCTGGGTATTCCCCTATGCCAACAAGTGGTTCCGTTGTCGGGACCTAAAACTGTGAATGTTGAGAACTGAGGAAGAAGAATATTTGTGCAAATATTTGACCTAAATCTGTGAAATCTATGTGCGTAGATCTGTTGCCTTAGTGCGCATCATTCTACTTGACCTGTGAAGCTTTGTGCCAAGAAAAGAGGTAAGATCTGAAGAAAATAGGTAAGATCTGTAAGCTCTGTGCTCTGATAATGGTAAGAATAGTGAAAAGTTCTAGATCTGAAAGTTTTGTGCTTTGTAGAAGTAAGAAAAGTGAAAATTTTTGTTTCTAAAGTATGGATCTAGGTGTGTTTGATAAATTTTGTCGTAGATTGAAAACTAGGGCACTAATAGATGAAAGAAGGTTTGATATGAGTAGATCTGATAAGAATAGTGAAAGATATGTTATACATATGCATAGAAAGAATATTTAGACTAACAAGTGGATGTAGGATCCTAGAAAGAATCTTTTGCAAGTCACCTACTATGATCCTAGCGTGTAGTATAGGAAGGGTTGGGGATCATTTAAAAGAAACAGAGGATTAACCCTCTGTTATAGTTGCATAAGACTGAGACATCTTGCTAAAGAGTGCCTTGGAAGAAGATCTAGTTGTCTTTGTTGCAAAGCTATGGACCATGAAGTATTGGATTTCCCTAGAATGATTGCTAAGCTTGAAGGAATAAACATGAGACAAGAAAACCCTAAGGCAGATCCAGAAACTAAGATGATGGTAGAACCCCACAAAGAATATGAGAAAGTATTGTTTCATATGAAATAAACCTTGAGTGACCACCGACATGTCATCTTATTAGAGATCTGCAAAGAAAAATCATGCATAGAAGCAAGAATATGAGACTTCGACATTGACTATGTTCTAGATGAGGAAACACAGGTGAATATCATGACAGAAAGAACTTGGGAAGTTTTAGGGAATCCTGTTATGATTCCTTCATTGGGAGGAATATGACTATTTAGAGGAAAGTTGATAAACCTATGTGGGAAGCTCACTCAGATATCTATGAATGTCAATGGAACTTTGACAGAGGAATAATTTGAAGTTATTAAATTTGTTGAGAACAACGCACCATTTGCTATGTTACTAGGGAAACTGTGGATTGAAAGAGATCAAGCCAGAAGGAAGAAAGAAGAAGTCTTAGAGCAGAAGACGCAAGAGTTAAAAGATTTCATGACTAGAAGGATCGCACATTTGATTGAAGAACAGATCAAAGCCATTTCACACCAAAAACTTGGATGTCAAAGTTGCAAGAACACCAGAAAACCCACAGAAGACTGAAGTACCTACCCCGATAAAGAAGAAGTATTACTCTTGAATCTTAGGAAAGAATCTCAACAGCACAAAGTAACTATACCAAAAGAATATAAGAATCGGAATGAAAAAAGGAATACTAAGACGAAGCTCACTGAAAAGGGCTAGAAAACTAAGTAAGAAGAGAGATAAGATCGACAAGTTATAGAAGTTTCCCGAAGGAACTTCACAGAAGGAAAATTTGCAGAATTGGAGCTTCGTCGAGATATCAGAATAGCGTCACATGGCACTTCACCATGGTGAAGAAATATAGTCGTTACGAATAGTATAACCATTAGGCCGACCCTCCGAACGGATCGAAAGGAATTTATGGTTCACCACCAAACCGTTAGACTGCGCCATAATGAGTCAAACAGAGTTAATGAAGGCTTTTCACCCGTTGCAAGAGACCCCTTGCCGAGTTACCTATTTATCCCATCGCACCATGCACTGAGAACACTTTTGCTAATCAAGATTATCAGAGCCCACAGACTAGTTGATTTTTCACAGTGCTTATCGTGTTATTGATATCTATCCCATTGCATTGAGAGATTACTCCTTGAACCTGAGATTGTCAAACCCAAGCATGTATGTCAAAAGAGGTTAACGTTGCAAAGAAAATTGTCAAAGAAGTTCTCATCGACCTCATGACTGAGAGAGTAATTTCGATGTCTGCAGGTGTACAAGCTTCATCAACAAGAACAATGCAAGTGTCTTCATCGACTACTCGCGCAGCTAGACCATCCTGGTCATCAGTGGAAAAGAGAACCAAGCATAGAGATGATCTAGCCAATGCAAAGCTGATCCCGACCATACTTCCTGAATACATCCCGCCCCTGGATGGCATGGTGAACCGTGATAGCGTACTAAGATATTTTGAGTACACCTTGGTTACGGAGTACCTCCCAAAGGGGATACGTGTAGTTCAAACAGATCAGGACAAAATCGCAGCGTTGAATTTCAGTGACTTCAACCTCGGATATCGGAAGGTCTATAACATGCTCGCCCCATATAAATACCTGACCAAGATGAAGGGAAATAATTCTAAGATAATCCCTTAGTCGTGGACCCTAAACCTCGTGCAGTCGACCCTGCTAAATGTCATGAAGATCCCACACTTCGGAAGGCACCAGGAAGTCAATGTCTGTGTCATGCTGCTACTTTCATGCTACCATGGTGGCTACCTATGGATAGACTGTCAGATTACAGTTGATCCGACCTTGAGCCATCGGATCACAAGGTTGAGTATGCAAGGCCCTGACCTGCAAGAGTTCTATCCAGGAAAAACCACAGATTGCACACTATCACAAAAGATCAAAGAGACATATGGAGATGTTGAGAAAGGAACGTGAGGCTACAAGGTAGCTTCTATTCAAAGTGGCACAGTGCACCTAGCATGTCAACTGATATCTTGAAAGTTAGTAAGGAAGAACCGACCTACACAGGTCATCAGCTTTGTTGTTGACCTTGCAGGGAAGTGCGCAGAAGGCCTACAGATGAACTGGGCGAAGTTCCTAGTTAATCACTTGGAACTAGACTGCAGAGAAGCAGAGGACCAGGGGTATGAATTTCATTTTAGTTGGCTCCTGATCCTCATCGCCTTTGTTTCCTGGGAGATGCCGAAAGGGGCGAACTTCTCGAATATTAAACCATTTGAGCCACTTGCTGTGAAGTTTGATGAAGAAAAAGCACAGATGCAACAAGGAAAGGAATAGTTGCTCGCAGATCAACTCAAAGTAAAAGAAGTGGTCAACAGAGCACTTCTCTCTGTGATAGTTGTAGAAATAAAGGTAGAAGACTGAGTTACACATCAAGTAGAACAACTCGTAGAAGATATCCAACAGCTACAACAATGCATAGAATATTTAGAGCTCTGCACAGTGCCCAAGACTCCACAGGAAGTAACGGATCAAAGAGAAGCAACCGCCCGGAGCGCAGTTGAGAGACTAAATACCCTTACCATGGAATGTAAGAAACTGATTAATCACAGTGCCCAAACATATGAGCAACTCACTGAGAATCCAGAACTGAAGGCATTGGAGTCACAGCTCCAAGAAGCAAAGCAACAAGCAGAGACTATCCAGGCGCAGTTGAAGCCCTTATCAATTGTGGAAAGAATGAAATGATCCCACGTGAAGCACACCGCCCAGTAGTAGGCTCACACTATTCATAGAAGAGTTATGGAAGCAACTCAGAAGCTCCAACCTATACAAGATGAGGCTTACCAATTGTTCACAGAGGTCGAAGGTCGAGGAGAAGAACTAGAGCAAGTTGTCACTGCAGTTGAGCAATGCCTAGAAGGACCTGTCAACAATGCAATCACCCAAGATTTCGTTGAACAGGAGGTCATGGCACAACAACAAGTCCAAGCAGCTTGATCCAAGCTCGATGATTTTGAAGCAGCACTACCCATATATGGGTGACTTAGGATGAGTCACAGGTGAGTGTGGGGGGCCTATTGGCCCTTGACCAAGTTTTGTGGATGTTGTGATGCTTTGTTTCATCTACGTGTAGATATTGGTTAAGTATTGAAGAAATATCGATGTTAAGTGCTTTGTTAAGTAATACAATCATAGATATGTTTCCCAGCTAAGGTTGCAGACATTGGAGTCCTGCAACCACCCCTGCCTCTACCTCGGGTGAGACTTCATCTTCTTCGCAAGTGTTTTCGAAAGGATCGATAGTTAGGGTTTTGTTGGTGCGTTGTTGTAGCATTGAACCCTGGGTCTGACCCTATGCCAAAAACTATGATGCTAGTAGGTTGTTTAAGAAATGAATTCTTAGGAACACCATTCTTCTTGGTTGGTGGAATTGGTGGCATACTAGAGAGGTGAAATCTCGGGCTCATTTTCCTTCTTGATCAATTGAGTTGTTGATGATTCAAGTAATACTTATTACCTACTAAATGGATACCACATGGCTTATAAAATTTAACATATTTCATGATCATACAACATGCATGGATTCCAAAAGACTCCATGACCTATTTGTTTATTGAATTGAAAAATTAATAATGCTCATAAGTATTGTTTCTTTTATCATTGATGAAATAAATGAATAACCATTTTGTGGGAGATATAAAATTCATAACAATCAAAATAAAAAAATCCTACTACTAACACATACTCATCAAACATATGTGAAATTGAATAATTCATCACAAAATCTCATAAAACACTGCCAAATCAATCAATTACAAGAAATGTATTAATAAATTGTAATGGCTACAAAGTTTAACAGTTCACTAAAATGTATTGGCTCAAAAGTGGTAGGGTGTAATTTTTTCATTAGATAAATGTTCATGGAAAGATGATCAAAATAGGTCAATTCCATGGCTCGTTAACTTATATTAGTAGCTTGAGCCCCAAATTTGGCCAAAAATACCCTGGAAGGTGCTAGAATGAAAATATACTTACTTGGAATTGATGAATAATTGGATGAAAGTTGCATATATAAAAAAAATTAGTTATGAACACCACAAATCTGAAGTAGAAAGTTGTGGATATGGATTAGATGCCTTAGTTACCAATGTATTTCAACTATATTAACACACCACCCAAGAAAATTTAAATTGTGATGCATAGGAATTACATTTCTCATGACTATATGCACTAGTTCATGCAATAAATTCAAAGGAACCATGAAAAATATTTTAGTGTACTGTAATTTATTGCACAAATTTGTTCACTAGATGATGTCTAGGAGCACATTGTCTCAGTTGTATCCAAGTCCAATTTTATGAGGCTAATAATTCAGACATGTGTCATTGGTTATGCTTGTATTATTGTCTCTTGGACCATTGAATATTATAACTCAATACCATACAAAAATCATCCAAACACTCAACCATATAGAACCACAAGGGTTGCTCGTTCAGAATTGTTAGGAAGGAGTCATCTAGGAAACCTCCACTGACCAACTACCCGACCTTTGGTTCCAAGAGGTGAATCCCATGAAGTATCTCATGTTTGAATTTAGAGAAAAGCACATAGAAAATTCCCTCTATAACCAAAACATATAGGGATGACACCAGAGGGAATTGCTATCTAATTTACCAAAATAGGTCCATTTGTTCATATTTTATTTTTTTCATGAACCAACAAGCCAATGCATTAATAAAGAAGGTCTCCACACTAACTATGAATATGAGATTGAGTCCTATGAATTTGAACATCACTAGAATGAAAGGCCATTCCACTCAATCATAGACTTGCTCAAAGTCAATATTGATACACAAAGTGTTGAAACCAAATGACTAGGCCCATTCCATGCCTTCCCATGCAACAATGACATTATCAAGGATATATCACCATTGAATAAATAACATTTGTTCCGAACAAATGATTTTGGGAAAAATATGCTTGATGCACAAGGCTAGAGCTTTGTCCAAGATTTTATAGGATGTGTAGAGTAGGGTGAAGGGCCTCTATCTTGTGAACAATTCAGGGTCCCCAACCTTGAGAATGAACTTGATCAACCCCTTGTTAATCTCTAAGCCCAGGGAATTTGTCTTAAGAACTTCATGATAAGGTTATAATAGGTATGGCTTGACAAAATCTCATGTGGCCTTATATATTTCACAGGGGAATTCATCAAGGCATGGGACCTTATCATTGTCCATTTCATGGACATTTCCCACAGGAAATATAAGTTTCAGAAAAAATATAGTGAAAAATATGTTTCGAAAATGAAAATAGGAAAGTCCTATGGAATTGGAAATCATTTTAATCTTCGCACTCCTTAAGTGGGTTCATTTTTAGTTTCCAATATGTATTGAATGTTGCTCCCACTTGCATTATCACAATTTGATACTTTTCTAACACATATAACATAAAAAGATAATGGAGAATCTTTCAAAAAAAACTTAGTTAAAAATGAAATTCTATCAACATGAGAATAATGGAAAAATCTCCTAGATAGAGCACCAAAACTTAGAAGATACAATTTCTTTATTAAAATTGAATTCAATTGTTTAGTTCAAAATATCTAGAAGACGAAATATGAATATGGAAGTGGTAGATCATGAATTGCATGCATGTGTTTTAGGTGATCTAGGTGAAGTTGAGAATGAGAATCATGTGAGGTTTCATTCACCTATACTATGTAAGAATGTAAGAAGAGTACCACTAAAAAAACTCAATAAGCCATGGGAATTGAGAAGTTTAGAGAGTTTCTTGAGTTTGTCTTCTAAACAACCAGATTCACATTGAGGACGTCTTAAAAGTTTTGAATAGTACTCAGATAACCTTCAATATGATCAAAAACTTTAACCTTGACAAAGATCCTAAGGTAACTTTAAAAATAAATTTCATCTAAATCAGAAAAATGTTTAACTCAAATACATGGAATTTTTTTTCTCATAAAATATTATTTTTGATAATAAATAATTCAATTTCAATAAAAAAATATGAAGTTTGTCGTCTTTCTTTTAAACAAAACATGTATTATATGATTTCTTATTCCAATAAAATGGTTGAAAAATTAAAAATGAATTTTCATGAACAATTAACTTAATATTATGGTGAAATTATATCTCCCCACCTCAACCTCAATCAAATATGATTCATTAAATATAATTGCAATTCTCTTACAATACATACTAAATATTTTACATGCATGTAAATTACAATAATTACAATGGTAAATAATACAAAATACAAATAATTTGTAAAAAGAAAATACTAAGAAATAGAGAAATATTTATAAAAAAAATGTATAAAAATCCATGAAACTATGTTCAAATTAATCAAAGTGTGTATTACATTTCCCATTATTAACAAAAATTTATAAAAAAACATATATGTATATTTATTTAACAGTTATACAATTATTAACAAAATATATATATATATATATATATATATATATATATATATATATATATATATTACACCTTAACCTTACCCTTCTTTGAATAATTTTTCAAGGTGTATTTTCATGTCATCGACTTCCCAAATTATCTCTTGCCACCACTCTTTGTCACCAACTATCATACTCAAATTGAAGTCTTTTCAAATTTGGAAGTATTTTCAAATTTCGACAACTCCCTATGCTCAACATACACAATCTAGGTAGCGTACTTTCATTCCACACACCATTATTTAATGGTCCTGCAATGCTTTCTAAATTCTCTAACCATATTAGAACCAATTTGTCTAACATTAAAAATCCGCCAGGAAACCCGATTCCCAACTCTTTCAAACCATCACAATCTCTCAAGAAGAGAACCTTGAGGCTTGGCAACCGTTCCAACGAAGAGAGCTCCCG
Source organism: Picea engelmannii (assembly GCA_009831015.1). Classification (NCBI taxonomy): domain Eukaryota; kingdom Viridiplantae; phylum Streptophyta; class Pinopsida; order Pinales; family Pinaceae; genus Picea; species Picea engelmannii. The sequence continues at coordinate 153,841 of ML786100.1, forward strand.
TAGATGGTCATTGTTATATAAGTATATGTGTTCAAGATGTTGGAACTTGTAAGTGTAATCTGACAGACTTGACCCAAGGTAGCCGAACATTCGAAAAGTCTGAAGCTTCCTCATCTTCTTCATGTCGTCAGGAAGATCGACCATTCCATAGTAAGATCGATCAAACAACAACCATAAGTGACTCATGTCCAACCATGTTCCCATTATGTCCTCTTCAACCTTTCCTGATGATGTTACCACTATCCTCAGCATCGTCAGATTTCTCAAACCCTTCAACCTCCAAATGCTTGCTTATGATTTTGCTTCCACACTTAATCTAACTCCTCCATATGCGTCGAGTGTGCTTAATGAAGTAAGTTGGGAGATTTCATGTGGAATCACCTTTAAACTATAATAGTTGATTAAAATGTAAATGTTGAATGAAGCAGGATTATCAAACAATTTTTGGAGAGAAGCAATTTAGAGTGTTGTTTACATTCTAAACAAAGGGAAAATCAGAGTCAACAATGATGATAAGACACCCTATGAGTTATGGAAAGGACGACTAACATCTGTCAAATACTTTAGCATATTTGGAAGTAAGTGTTACATCAAACAATATGATGAGGATCTAGGAAAGTTTGAATCAAGAGAATATGAAATACTTGTCCTTGGATATTCATCAAGAAGCAAAGCCTATAAATGTTACAACAAAAGACTGCAGAATATTGTTGAAAGCACCAACATTAGAATAGATGAAGAAATACCACACAAGAACCAACTGGAAGCAGACTAAATTGATTAAAACAAAGAAGAAGAAGGAGAATATGAATAAGAAGAAGAAGAAGAATATGAAGAAGAAACATAACGCTAAGGTACATAAACACCATCAAGGTTTGTGCAGAAAAATCATCTAGAAAACTTAATTATTGGTGATAAAAATGCTAAGAATCGGACTAGGAGAAAATTAACAAGCAGTTTTGTGGAGATGAATCTCTCTTTATTGACCAAAATAGAGCCTAAATTCTTTTCAAAAGCCAATGATGATCAACATTGGGTGAATTCAATGGAAGAAGAGTTAAACTAGATTGAGAAAAATTAGACATGAGACCTCGTCCCAAGACCCAAATATAAAAATGTGATTGGTACAAAGTGGGTATTCAAAAATAAGTTAAATGAATATGGAAAAGTAGTAAGAACTAAAGCAAGACTAGCCTGTAAAGGGTATACTCAAGTAGAAGGTATTGACTTTGAAGAAACATTTGCTCCTGTTGAAAGAGTAGAATCCATTATAATGTTTTTGGAATTTGCAAGCTTCAAGAATTTTAAGGTGTATTAGATGGATGTCAAGTTAGCATTCCTGAATGGAGATTTAGAGGGAGAAGTGTACATAGAACATCATGAAGAGTTCTTATTGTCAAAATATGAATATTATGTTTTCATATTCAAGAGAAAAATTTATGGATTAAAGCAAGCTCCCAGAGCATGGTATTAAATACTTGACAAGTACTTGCAACAACAAGGTTTCAAAAGAGGAATAACATATAGCAATATTTACATCAAAATAGACAATATGGAGGTGTTAATCATTGTAGTTTATGTGGATGATATCATTTTTGGAAATAATGTTGATAGAATGAGCCAAAAATTTGCAGAAGAAATGAAAAAATAATATGAGATGTCTATGCTTGGAGAATTGTCCTTCTTCCTAGGGTTGCAAATTCCTCAAACTAGAAATAGCATATTTATCTCTCAGACCAAATACATCAAGGAGATGCTGAGGAAGTTTGAAAAGTAAGACTGTAAACATGATAGCACACCCATGGTCATTGGTTGTAAACTAAGAAAAGAGGATGAATCAAAGGAATCTAATCAAACTATATATAGTTCAATGATAAGTAGCCTACTATATGTGATTGCTTCAAGGACATATATAATGCAGGGAGTAGGGTTAGTTGGAAGGTTTCAAGTTTCACCAAAGAAAACACATGTGCAAGTAGTAAAAAGAATATTCTGATACTCGAAAGGCACATTAGACTTTGGTTTATGGTATCCCAAAAGAAAAGACTTTACTCTAACAACTTACACATATGCAGATTTTGTAGCTAGTGTGGATGATAGAAAAAAAACCTATGTATGAGGATCTTATATTCGTGTCTATACATGTCTTACTGAGTTGGTGCTCAGACAAGGAGATTGGTGTCTCTAGTAGGTTGATTCCTATAAGTGCTACTAAGTTAGTGCTCAAGTCAGGGGATTGGTGTCTCCAGCAGGTTGGTGCCTTTAAATATTGTAACAGTGGGTTGGTGCTTACATCTTGATGAGTTGGTGCTTGTTGAGCCTCTAAATTGACATCCCCACTGCCCTATTATACTCCTCATCTATACCTTTTTGGCTTACCTAAGCTTGGATAAATGACAAAGAACACTACCATTATCCATTGATAAGTTCATAAGGTAAAGTATAATTAATTAATGCATTTTTGTGGTTTATTGAGCTAGGAGATTAAATGTTTCATGTACTAATGATTCAATTTTGCATGTATAACCTTTGACCTCTAGATAAGTCCAGCCTTCCTGTACCATCTCAGCTATCCGGTACTTATGTGCCAGATTGCCACTTTCTGAATCTGGTACCAAGCACACCTTCTATTCAGATCAAGTACTGAATCTCACCTATCGCGATCTGGTACCAATGACTATAGACTATCGTGATCCGGTACCAACCATTTGTGCACTGTTCGGATCCGGTACCATCTACCTGTCACGATCCGGTACCTATACAGGAAGCCGAATGTACCAAGTTTAGCTCCAGATCGTGCCCAAGACAATTGTTGGATGTTTATTGAATCATAAATATTTTAGCAAGGCTATGTTAGGATAGTTTGTTATTGATTCATCCTCATGCACTTCGTGTCATGAGGATGAAGCTTAAAATATGTAACCGAATAATTAAATTTGACAATTGATTGATTTGCAAAAGATTTCACCTCCTTGTGTTTCACGACTAAAACTATTTAAATAGTCATGGCAAGGATGGTGGAGGTAGTGGAGAGTTAGCATAACATAGCATGTGAAGCAGCATTACATATCGTATAACATATTATGGGTGAAGATTAATAGAAGGACGTCATTTATCTCCATGTCTTGATCGTCTATGATTGAATGTGAGTTGAGTTTTTAGCATAGTTTGGTTCTATGTTTTGAAGTTTGAGTAAGAGTAATGTGTGGGTTGAAAGCAAGCTTATTGTAGACTCCAGTCACTGACCCGTTGAAGTGGCAAGGGCCCACCGCCCAACAAAGGTCAGCATCTTCGTAGATTAGTATTAGCATTTGATTTCAATAGTGTAAATGTTAGAATAGTTGAAGCTTTAATTCTTTCAGATGATAGCAATATAGTTTAGACTAGGATTTCGATTATATGATTGCTCAGAGATCTTTACTCACTCTGTTTTGCATATTCTATGTTTTTGTTTTTTATGAATTTGATTTTGTTTCATGGACATGAATGTTGGCAGTAGTAGTCAGACATATTTGAAGGAGAACTAGTGAAGTTCACAACAGCACATTGTGAACCACAACATACTCAGTATATTGACTGTTGAACTACCCATGCTATGTCTTGATGATTGATGTGTGATTTCCCTTTCAGAAGTGTGATTGCATAGTTAGTTTTCTAGGTTAGATAGTAAAGTTGATCTATCAAAAGAATTCCATCTCATACTTGCATGTGCTATAATGGAGTAGATAGCCTCTCTATGAAATACAACCAAAGTGTGTTTCAGTTTGCTAGTTTGCTTTGTTTCCAGCATACATAATCTAGAATATTTCTATACTCATGAAATTAGAATTACATTTCTTATTGGTGTCTTATAACTCTATTGATTATGAATCCTATATTGATAATTAATGAGTGCATTATACTAAACATATAAGAAGCACAACATTTTGGCACCGTTGTCGAGGAGTTGCAAACAGTAGGAAGTAATTTTTAGCTTAGATTGTTTGCATAATTTTTGAATGCTTTTAAAGGTTGCTTGAGGGAGAAGGATAAAATGTTTAAGATGTGAGTGAAGAGCCACGCGGCCACTAGAGTGGGGTTTTCCGAAGCTAGGTTGTCTTCTTACCTTCTAGATAGAATTAGGATTTCAATTCAGTTAAGAATCAAATTTCAATTTTATGCATAGATATAGAGATAACAAGGGTATATTTGTAAGCTCTAAAGATTCAAACACAACCCCCCCCACAAATCCAACTGACACTGGTGTAGGAAAAATTCCACCAGGAGAAAATTTAAGGGGAGCCAACGAGGCTCCACAAGGAGAACCTAAAACGGAAGAATCAGCATTGGGGTGGGCAGAACGTGAATCTGTTGAACATTTAGGAGACATAGAAAATCTAGTTTCTGAACCATCTATCAGTGGAATGGCAGAAAAAGAAGGAAATGCAGCCACAAAGAGTGAGACTTTTGGGTTTCCAATCTTGGATATTTCCATAAACATCAGCATGAAAAATATCCCACTATCATCATTACCCACTTTCAGAGGTATGTCAACTGAAGATCCAGATTTATTTTTATTCGATTTTGACATATTATGTAGAATTTATAACTACTCAAACTATGCCCAAAAACTTAAGCTCTTTCCTGCTACAATGAAAGATTCAGCCTTAAGATGGTTCATGAGCTTAGGAGAAAATACAATCCTCTCTTGGGATCAGATGAAAGACACATTTTTATGGAAATACCAAGACTATTGTAAGGATAATGCTAAAAATGACAGTTTTAAAATGCAGCAAACAGAAGATGAAATCCCTAAAGACTACTTAGAAAGTTTCTTATACAACTATCAGAAATCAAAACTATTCACCACAGACCCAGTTGTAGTAAGAATTTTATTCTTGAAAGGTCTTAGAGATGACTGCATAGAAGTTTTAAACTTGTTGAGTTTAGGAGATGTACACCAAAATCCTTTTGCAGAGATTGCAGGTCATTGTAGAAGATACTCAAGAGGACAAGCTAAAACAGGCAAAGGACCAAGAGATTCTTTTAGCAGAAATCCAAAACAAAGCTCAAGGACCGTCACCAAAACTAAGTTAGGAAACTTATTGGAGAACTTTAAAACAGACATCTTGAGCACAATCAGTAACCAGTTAGATACTCTAAAACTGAAAAAGAAACAAGAAGAAGAGTTTTCTTTAGCAATATTTTGTCATAGATGTCGAAAGAAGCATAGTGAGAAGGAATGTCCATTAAATGTCATAGAAATATGTGGCCTGTGTACACTAGAACACCCCACATCTGAGTGTCTGACTTTGCTTGAGCTACAATCCATGTATAGGGGAGGAGGAGTCTCACAAGAACAACCATACCCTTCCAAAAGACCTTGGAGAGCCCAAAACCCCAATACATTTTATGACCCTAAAGCACAGTATCAACAACAACGATGGGGTCCTTCCCCAATGACCTATCCACAATGGACACCTCAGCAAGCTCAAACTCAACCTTGGCAACAAGGTTGGAGGGGACCTGTGTATGGGAATCCCTCTTACCCTACATATCCACAGTATCCTACAAACATTTCCCAATTACTACCTAGATTCAACCCACCACAGATGCAAGCTTTACTCCCACCTCCTATACAGTAGCAATTCACAACCCCCTTGAACCCTAACCAACAGCAGCAACAGCAGCAAGCACCTATAAATGCCAATCAACAACCACAAAACCAATCTACCTGCAACCCTTTGAAACCAACAGCAATCCCTTCCCAGCCAATCCCTAACCCCAATAATCGAAACACCCACCCAGTGCAAAATATAGAAGTTCAAACCTTTCCCACCTATGAAATTCAACTACGATCGGGGAAAGTTGTAAACCAATCAAATCCCGTAGTAATAATTCAAGAAGAAAATGATAATCATTATGAGGAAGAAAACACTCAAACCACCCTTGCAAAAGAAGAGACTTCCCCTCCTATTCCAATCACTTCTCAGTCTGTATGAGTACCTCAACAAGTTAATCTCCCACCCTGCCTCGAAAGACTATTAGTGAAGAAACTTGACCCACCCTTGCACAGAGATATAAAGGATGAATTACGAAATGTATGTATAAAAATACCTCTGCTACAAGCCATTAAGGATATCCCCATATATGCCAAAATCATAAGGGATCTTTGCATTAAGAAACTTGGAAGGAAGAAGAAGGAACCTCCCCTTGTTCAGGTGGTGGGACAATTATCTGAATTTATTTATGAAATGCCATACAAATATAATGACCCTGGAAACCCAGTAGTCACTGTTGAAATTAATGGTATTTCTTTACCAAACACACTCATTGATTTGCGTGCAACAATTAATGTAATTCCTTTTGACACTATGCAAAAGCTCCAAATCAACTAGTTAAGACCAACCAAACCATGATAGAGTTGGCAGATAAGTCAGTCATTAGCCCTGCAGGAAGTCTAGATGATGTCACAGTCACTCTAGCTTCTTGGGAATATCCAGTAGACTTTTTAGTCATCTATTATAAATCATCCTCCAAACTAGGACACCCTATGGTTCTTTGTCACCCTTGGTTGGCCACAACAAATTCCTTTATCAGCTTTCAGTCTAGTGAGATGACTAAATCCAATGGCACACATAGCCAAAAACTTGTTATCTTCCCTCCTACCCAACTGGCACAGGAAATACCTATTTGGTTATAAAACCCTTATGGAGAGGGAGATTGCATCAGACCCCTATTAACACTTGAAAAAGTAAGAGGAATGCAAGAACAATTGGATGAACAAGTCTTAAGTTTATTTTTGGCTGATACAAATTGCATTGAATACCCGAGGTCTTTTGCAGAATTGTCACACATTTTTAGTTCCGAATTTCAACAAACTTGGCACCCCGATATCACTCAATTATATAATTTATCACCAGCTTCCTCAGAGAAGGAAGAAACTACTGAACTTGTTGATATTAGCCTAGGAAAACCTTTGTATATCAACTCTAGTTTGGAATCAGAACAAAATATGCAAGTAATTGAAATGCTCCAAAGACAATTTGATGCCTTTGCATGGGATTATACAGACATGAAAGGCATTCACCCTGACACATGCACACATCATATCTACACTAATGACCAAATCAAACCAGTTAGATAGCCTCAGTGAAGGATGAATCCAACCCTTAAAGATATTGTAAAAGAGGAATTGCAAAAAACTCTTTCAAGCCAATCTCATATACCCCATTTCAGATAGTCAATGGGTATCTCCACTTGTCATAGTTCCCAAGAAAAATGGTAAGTGGAGAATATGTGTAGACTTCTGGGAGTTGAACAAAGCCGACCATAGGGATTGTTTCCCCTTACCATTTATTGATCAAGTGTTGGATACCTTGTCCGAAAAGAAGTATTTTTCATTCCTGGATGGGTTTAGTGGTTATAATCAAATAAAAATAGCACCCGAAGACCAAGAGAATACCACTTTCACCTGCCCATGGGGAACCTATGCTTATAGGGTGCTTCCTTTTGGACTTTGCAATGCCCTAGTCACTTTTCAAAGGGCTTTCCTAGCCATTTTCTCTGACTTGACCAATGATTGCATGGAAGTCTACATGGATGACTTTACAGTCCATGGAAAAGACTTCTGGGAAGCTTTGACCAGTCTAGAAAAAGTCTTGATTAGGTGTAAGGAAACTAATCTTTCCTTAAGTAATGAAAAGTCAAAAATGATGCTCACTGAAGGTATTGCTTTGGGACATCACATCTCTGGTTCTAGAATGAGAGTTGATCCAGCAAAGATTTATATTGTCACACAAATCAGAATACCTTCTTCACAAAAGGAAGTTCGCACCTTTTTAGGGCATGCTTGCTACTATAGAAGATCATTCTGAATTTTACAAGCCTAGCTACCCCTTTATTCAAGTTATTATCTAAAGAATCTGAATTTAAGTGGGATGATGAATGCCAAATATCTTTTGAAATTATAAAACAGAAATTGTCAACTACCCCTGTATTAAGAGGACCAAATTGGTCCCTTCCTTTTCATATATGTATTGATGCCTCAGACACAGCCCTTGGGGCAGTTCTTGGACAAAGAGAAAATCAAATGCCCTATGTTATTTACTTTGTCAGTAAAAATATCTCTCTAGTTGAAGTTAATTATACGGTCACAGAAAAAGAATTGCTAGTTGTGGTCCATGCTATCAATAAATTTAGACACTATATTACAGGATATCAAGCTTTTGTACACATTGATCATTCGGCCATCAAATTCTTAATGAACAAACCTGTAACAAACCCTAGAGTTACAAGATGGTTGTTATTATTACAAGAATTCAATATCAACATTATTGATAGACCTGGTAAGGATAATCTTGCGGTTGATTTCTTATCTAGAATGACTCATCTGGGAGATAACACACCAGTAGAAGATAACTTTCCCGATGAAAATTTGTTTGTTATTTCTACATTCACTCCTTGGTATGCAGATGTAGCTAACTATCTTGTGACAAGGAAGATGCCTCGGAAATTTTCTCCTAGAGAAAAATAGAAAGTAATTCAGCTAAGTGCAAACTACATGTGGCACGATGATTGCCTCTACAAAACAGGACCAGATTTGGTAATCAGGAGATGTGTAAGGGAAGATGAAATCCATGATATTCTGCAAGCTTGCCATGATATTCCTTGTGGAGGACACTTCGCAGACAAGAGAACTGCTTACAAAGTTCTGCAATCTGGTTACTACTGGCCTCATATTTTCAGAGATGCTAAAACCTATGTATCCAATTGTGATGAATGCCAACGAATGGGTAAGCCTACTGCACGAGACCAAATGCCACTTCAAGCCCAAGTAGTTATTGAGCCTTTCGAGAAATGGGCATTAGATTTTGTAGGGCCCATTAACCCTGCATCTAAAAAGAAAAAGTATATACTTGTATGCACTGACTATGTGACTAAGTGGGTTGAAGAAAAAGCTTTGCCAGCTGCAAGTGAACAATCAGTGGTAGATTTCCTTTTTAACGACATCTTTACTAGATTTGGTGTACCTCGAGAAATTGTGACTGATCAGGGAACTCAATTTACCTCTCATCTAGTCAAAGTTGTTACAGAATAGTACCAAATCAAACACAGGCAATCTACACCCTACCATCCATGGGAAAATGGACAAGTAGAATCTACCAACAAAGTTATTGAGTCCATTCTTACCAAAACAGTACAGCTAACCAGAAGGATTGGGTTGATAGATTACTAGAATCCTTATGGGCTTATAGAATCACCTAGAGGAATACAACAGGACATACACTCTACGAGTTGGTGTATGGGAAGCAGGTGCTTCTTCCCATAGAATTCCATATCAAAACCTTCAGGACTGCAGTACAAGTTGGCATGAACTTGGATGAGGCCCAGCAACAAATACTCTTGCAGCTTAATGAGTTGGAAGAAATCAGGCAAGAAGCACTTCAAAGAACCACCCTCATTCAAGAGCAAAGAACAAAATGAAATGACAAGTATCTCAAAAAGAAAAAATTTCAACAAGGAGATTGGGCCTTGTTGTATGACAGCAGATTCAAGAATTTCAAAGGTAAGTTAACTAGTCATTGGATGGGACCTTACGAAATTGACACTATCTATAATAATGGTTCAATTAGGATAAATACAATTGATGAACAACAGACACCACTACTTGTGAATGGTCACCGGTTGAGAATTTATAACAAACCCCTGTCAAAAGAGGAATTTTTTACTCGTATACTACAGAATTTAGATATGTAGGTGATCAGTAAGGAAGGAGACCTTCCTACTGATACACATTGATTGATGGGTTTATTAGAAACTTTTGTACATAGGTGTGGATTGAGTTTTGTTAATAAGCTGAAGCTAACAAGGGATTCTTACCTCCTTTTGTTTTAATTTCGCAATTTTTTTTGTAAGTAGATTTCTATAATTTATTTGATCCTTCACGAACTTTCTAAACATCAGTTTGTAGGCATCAACAATACTCTGTTCTAATCTGGTACCAGCAATACTGCTTCGGTACCAGAAATCATGTTCTGGTCCAGTACCAGCAGTTCTGTGTTGGTCTGGTACCAGCAGTATGTCCTTATACGGTACTATTAGGACACATTACCTAATTGACAAGGAATTCTACACATATTTCAAAATCTTATGTCAATTAATATGAAGTATGAAGCCATGCAACAACCACTTAAGCTGGAACCAAGAATCAGAATGCAACATCAAATGGAAACCCTTGTGAAGCAATAATTTCTTTTGGTTCTCTTGCCGACTAAAGGGAAGTATCTTTAATTTCTTTTGGTTCTGTTGCTAGCTAGAAGGAAGTATTTTAATTTCTTTTGGTTCNAAAAAAAAAAAAAAAAAAAGACACAATCTTTACCTATGATTGTTCAAAGAACCATAATCTGCTTCAAAGAATAGAAGTTTCCTTTATCCAGTATTTCAGTATGATTAAAGGGACAAAAAATATATATTAGCCTACAAGTAACTATCTCACCCTAACTAGAATTCAATAGTATTCATTGGATTATCTTTACTAAAGAGTAACATATGAGTATATGAACATTCTCTATCATGGGCACACTAGGAAAACTTTTATGGAAGAGGATGTATTAGTACCCTAAGGAAACTTTAGGTAATTCTCTTATGGACAAACTCAAACAAAATTATACATCTGGATCACTCTAAAGAAATAATGTGCATAAAAAGTTTAATTTTCCTTCAGACAAATCTTTAAAAGACACTCAAAGAAGAGAATATGCCTTCCAACCCAATACCATCCCAGCCTGTAAAAAGGTTTTCAGACGAGCCTCCCCTGTCACCGTGCAAAGCACTCTTTAATAAAAACCAAAATAGGTGACTATGGACAAGAAGCCTTTGATGGAAAAAGGGTTTAAGAGACTAACCCGCCGGGATACTGAACAGATCTATTGGCAGCAAGTATCAGTCTATGGTATGACTAGGCAAACCCATCAGGGTACTGAACAGGCTTGTTGGAAATGGGGCATTCTGCCTGGGGAAGGGATCTCTCATGGAGTACTGAACAGGCTTGCTGGCAGTGGGTTCTGGTTGAGAAATGTCTCATCTATACTTGTCTGATTGAAAAAATCACTTTTGTCATGAACACTATAAGCAAAGGTCATTATTGGCATTTATGAGATACAAACTCCAGATTAACAAGCAACATAATTACTACAAGAAAATGTCCATTTGAGAATTACCCTAAGTCAACTTTACCGGTCTTGCATCTAAAGCCTACATTACATAAGAAGGAAACTTCTTAAGAGTGGAGCCCTAACTAGGGAGTCTAATCTACTTATACTGTGAAATTTATCTATAACATCTAATGATAGTAAATCTCTGAAGCAAGTTAGGTTGGATCTGTTCTTCTAGAAAACATATAAAAACCTCCTTGTTTTCACTACTAAATTCTACCTTTGTCAATAAATCATCAAAAGAAAGGCAATTTCAATTTTTAAGCATGTGATCATATGCTAGGTGATAAATGTACTTTTAGAATTTGATTTTGTTTCTTTTCTCTTATCATCTTTTCTCCATTATGATACAGAGTGTTGAATCTTCTTGCATAAGGATATGCAACATCCTTGGTATGGGGGAAGTTCAAAGAGCTCCTTCATAACTCTTTTTCAAACTCACATCTCACCTTCATAAACTAGCATGATCACCCTACAACCTTGCAGAACCAAACACAAAATAATATAAGCACAGAATAAAGAAGTACAGGAAATTCTAGTACCAAGCTTCCAGAAAACTCCAGCCTAAAAAGATGAATTCTGACAATCTACAAGCAGTCGCATATGCTATGTGTATTAATCATACAAAGGTAAAAGCAAAGGTAACATGGTATTTATTTTCCTCTGCTCATAAAACTACAATAGGTATGAAAATATATACTAAATCTTATGACCTTAGTATTAAAACCATGCACCTATCCCTCATACCCATATGCCTAAACTTAATTAATCCTCTCATAAGTGCTCAAAAATGGTTGAGGGAAAAATCACATCAAAGCATGAATATGAAGCATGTTTAGTAATGATAGGTCACGAACGTACTTCATCCTTAAGTAAATCATGAACTTATCTTGTGTCATGAGCCATGATCCAACATCAAATTCACCACTCGGAAGTCCAATCACCTATCCCAAAATGATGCTTTGACACCCAACGTCTTGTCCTCATCATTACATTAATGGTTAGAAATGAAATGGCTTATTTGGGTGGTGAAGCTATCCAGATAAGCCTCATCTGGTCTTAAATTTTCCTTGTGTCATCCTTACTTAAACTTACCATTCGCATTATCGACGCCATCACCATATTTCCCTTGTCATTACCTTTCTACAGTTCTAAGCCTACTCCTCTCTACGATCTCTGGTACCAAACCCTTACCCTCATCAGCTGACTAAATCCTTGTGCTACAACCCAATTCTTTTCTCACAATTTATAACGATGGTCGTAAGTAGACATGAACCAGTCTTCCAAATTTATAAAGAGACCGAGGAGTTCCAACTGTGTCGAGAGAAGTATGCTAGATTGGGATGGATGCCATTTTTGGATAAATTCATAGGCTGGCATGAGAAGATATCTCACAAATTTATTCAAGGTTACGATGGAGAGATTGTGCATATAGGCAATCTACAACTAACAATCAATGAAGCAACCTTAAGAGAGGTCACGGGATTACCTAACAGAGGAGCCAAGTATTTCAAAGGAGTAGGAATCAACAAGGAAATGTGCCAACGATTTTTGAAAGAAGACCATCAGCACCCTGATTGGAAAAAGGGGATCCCTAGGAACTATATCAAGGAAGAGTATCATCCAATGATTGCTAGTCTTCAACGATTCCTCACTTGTGAGGGCAGGTATGTTGTGACCTTCATATATCATCTTAGGCTTCTATTACACTTTGAAGGAGGCCCTGAAATTTATTTCCCATATTTTTTATGGATGAGTTTGAACAAAATGGTAAGAGGTGTCAAATCCTTATCCAAAACTGAGAAGACTAGCATTTACCATCAAGGTTTTATTAAGATGTTAGTTTTACATGAAATCAGGAAGCAAAGGATTAGTTGGAAAATCCTTATCACTCAACACCTTCCCACAGAAAACAAACATGTGGAGGAAGCCCAGCGTGCTCCAAAGAAAAATAAGGAACCTCAAAAGAAAAAGGGCAAGAAAGATAAGGCAACTCCATAATCATCTAGAACAGTGAGCCAACACGAAAAATCTAGTAAACAAGCAGGGCCTTCTTCCACAATCAATAAGACTTTTAAAAGTCAAGAATCAAAAGGTAAAACCAAATTAGTAGAGGAGACTTCAACAGTAGCACTTGAGGAGAAGGGCCATAAGAAAAAAACTATAAGGAAAGGGAAGAATAACTCAGAAAATAAAAGTGAACAGTCTATAGAACAATCCCCTATAACCATTCCACAAATAGAAAAGAAGAAAAGGAATCATGTGAGCACCCCTGATCCAGTACCTCCTTGTAAAAGAACCATAAGGAGAATGGAAAAGAAAGGAAAGGCAGTTGCCAGTCCTCATACATAGGAAGATCCAATCGATCTTACCTCCCCTTCTGAAGACTTATCAGTCCAGGATGACATCCCTAGTTTGACTAAGGAATAAGCCACTATTACTTTATGTGGGATGAGGGAAGAATTTGAGGAAAGAGAATGCATCCAGTCAGTGATAATGGAGTCAAAAAGGACCTTAACAAAAGAACAGATGAAGAAAAATATTGGGGAACTACAAAAACAAAATCAGGAACTCAAACAAGAAGTGAAGGAATACCAACTATTGGACAGGTATATCAAAAAGGAAAACGAGCAATTGAAATCAACAAGCCAGCAACTTCAAGATTACCATGAAGAGACTTCTAATAAGCTCAAGAAGGTACTATGACTCCTACAATACATTAGGGTCATAAAAAGGGAGCTAAAAGAAGAAGCCTCAGCGATCAACATCATTGATCCACAGAAGTAAAGAATGCAGTCTCAAGTTTTGAAAAAAATTGGGTTTGTTTTCAGTTTCATGAGGACATGCAATGGTTTTGGCATGGGGGAATGTTGAGCCTCTAAATTGACATTCCCACTACCCTATTATACTCCTCATATATACCTTTTTGTCTTACCTAAGATTGGATAAATGACAAAGAACACTACCATTAGCCATTGATAAGGTCATAAGGTAAAGTATAATTAATTCATGCATTTTTGTGGTTTATTGAGCTAGGAGATTAAATATTTCATGTACTAATGCTTCAATTTTCCATGTATAACCTTTGACCTCTAGATAAGTCCAGCCTTCCTGTACCAGCTCAGCTATCCGATACTTATGCGCCAGATTTCTACTATCTGAATCCAGTACCAAGTGCACCTTCTATTCAGATCCAGTACCGAATCTCACCTGTTGCGATCCGGTACTAACGGTCGTAGACTATCGTGATCCGGTACCAACCATTTGTGCACTATTTAGATCCGGTACCATCTACCTGTCACGATCCGGTACCAATACAGGAAGTCGAATGTACCAAGTTTAGCTCTATATCGTGCCCAAGACAATTGTTGGATGTTTATTGAATCATAAATATTTTGGCAAGGCTATGTTAGGATAGTTTGTTATTGATTCATCCTCATGAACTTTGTGTCATGAAGATGAAGCTTAAAATATGTAACCGAATAATTAAATTTGACAATTGACTGATTTGCAAAAGATTTCACCTCCTTGTGTTTCAGGACTAAGACTGTTTAAATAGTCATGGCAAGGATGGTGGAGGTAGTGGAGATTTAGCATAAAACAACATGTAAATAAGCATTACATATTGTAGAACATATTATGGGTGAAGATTAATAGAAGGACATCATTTATCTACATGTCTTGATCATCTATGATTGAATGTGAGTTGAGTTGTTAGCATAGTTTGGTTCTATGTTTTGAAGTTTGAGTAAGAGTAATGTGTGGGTTGAAAGCAAGCTTACTGTAGACTCCAGTCACTGACCTGTTGAAGCGGCAAGGGCTCACCACCCAACAAAGGTCAGAATATTCATAGATTAGTATTAGCATTTGATTTCAATAGTGTAAATGTTAGATTATCTTAAGCTTTAATTCTTTCATATGATAGCAGTGTAGTTTAGACTAGGATTTTGATTATATGATTGCTTAGAGATCTTTACTCACTATGTTTTGCATATGCTTTGTTTCTGTTTTTTATGAATTTGATTTTGTTTCATGGACATGAATGTTGGCAGCAGTAGTTAGACATATTTGAAGGAGAACTAGTGAAGTTCACAACAGCACATTGTGAACCACAACATACTCAGTATATTGACTGTTGAACTACCCATGCTATGTCTTGATGATTGATGTGTGATTTCCCTTTCAGAAGTGTGATTGCATAGTTAGTTTTCTAGGTCAGATAGCAGAGTTGATCTGTCAAAAGAACTCCATCTCATACTTGCATGTGTCATAATGGAGTAGATAGCCTCTCTGTGAAAGACAACCAAAGTGTGTTTCATTTTGTTAGTTTGCTTTGTTTGCAGCATACATAATCTAGAATAGTTCTATACTCATGACATTAGAATTACCTTTCTTACTGGTGTCTTGTAACTCTGTTGATTACGAATCCCAAATTGATAATTAATGAACGCATTCTACTAAACATATAAGCAGCACAACAGTGCTCAGTTAAGGATATCGGTGTCTCCAGTAGGTTGGTGCCTACAAGATTTGTAATGGTAGGTTGGTGCCTACAAACATTTATAAAGACATGTTTTATGGTTTATTGGGTTTCCATGTTAAATTTCACTACATTGTGATTTGAGTTTATATGTGATCATTGTTTCTCAACTAATGAATGAATGATTGATGAATGGTTAAATAAAGTAAAAAGTATCTTATATTGATTCACCCCCCACTCTTAGTATAAACATAAGTTCGGCAAAGACAACATTCATAGCTTATTAGCAAGCCTACTACTAACACATACTCATCAAACATACATGAAACCAAATAATTCATCACAAAATCTCATAAAGCACTACCCAATCAATCAATTACAAGTAATTTATTAATAAATTGTAATGGCTACAAAATTTGACAGTTTTCTAAGATGTATTGGCTCAAGAGTGTTAGGGTGTAAGGTTTTCATTAGATAAATGGCCATGGAAATATGATCAAAATAGGCCAATTCCATGGCTTGTTAACTTATATTCATAGCTTGAGCCCCAAATTTGGCCAAAAATACCTGGAAGGTGCTAGAATGAAAATCTAGTTACTTGGAAATGATGAATAACCAGCTAAAAGTTGTAGATAAAAAAAATGACTTATGAACATCTCAGATCTGAAGCAGAAAGTTGTGGATCTGGATTAGATGCATTGGTTACCAATGTTTTTCAGCTATATCAACACACCACCCATGAAAAGTGAAACTATGATGCAAAGGCATTGCATTTCTCATTACTATACCCGTTAATGCATGCAATAAATTCAAATGCACCAAGAAAAATATTTCAGTGCAGTGTGATTTATTGCACAAATTGGTTCACTAGATGATGTCTAGGAGCACATTGTCTTTGTTTGTTAAGCCCGAATATTGGCTCATTACCACTTAATTGGGGCATATTAGATTAGTAATGTTATTTTATTTATGTCGGCTTAGGCCAGTAGTTGTGATTTAGATTAGTAATGTTATTTTATTTATGTCGGCTTTAGGCCATTAAAACCTCCTAGTCTCCTATATATACCAAGGAGACATTTTCATTTTGAATCATCTGGTACTTGAACATTTAAGTGGGGTAAAAGGAGGT
>ML786100.1:191481-234760 GCA_009831015.1 Picea engelmannii
AGTCTCCTATATATACCAAGGAGACATTTTCATTTTGAATCATCTTATACTTGAACATTTAAGTGGGGTAAAAGGAGGTTGCCCCCTCGAAGAGGCTTATTATCTGAAATTATCTATTTTTCAAGGCGTTGAGTACTTTTCCTAAGGTTTTTCTATGCTATATTGAAGTTTTGTTCTTAACATTAACCATATAATCCAAGTGTTATATCAATGAAGCATTATCATCCAATAACTGCAGAGTAAATAAACAATGAACAAATGAACCATCATACACATACACAGTACACCAGTGTTTTACGTGGAAACCCAAATCGGGAGAAAACCATGGAATGTTTTTTCTTATATGTCTTGAAGAATTACATTTATTGGAAGCACCAACTTTCTTTGTTTTCCAGCTGCAACTGGAAGGAGGCTTCAACCCCCTAGTTTCTCAGGCTACAACCTGAGGAAAGCTCCAACTCCCCAATTCTCTGGCTACAACCAGAAGGAGGCTACAACCCCTTATGTTCTTCATCTACAATTGGAATATGGCTACAACCACCTATCATTGCCCCGTCCTGCCACCTTGAAGTAGAAGTAGAATGATGGAACCACTGTCACACTATCACTGTGAGATATACTAATGTAAACCTATACCAATAAGTCTGAACCATGCATCAACCTGTACCTCAACCTGTAATCAACCTGTACCATAAACAAGTGCAGCAACCATGCATCAACCTGTACCTCAACTTGTAATCAACCTGTACCATAAACAAGTTCATCAACCATGCACCAACCTATAATCAACCTGTACCATAAACAAGTGCATCAACCATGCATCAACCTGTACCTCAACCTGTAATCAACCTGTACCATAAACAAGTGCATCCAACCATGTACCAAATATATACCAATCATGTTTCAACTACTCATCAACTATGACTCATCAATATGTACCAACATCATCAACTATACACATCATGTATGTGCGCCAACTCATCAACTACTTGTCTCAACCATGTACTCAACATGTACCACAACCAAAATCCCTCATCAATTTCATCATCCAAATATTATTTGTAGCTCTGTAATAGACCTGGTGTGTATGATCACATTCCTGCAAACCTTCCTTAACTTTAAAAACAAGAGACTAGCATTTTCATCAAACTTTTCTTTAGTCTCACATGCCTAGTTTTAGATTAGTCAACAACCATAACTTGAAGTAATCATAACTTTGAACCTGTAATGTATAAATATATGAAACTGATATACAATGTTATTCAGTGTGTTTTATTCAATTCCTCCAAGTGTCACTATTTGGAACCTCTCAGAAAAGGTGTTATAGGGAAAATGGCATACCTTGTTGAATTCTGGCTTATTCTAGAGAGCGATCCCCACACAAAATATTTATGAATTGATCTAAAACTATTACAAAGAATACTACAGACTGTACCCTAACCAACACATTTGGTCTCACTAAATTTGGATCCGTTATGAAGAAGTTATGATGTGTTTACCCGAAACACCTGATTTTGACTAGTTTCAGGACTGGCCACAAACCCTATTTTCCACGTAGTGTAACTCTCAAAATGCAATGACCCACAAACTGAATTTTTTACCACAGATACTTGGATATGTTTTCTCACTTGCATAGAAATTTCAGGATCTGAATCATTATAGAAAACAATTTATAGCAAAAATGGTGAGATGACCTGTAAATAACATACCTTAGAAAGCACCATCAAAAGAATTTATCCTTCCTTGCATTTCAGCCTTATTTTCTTCACTTTCCTCAGAATTTCGGCTTAGATATCATTTGGTTACCTTAGACACCTATATATATTCAATATTCTCAAATGTAATTCAAATGAGAGAGCCTTGCCTCTTATTTATACTCTCCAAGTAGCTTCCTTAAAAACATCTTCTAGGTCACTTGGCCCACTTTCCTTATTTTAAGGTTGGGTCCACATCTAATTTCTCCATTAAATTTATTATTGAAATTATTTATTTTTTATTCACTTTGAATTATAATACACTCATCACTTCACTTTATTATTTACCTTTTAAAATCTCTGAAACCACTTTGATTACTTTGACCTTTTGGGGCTTCTAGATGACATATGAGGGTCCTCCAACTTCATAAGGCCATAACTCTCAAATCGTGAGGAGTTATGTGATGTTCTACATACCACTAGAAATGGCATGACATGTACTATCCATATAGAATAGTATTATCTGAAAATATATCATAACTCATACCATTACCCATCAAACAAACTTGGGTCCATTGCCCAAACCTAGGGTCTCCAACTTCTCATGGCCATAACTCTCTAGCCATGAGGAATTATGTGACGTTCCACATACCACCGAAAATGACATGATAAGAATTATCCATATAGGATATTTTCCCTGACAAATTCACTTTCCTTCATCTCATTATTCCACTATTAAGCATGGGTTCTCTTACTTCACAAAGCGTCTTCCCGTGAGGGCTTTCACCATAAGGGGACCACTTTGGAGTTCATCCATATTTACTTCTTATCAACCATGAAAAAACAATAATGAGTCATATTTACATCAAACAATATTGGGTCCATTACCCAAACCTTTGTGCTACGAGGCTTTCTTCAAGTGTTGACATCAATGACAACCAACCTTAATCAACAGCTTCATCTATAGAGAGGGCTTGTCCTCTTCTGAACAACATTCGCGCTATGGAATCTTCTGCTTCATCTATAGAATCTTGTGTGCTCATCAATTGGATCGGATCTCTATTGATAATCATTTGGTTCGGAGAAGTAACAAACATTGAAAAGTCTTCTTGAAGGCGTTGAAAGAGGTAATTAAAAAGTACCTTCCATTCTTTGACTCGTTTGGAGAGTCTCCCCTGCTTGCACATGAGACAGTCAATACGTTGTTGTCATTGTGATGGGCCATAACCATGGAGTATGCTATTCGCCTCTCTAAGGGAATTGTGCAGCAGTTGCAACCAAATCTTGAGGGTCTCCGGGGTCGCTTTCTGTTGAGATTGGAAGACGACGCTTATATCGAGTCGAAGATTATCCAGAGGCCTCAATTCAATTTGTAGAATTTAATGGTTTTCCTCTTCCTGAATATCATCCTTCATCAGTTGGATGAGTGGATCAACGCTGAAAATGTTGCTTATGGTGCTCATATCCATGGCTTTCTTGTGGCCTCACAGAAGAGAAAAACAGAGGGAGAAATCCACGGACTGCGTGAGGCACAGAAAAGAAGTTGTGATTGAGAGGGAGGGAGATGATTGGCCCATAGCAATCATATAAATAGCATTCCACATTTACATTGTTGTGTGGGGGGCATCGGGCATTTAAAGTTTATGTGAATTCAAACTTTAAAGTGAAAGTGTATGCGAATTCATCATTTGTGACGAGGAAAAGAATAAATTGGAAATGTAATAATACATCCATGTAGGAGGGGGATAAGTTTATGCAAATTGTAAATTTAAAGTGAAAGTGTATGTGATTTCTTCTTTTAAAAGAAAAATGTTATGCTAATTCTAACTCGAAAATGAAAGTGTAAGTGATTTTTTTTTAAAAGAAAAATGTTATGCACATTCTAAGTTCATTTTTTTTGTGATAAAAAAGAGAATAAGTATGATAATAAATTGGAAATGTAATAGTAAGAAAAGAATTGTTCTTTAATGTGACATGTATTAGGAGTGATGTTCCAAGAGTGATCTGCTAGGGGTGTTCTTGTATTAAAAAAAAAGAGAAAAGAATTTGCTAGGGGTGTTCTTGTATTAAAAAAAAGGAGAGAAAATAAAAGAATTGTGATGTTGCTATTTGTTTGGAATTTAAAATGGGAAGCCCATCTTGTTTATGATAAGTAATAAATAAGAAAAAACAAATTGAAAAAATAAGAAGAAGAAGAAGAAGAAAATAATGATAATGGTGATGTTTGTGTCTAATTTAAAGTAGAAGATTGTGATTGTCATCTATCGAAGCTAAAGATTTAAAGCAAGGTACTCAAAGACATTGTTAATGAGAGCTGCAAAGTGGCAGAGTCCTTGCATTTTTTCCTAGGTAGACATGGTAGTAGGACAGACAAAAGAACAACATTCACTAAAGGAGAGAAACAACACAAGATTACAATAATCACAAGGGAAAATAGTCCAAGCATGTAGAGATCCTTGTTGCACTTGAAAGAAAAAGTATTAAATAGATAAGGACAACATTGCTTGGTATGATTAAGTAGTGTAGTATGGGATTGACGCAAACCATGAAACAAAATGTGTCCACCTTTTCCACTTAGAGTCTCTTAACAACAAGACATTTTCAATGCAAATCGAAGAGCATGAACATTCATATCAGGAGTGAGAGCAATATGCAATCACTACAACATCTATGACATAATCAAAATACCATTAATAACACTCCAAAAAAACCAAAAGGACAAGAGACTTGTTAAATCTAGAATAGTGGTAGGAAGAAAAACGCATGCAATTAACCAATAAAAGGGATAATGAGGGGATTGGAATAACCCCTGAATCAATATATGTGCTCCATGAAGAATGTTTGTCTAAATGACCAAGCCACTATGAGTGACATTATAGGAAGTAATGGTTTTCCCATGCTAGTATTGGACTTGAAGGAAAGGCTTTGTTGATCAAGGTAAATGGCAATTTGCCAAATATGACTTCAATTCCAAGACATGGGTTGCCACCTAGTCCTAGAGCTCTCTAGATTAAAATCCCTTGGATGTCCCCTGATCCACCCATGTTAATGAGAACCAAATTGAAGTACCCCTAATCATTGATGGTCGACTGAATTCCACCTTTTCTTTGGCATGACACCCTAAACCATAAACAACAATTGTAATTCAACATTACCCATATCATGAATTGTAAGACTATGTAGAATCTAACAAAGCTAGCTAAAATCACGAACATTCTATGTTGTACAGGAACAATATACACCATGCACTCATAAATGTGCTAAAAAATAGGCTCTGATATATCAATATATTTGAGGGGAGGATTGCACCATCTACCATTGTCGTTGAGAAGCACATTGTTGGGCTATTCTAAAACAATTATTTAAAGAGACCAAGTAATGATTGAAACAACACAAGGAAAATGGTGTATTGAAGCATATCTCATTATATCACATTGTGTGTGTTCATTTTACATTTGGTATCGAGGTTCTTTAATTTCATAAGGCATGTAGAATTCTCCAAGACTAATTACAATTTCAAAATCTATGGAGATTATCAAAATGAGATATGACTAGTTTGCATTTAACTATTGGCTTCTTCAAATTCATGCCTTCAAATAATTCCAAGTTTAAACAAAGGTTATCTTTTTGGTAGGTAAATGGGAATAAGGGTCCTAAAACCAAGCCCGTGAACAATTAAGATACCAATTAATAGAACCAGCCCATCTATCCATTGTATCAAGGCACAATTAGATTTGTCTAGGAATGAAGTGTCTTCATGGTGATAACATAGGAACCTAGAAAGGGAATAACATTTGCAAAAGATTATTTCAGAATATCAAGACTCAAATTTCCTCTAAAGGGCACATTACCAAATTGAAACGACGACATTGTCCCAAGTAAAAAAATGATGCTACCATAATTTCATAAACAAGGGCATACATTGATGTGTATAATCTACATAATTTATGATACTCTAACCTAAAAATTTTTGTCTAAAATCGTTCCAACTAGTTATAAACACAGTGGTTGTAGAATTGGAGTGAAACCTATACAGAGAATATAGCTAGCAGTAATTCACACAAAGCTAGCAAAGTTGAGAGAGATAAAGAGAAGAGATGGAGAGAAAGAATAAAGAATTATACTAACCAAATGAGAGAATGGAAAATTACACATGATATACTCTACATGGATGAACTAATGCACCATAGTAGTGATCTAAAGAGATGTGAATACACACTGACATACATGGGAGTGAAATGCCACCTAGTCCTAGTTAATTGGCCATGCAGACATCATAAAATTGGATAACACAAGTGGAGTGAGGAGAATCTCATGCATTCACATGTGTGGCACCTTTCCGATGATGATCCTAAGGTAAGTGTGCCCTCCTGGTGATGATCCCAAGGTAAGTGTTCCCTCCTAGTAATGATCTTGAGGTGAGCATGCAACAGTTGGTGATAATACCAAGGTTTCCATGAAAGACTCTACTCCTATAGTCTAACTTAAGTAAAACTGAGTAATGACTGAAGAGGATGTGGCACCCTCATTTAGGGGAGAATATCTCTGACCAAGGGCACCCTCAACATAGATTAATAATCCTAGTAAAATAAATACTAGGTGGCTGTGTAATATATCCAACACCTCACCTAAACACTACTAGAGAGTAAATGAATAACGGGTCCTGGAAAGAATCCATCTTAGGTACCCATTTTACAATGCATCTAACAAATGAACACTTAAAAAGAGGAAAGAGGGAAAACCTCATGGGAAACATCCCCCCTCAAAATACAATGTTGAAAAAGAAAGACAATTGCTAGGTAGTTATGTCCTTCACTCCAAGAAGGTCGCATAGAAAGTGGAATTTATGCTTAGTGAAAGTCTTTATGAATATGTTGACAATATTTTTAGAGGAAGGAGAATACTGCAAATCGATGACCCCTTCATGAACCAACTCTCTAATGTAAGGCATATGGATTTTGATGTTTTTTGTTATCTACTACTGCACTAGGTCTCTGCAAAATTTCAGTGTGTTGTGATTGTCACACCAGATGACAGTCGAATGGTGGAACTGGATACCAAGCTTAGTGAGAAAGTTATGTATCCAAAGTTCCTGAATGGTAATGTTGATCACTCCTATGTACTTGGCCTCTGTTGATGATAAAGAAATCATTGATTTCTTTTTACTCGATCAACAGATGGGGTCATATCTCAAACTAAGAACGTACCTGGAGGTGGACTTGTGATCTATGCTATCACCATCCCAATATGAATCTATATAGCCCATGAGATCCAATACACAACCTGATCCTTAGTTAATCCCATGACTGGTGATACCCTGAACATATCTGAGGATGTGCTTGGTAGCTTTCCAGTGAAGCTCATGTGGGTCCTCCATGTAGTTGGAAACTGCGCCTCCTGCATACGAGAGATCTATACTGGAGTGAGTGAGGTAAAGAAGGCTCCATACTAGTTATATGTACTTAGTGTAATCCACCAATGGTGTATCCCTTCCATCCTCGATCTTGACCCTGGATAAGAAGGGTGTGGTTGCAGGCTTACAATCGGTCATGTTGAATCTAACCAAGAGAGCAGTGGCATACTTTGTGTTGGCGTGTAGTGGGAAGACCCAGGGTTCAACATGAATTTACCAAGAAAACCCTTAGAGACCTTCCCTTTCAGCATCACCCGCAAGAAAATGAAGTCTCATCTGAGGTATCTATGGGAACTGCAAGAACCAGGTTTCCACAGTGATGAAGGGATGGGAGGCAATCCTTATAACCATTCTACTTATAATGTGTTCATTATACCTTATATCATGTGCGTAGAAAATTAATAACATGTAACATATTCATAACAACAAAACATATATCATATGCGCAATAAACAAAGCAATCACATCATAACACATAGACACCATAATTTAACGTGGTTCACCCAAGATCAGCTACGTACACAATGGTTGGATTTGTTAGAAAAACGGGATCGCGGAGCAATAAAATAAAACAAATGCGAAAACAAAACACAGAAGATACACAATACAATAGAGACACAGATATACGTGGTTCACCCAGTGTGAGATACGTCCACCAAAGAAATTCCTAGGTCCTTCCTTTATTACTATCCAGCAAATGAAGGGATACAACCTACAACACACCTGTTGTAACTTCCTCTTCTTTCTCTCACAGTCTCCTCACTCAGAATACAATATTCTCAATGATCCATAGCCACAATACATTTCCCTCATAAAAGAGGGTTGCCTTCTAGGGAAAAAAACCCTAACATAACTTCTACCGTCAGATTTGCGACCTTATAATGAACGATCCATATTTACTATGAAATTACAATATGCATTTACAAGAAAAAAATTTCTTTGAGCGATTTGCCCCCGAACCCCTGTCGGGGGCCCGCTTGCCCCCAGACCCTGCAGAGGGGGTAACCCCCCTCTGCACTCCCCCACATGGAGGAGTGTACATTCTTCCGGGGTGTAAATTCTTCATGGGGTATAAACACGGCTGAAAACAAAGACCTCTGAATCAGGAAAATAATCAGGCTACACAACCAACAATATCCCACTTGGTGATTGATCTCAAAAAATCCACCATTGTTGTGTATACTGGACTATGATCCTTCTTGGACCTAGAATATTTCTCATCTTCATATTCATTCTTGAAGACCAACTAAAAATGAGCAGGAACTCAATTTCTCCCTGGTTACTCCCTTTGTTAACATGTCTGCATGATTTTGGCTAGTGTGTATCATTTCCAACTTCAAATGTCCATCCTCCAAGATGGATCGTATGAAATGGTACCTAAGATGTATATGTTTAGTCTTCGAATGGAAGGCTGAGTTGTTTGAAATATGAATGACACTCTCACTGTCACAATACAACTTGTTATTCTCTTTCTTCTTTCCCAATTCCTCCATAAACCTTTGTAACTAAATCATTTCTTTACTAGCCTCTGTAGCAGCAACATACTCTGTCTCTGTTGTTGAAAGTGCAACAACCTTTTGCAGTTTCAAAATCCAACTTACTGTTGTTCCACCTATAGTAAAAAAATACCCTGTGGTGCTCCCCCTGTTATCTTTATCACCTGCCATATCTAAATCAACATATCCTTGTAGAACAGTGTATGAACCTCCAAAACATAATGCATAAGTAGCAGTACCTCTCAAATACCTGAGAATCCACTTTACTGCCTCCCAATTTTCTTCACCTGGATTGTTCATATACCTACTCACAACTCCCACTGCATGTGCAATATATGATCTTGTGTAAACCATTGCATACATCAAGTTGCCAACTGCTAATGAATAAGGGACCCTGGACATGTATTATATATCCTCTTGTGTCTTGGGACACATTTACTTAGTTAATTTGAAATGGCTAGCCAAAGGTGTACTAATTGGTTTTTCATTATGCATTCTAAACCTCTCCAACACCTTCTCTATGTACTCACCCTAAGACAATTTCAATTTGCGATTTTTCTTGTCTCTTGTTATTCTCATACCAAGGATTTTCTTTGTAGCACCCAAATCCTTCATTGAAAATGAATTAGCTAATTTCTTCTTGAGCACATTTATATCCTGCATATTAGACCCTGCAACAAGCATGTCATCTACATACAATAGAAATATAATATAGCTTCCATTTTCTATCCTTTTAAAATAAACACAGTGATCATAATGACATCTACTATAACCTTGTTTTGTCATAATCCTGTCAAACTTCAAATACCACTGCCTTGGAGCTTGCTTTTGTCCATACAAGCTCTTCTTCAACCTGCATACCAAAATATTCTTCCCTTTTACCTCAGACCCATATGGCTAATGCATATAAATCTCTTCCTCCAAATCCCCATGGAGAAAACTTGTTTTTACATCCAACTGTTCAAGATTGAAATCTTCTACTGCCACAAGACTTAAAATAGTCCTAATTGAAGTCATTTTAACAACAGGAGAAAATATTTCATCAAAATCTATACATTTCTTTTTTGCAAGCCCCTTTACAACAAGTCTAGCCTTGTACCACTTTTTTTCTCCATCTTCTTCCTTCAACTTGTAAACCCATTTATTTTGCAATGCTCTTTTTCCTGCAGGAAACTGAACAAAGTCCCAAGTCTATTTATTTACCAAGAAATCCATTTCCTCTTTCATGTCTTGCTCCCATTTCTTTTTAGTGTCTACCTGCATTGCCTCTTCATAACATTCTGGTTCACAAGAATCAATCGACAATAAATAATACAATGAAGGAGAGTATCATTCAGGGGGTCTACTTGACCTGGTAGACCTTCTAAAAACACTTGCAAGAGTTTGAGGTACGTGTTGATCATGTTGTTGTAAATTTTTATTGTCTTGTACCTTTGGAATTTATTTTTCAGTGATCTCATCAAGCACTGTGTATTCTGGTTTTTCTTTTTCCTGTTTCTTTCCCTGCAACTGATCTTTGTACATGACCTTCTCATTTAATATGACATCTCTACTCCTTATGATTTTTTTATTTTCATAATCTCATAAGCGATAACCAAAATCATTAACACCATATCCAATAAAGGTACACTTCTTGGATTTGTCCTCAATCTTTGTTCTATTTTCTTTATCAATATGGACAAATGATTCACAACCGAAAGTCTTCAAAAAAGAATAGTTTACCTTTTTACATGTCCATGCCTCCTCTAGAATTCTACCATCCAAAGAGCTTGAACGTCCTATGTTTATTAAGTAAACAACAGTATCTACAGCATCTATCCATAACTGTAATAGAAAACCAACATGCAATCTCATACTCCTTGAACACTCCATGATTGTCCTGTTCATCCTTTCTGACACACCATTTTCTTGTGATGTTCCTGGAACTATCTTCTCTCTACGAATCCCATGGTATGAACAGTAATCATCAAGATCCTTGCTACAATATTAACCTCCATTGTTTGATCTGAGACACTTCAACCTTTTTCCTGTCTCATTCTCAACCAAGACTTTCCATTTCTTAAAAGTATCAAAAACATCATATTTTTGTCAAATGCAATAAACTCAAGTTTTTCTAGTTGCATCATCAATAAAAGTAACATAATAACGAAAGCCACCAGGAGATGATACCTGAGTTGGTCCCCATACATCTGTATGCACAAACTCTAACCTTTCACTCTTCTTTTCTTTTCTAACTCTCAGAAATCTGACTCTCTTATGTTTTCCATAAACACAATGCTCACAAAAATCCAAATCAATTTGTTTAAGATCTGACAACAAATTTATTTTGTGAAGTATATGCATCCCCTTCTCACTCATGTGCCCAAGCCTATGATGCCACAGTGTTGTTTCTACTCCTGTAGAAGTTAAAGATATATAAGAGTCAATATTACCAGTACATAAATACAATGTACCTACCTTCTCTCCTTTTTCTATCACCAATGATCCTTTGGTGACATTTCTTACAACCTTCACTTTCCAGTTTCCCTGTTGAAATTAGATTTTTCCTTAGATCTGGAACATGTCTTACCTCTTTCAACAACCATTGGTTTCCATTGCTTTTCTTTATTTTTACCTTTCCCATTCCAACAATTTTGCATGGTGCATCATCACCCAAATGAACTTGTCCAAAATCACCTTGAACATAATCTAGAAAATGTTTCCTATGGGGTGTGGCATGAAGTGAAGCCCCTGAATCTGATACCCAAGAGTCAAAAATATTATCTACAAAAAGAATCAAAGCATCTTGTAACACATCACCTGTTACATTTGCTTCCTAATTTTTCTCTTGTTGTCCATCTCTTTGTTTCTTTGGAGCTCTCCAGTCTTTATTTAGATGTCATTTCTTCCCACAATTCCATCACTCTATCTTTCCCAGTATGGATTTGGATCTGCCCTTCCTAGAATTCTCGTGGTTCTCTGAGCCATTTCCTC
The DNA here is from genome assembly GCA_009831015.1 of Picea engelmannii. NCBI lineage: Eukaryota > Viridiplantae > Streptophyta > Pinopsida > Pinales > Pinaceae > Picea > Picea engelmannii. The sequence goes on from ML786100.1 coordinate 203,058, forward strand.
TATCCTTTTGTCTTCCCCTATTCTCCATGTTCAACCCATTACCTCATGTCTCACCTGTGCTTTTCCATCGCATTTCCTCACTAAGGATAACACCAACAACATCATCAAATTTTAAAGTATTTGCACCAGAGACAAAGTTACTTATAGCCATTACCAATCCATTCCAGCATTCTGGAAATGAGCACAATATTAGAATATCCTTGACCTCATCATCAAAGTCCACTTTTACATAACTTAGTTGATTAGTAACCTTATTAAATTCATTTAAATGATCTGCAACAGAACCACCTTGTGACATCTTCATATTAAATAATATATTCATTAGAAATACCGTATTGGACGTCGAGGGTTTTTCATATAGTTTAGCCAATGCATCCATCAGCTCCTTCATTGTCTTTTCTTTTGAAATATTGAAATCCATTGATGCTTCTAGGCTCAGCCATATCATTCCTAGTGCCTTTCTGTCAAGAACCTCCAATTCTTCATCCTTCATGATCGTTGGCTTCTTTGCTATTCCACCCAATGGTAGAAATAGATTCTTATGATATAAATAATCTTCCATCTACATCTTCCATAACTGGTAGTTTTGGTCATTAAATTTTTCGACCCCAAACTTTCCATCTTCCGTCATTGCTCCCACTCGAATCGAGAACCCTCTTTTCCTGCGAGTTACCTTTCACTATGATACCAGTTGTTAGAAAAACAGGATCGTAAAGAAATAAAATAAAACAAATATGGAAATAAAACACATAAGATACACAATACAATAGAGACACAGATATGCGTGGTTCACCCAGTGTAGGCTACGTCCACCAGAGAAATTGCCAGGTCTTTCCTTTATTATTATCCAGCAAATGAAGGGATACAACCTACAACACACTCAATGTGACTTCATCTTCTTTCTCTCACAGTCTCCTCACTCATAATACAATATTCACAATGATCCATAGCCACAACACATTTCCCTCATAAAAGAGGGTTTCCTTCTAGAGAAAAAAAACCCTAACATAACTTCTACCGTCAGATCTGCGACCTTATAATGAACGGTCCAGATTTACTATGAAATTACAATATACATTTACAAGGCAATTTTTTCTCCAGGGGCCCTCTTTCCCCCGGACCCTACAGAGGGGATAACCCCCCTCTGCACTCCCCCGCGTGGAGGAGTGTACATTCTTCCAGGGTGTAAAGTCTTCATGGGGTATAAACATGGCTGAAAACAAAGACCTCTAAATTAGGAAGATAATCAGGCTCCACAACCAACAAGATTCTTATTATATTATTCAGAACATCCATTACACAATATGCACACTACAATCATTATGTCTCAAACATACAAAATTCCCTCACCATTCCCCTATCTCTACGTCCCCCTTTGCTACTTTATTACTTTCCTACTTAGCTACTTCTCTATCCCAAAACCATTTCATATGTATACAATTACAATAGGGATTATCCCTTTTTATGGACCAAAATGCCTAATGAATTCCAACGAAATTCCTTCTTTTGCATGCGTTGATCCCTAAAAGTACACCAAATGTCTTGCCTTCATTTGTGTGTGTTGCATAGTTCCTAAAACTAGTCCCTAAAATCTTGTCCCAACAGGCCCCCAACACTCACCTGTGGCTCGTCCCAAGACACTCAATCCTTCTTCTCCACTCCCTTCCACATCACAATGAACTTCTGAAAAGTTTCCTTCTTGGTTACGGCCTTCTCCTTTGCTTGTGCTTCTTGTGTCAAAATCCCCTCTGTTGTCTGCGTAGTAATGGGGGTCTTCAGTTTCTCTACACTCTCTTGCACTACTTGCTTTACTATTCCTTGTGCAACCGCAAGTTCTTCTATCACCTGAAATGCATCCTCCTGCAGTAGCTCAAGCTTTTGTGCGAGAGTGTGTTTCTCAGATCTTATCTGGTTTATCTCTTGGTGCATCTGCCTATTCTCAACTATTGCAACCATTCATTCTATTGGTGACAGAGTGCTCATTGTTGCTTTGAACTTTCATGCCTTCTCCTATGCATTATGTAACCTCTGTTATAATGCTTGTAGCTCTGCATTCTCCAACAACTGAGTCCACACTTGTGTACTCTCTTCATATAGCTTTGTGCATTCCTCATCCAAAATATTGATGTTCTCTACTATGGTCATGGTTGTCTTCTCATATTTCTCCCTTCTTCTGGTGGGGTACTTGGTGTTCTGTGAGCTTCCAAGTCGACTATCTTTACGCGGAAGCCCAGAATGGTTTTGCTTATATTTGTCACTTGCTCTTTCAAAGGAGTATATTATTCCATTTTTACCTCTGGGATATTGTTGTATACCTCATGCATTGTGTGTTTCAACCCTTATGTTATCTATGCAACCTCATGTCATTCTAGCATGATTTTTCTATACTCTGCATGTAGTGTGTCATTGTCTGCAACCACTTTGACCAATTCCATGGAATTCGACTATGTGTGCAACTGGATCTCTTATGTGACATGTGTATGCAAGCTATGTAGCATGTTCGATAATAATTGTGACAACACTAAATCAATATGGGTTAATTTTTGCGCATGCTCCTGCATTTATGTCGTGGGGAACTCTATTGCCCGTGTTGATTTCTTCATGATCCGATGCTCTATTGTTGCTGATGGTTGTGATGTTGTTGGTTGTGACTTTGTTGTATTTGTTGTGTTATCTGTTTGCTCTTTTTTTATTGTTCAGACTGGCATTATCCTGGTTGATTCCAAAATATGGCGCAATGTAGCTATCTGGGCCTACACATTAGTGTGCATTTCCTCATGTTTCATCACATCTCTTTGAAATGATTCTTCAGTGAGTTCTTTCACCTGATATCCAATCTTCTCCAAATCATCTTCAGTTAAGGCTTGGATATCTTCTTCCTTTGAGGATTTCCTCTTTTTGTGTTTATGTGTTGATCACTCCTTGGGATTCTCTTTTCTCTTCTCTCCAGTGGGAAGTGTTGTTTGATTGTCACCTGCACCATTCCCTTGTTCTTCGTGTTCATTTTATTCTTCTTGATCCTTCTCTTGTTGTTGTGTCTCCATTTGCATTGTTTCCATCACCAGGGCCTTCCACTCTCCTTCCGAGTCGTTAACAATTTGGCTGACATACTATTCTATCAGTCTATAGCTGGTCAACAACCATTGTTGATCTAGGTCCCTTTTTGCTTGAATATACATGTGGCGTGTCCCTGCTTTGAATCATGTGATTTATTTGTATGCTTCAACTTTCTGAGGTAGAATGTGCAGTGTGTCTTCAATACATTGTCAGATTATCTCCTTATAAATGTAGAACATAATATTGTTGTCCAATTTCTTGTTCTTGTGTGCGATATGACACAAAGACACATACCCTATTGCTAGGAACGGTTGTTGCGTACCTTCCAAGAACTGGGTTTCTTCCAACTCCCTCCATGAAACTAGTACAATCAAAACTAGTAACCATGCATAATGAAACTATGGTCCTTTCTCCTACGCTTCCTTGTAGTCGGTTAAAACAATACACTATAATTTTACATGGAAACCCAGGCGGGATAAAACCACATAATGCTTTTTCTATTTATCAAATATCACATTCAGTGGAAACACCAACTTCCTATTTTTCCAGCTACGATTGGAAGGAGGCTCCAACCCCCTATTTACAGGCTGCAACTTGAAGGAAGCTCCAACTCCCTAATTTACTCGGCTCCAACCAAAAGGAGGCAGCTACAAACCCCTTTCCTTTCCCCGTCCAACCACCCTGAAATATAAATGTAGACCAATATGTCACTACCTATGTCACTGATAACATGTTGTTGTTGTTGTTTATGATATTTTTGTTGTTGCTACTGATATCGATATCTCATCAAGACTGCAACCACACATACCTCATACCAATATTCACAAGAGAGTTCCCCAAATCAAATGTTTATGAATCACTAATACATGTATATTCTTAATTTCTTCAGAATACTCACCCTAACACACACAAGAAGACATAACTTCAACCTGTAGTTGACCTAAGTTTTATTTCCTTGATCTTCAAAAAACAAATCTGCACAAGGCTTTGTTGATTAAGGTAAATGGCAGTTTTCCAAATCTAACTTCAATTCCAAGACATGGTTTTCCACCTAGTCCTAGAGCTCTGGATTAGAACCCCTTGGATGTCCCTTGCTCCACCCACATGAATGAGAATCCAATTGAAGTACCACAAATCATTGATGGTGATCCGAATTCCACCTTTTCTTTGGCATGACACCCTAAATCATAAAAAAATTGTAACTCAACATTACCCATATCACAAAATGTAAAACTATGCTAAATCTATAAGAGCTAGCTAAAATCACAAACCTTCTATGTTGAACACGAACAATATCTTCCACATACTTGGAAATGTGCTAGAAAATAGGCTCTGAGAGATCAATGTGTCGGAGGGGAGGATTGCACTATCTACCATTGTCATTGATTGGGTTATTCTAAAACAATTATTTAAAGAGACCAAGTAATGAATGAAACAACACTAGGAAAATGGTGTATTGAAGCATATCCCATTATATCACATCTTGTGAGTGCATTTTACATTTGGTATCAAGGTTCTTTAATTTCATAGGACATGTAGAATTCTCCAAGACTAGTTACAATTTCAAAATCTATGGAGATCATCAAAATGTGATATGACTAGTTTGCATTTAACTATTGGTTTCTTCAAATTCAGGCATTCAAAGAATTCCAAGTTTAAAAACAGGTTCTCTTTTTGGAAGATAAATGGAAATAAGGGTCCTAAAACCAATCCCATGAAAAATTAAGATACAAATTCATAGAACTAGTCCATCTATCCATTGTATTGAGACATATGTAGATTGTCTAGGAGTGAAGTGTCTCCATGGTGAGAACATGGGAACCTAGAAAGAGAATAATATTTGCAAAATATTATTTGAGAATATCAAGACTCAAATTGCCTGTAAAAAGCACATTACCAATTGAAACAATGACATTGTCCCAAGTAAAAAAATGATGCTATCATAATTTCATAAACAAGGGAATACATTGATTTCTACAATCTACATAATGTATGATACTCCAACTAAAAATATTTTGTCGAAAATCGTTCCATCTAGTTATAAACATAGTGGCCAACTTAATGACCAAGACTTCTAAGTATCCACTAGAATTAGACAGGGAAAATTTGATGAAATGGAAATAACCATCTTATATTAACATATTACGACCAAATATTAAGCTTTCCATTTTCATAGACATAAATTGGTAGTGCATAATGGTGAATAGACAAATTATGTCCGTGGGCCAGGTGGGGACGCCACCCATGATAGTTACACGAGTTTCAAAAGATCTTTTAGGTTTAGTTCTAAAATATTGTAGTAAACATGCTTAGCATTTTATGTTCTTACAAATCCAAACAATAATTCTTCACTATATATGACATCCAAAAAGGTAAGTAATGATCCAAAAACAAAAACATTGTTTCAACACAATTTCAAATATTGCACTATTGGTATTTCATGAAAAAAAGTATCATATAATAAATCCATGTTTGCAGTGGTTGTGCTGCCAAATACACATTGGGTTCTTGGTAAAGGTCTTCAAGTCACTAAGAAATATGACCAATGAGGAGTTTCAAGTCTTAGACTTTTGCGATTGGTATCATTATTTGAACATATTTCTGGAATTATTGCATTCATTTTTTGAGTCGATGTTTTGAACCAAACCACTGTGGTTCATCATCATGAAGAAATGAATTTCTTCTTGATGATGAACCACAGTGGTTTGGTTCGAAACGTCGATTCAAAAAATGAATGTGATAATTCCGGAAATATGTTCAAACAATGAGGAGTTTATTAAAATAGAAAAAAATATCAAGATTATAAAATTATATTTGTGTATTTTATTTGAACTTCAATAAATAGATCACATTGGCAATACCTAATCTAAAGTAAAATCACCTTGCAACCTTGGCATAATTTTTTTAAAGAAGTGGCCGCAAGAACATAAAAATAGTTCCAGAAAATATTTCAATTTAAGATATAAGACCAATAACCTAAGAAGAAATAGGGTTACCTTGTACAATAAAAATATTGCTAATTATGTAATTAGAGAACACTTAGAGTTTCATATATCATGCAACATACAATATCAAATAAAAGTACCCAATTCCTTAAAATGAATTCTAATGAAGAACACAAAAAGATATTGCTAATGTTATAAGAGTTTTTATATCATGCAACTAAAAGGAAATCTAAGGAATATGATTGTAGATGTAAAATAAAATAATGGGTGATTGATTCAAGCCTTCCATGATATCATGCTAGTACACTACATATGTATGAGACAAGTAGCTCACATCAACCAATAAAGTTTGCCACACTACACGCCTACTAGATAACTAATTAAGGGCTTGAATAAAATAGCATTCATTCCCATGGTACTTTATGGCACCAACCTCATACATATTATCTAACATTTAGAAACAAAATAATTATAGTAACAAAATTGTATCTTGTTATGTAGAGACTTGATTTTGAGGAAGAATTGGATCATGACCTTCTGTTAGGTTTGGATTGTTGATTGTGATAATATGTGGGTAAAAAAACAAGGTTTTTTTTTTTTTTTTTGGCAATTTTAGACTTAACCTTAATGTACGGTTCTCACATACCCTAATGTCCATCAAAAAGTGAATAAAAGGATATAAATATTATCATATTCATAGTAAGGACACATACAACATACCAACCATCAATCCCAAAAATCATTTTCATTATATCTTTTAAAACTAAAAAGAAGGTTCATTGCACATTAATGTTTTTTTTGGCACACTAGAAATACAAGTTGGCATCACTATCAAGTATTCTACAACTAAAACAAAAGTTGCAAGAAGCAAGCAATGGGTAATTGCATCACACTCAAATTTTAGAGAAGAAACAACATTACCCAAAAACTAAGATGAACCATATTTTAAAAATATACAAAACTTAATGTTGTACCCATCTATAAGTGCTTCACCATGAGAAAATGAGACATACTAAAAGTACCCAAGCAAATGACAAAAAGGCTGAATCACAATAAGTTTATAGACAAATAGATAGAACTAGATAGAACAAAATACCAAGAACAAAAAGTAAAATAAAATAAAGCAATGCACCGAAAGAACTTTTGACAAATTAGAGAAACACAATTATTGATGTTAGAGTCCTACCCTAACCCCTTTAAGTAAATAGGTTTCAATATATTGATGCCATTTTTATTAAATAAGGCCAATATAATAGATATAGTGTGAAAGCAATAATTGTAAAAAGGCTTACTTGAAGGTTCCGCCTACTAGAAAGTTACTAGGAGGTTAGATATAAACTATATAAAGAAGTAGAAACAATGTAATGAGATGCATTTTGAAGCATATTGTAATTGAAGCTCTGCTCATTTAGAGGTTGGCCTCAAAAGAGGTGAGTAAACAGTGTTTTCTCAATAAAGGTATTTCTATTTGTGGTATTATGGTTCTTCAATAATTGCCCATTATTGTTATAATCTGTCATTTCATCTCAAAATATTGTTATATTCTATTATTTATACTTTGAATCTTGTACCTTGCTAATAAATAACACCACAAGTGGTATCAAAGAACTTTCTTGAGCCAACATTTTTAGAGAAACCTTTTTAGGTTAGAGATGTATTCTTATGTCTATAAATAGCATAATGATTTGTCATTTAGTACGTAAATAAATGGTATGGGAAGAATATGCATAAGAAATACAAGGAGTTTCACCTGCTTGGCCACCCTTGTAAGCCATGTTGGTACCCCTTCGAGTAATATTGCATCAGACATCACCTATGATCTAGGTGGATCTCGATGGCCATCCACCTTTTCCACTAAATCAACATTTTTAAGCTCATGGTTTTGATAAACCATGATATTCACCCTTTTTATGGGGAATGTAATGAAATGCCATCTCTATTTTTTAATTACAACCATCATATGTACTACATGCCTACAACGTTAATGCATCGGATCCCATTATAACTTTGCAGTTAAATGCGCTTGGGCTAGAGTAGTACTGGGATGGGTTATATCATGGGAAGTCTTAGTGTTTTACATGCCTATGGAAATTTGTAAACTTAAACCAATTTATCCTACATGCATCATGGGAATTATTCTCCTCTCACTATCTCATATATAATAAAGGTGAAGGATGTCCTTTGAGCATGCAACAAAGTGTGATGTAATGCTTATTGTGAATGAGCATAACTGACATCTCTTTCTCTTCAGAGATAAGTTACCACCATTCTAGCCAGTTTATGTTCTATAGTGTTATGTTATTCATTAATAGAAGTTGGGTTTCACTGTATTTGTGTGTTCTCTTCAATATTTTCATTTGTATCTCATTTCGTTCTTAATATAATCCAGATTAATGGTATTAGATCAGTCTGTTCCCTGTTGTTTCCTAGTGTATGTCCCCAACGAGGTTAGGGTATAGAGATGTGGGTCTCAAGCTAGTTTCACTTGAGGAAAACCACTCTCGCTAGCCCAAGCGACCTCCCATGGTGGAAGAAAAGAGAGATGACAGAGCAAGAGATCCTTTCAAGACGTTTCTCGAGGAAGGCCTCGCATGATAGAGGAATGGGATGATGGAAAACTTCGCTCAGATCCTACAACTACTACCGATGATAGTCAAGGCATCTTCGACAAGCATCAATTTCATAGGTACGATGCCATTCAAGGTACACGATTCTAGTGCTACCGGTCTAGGAAATATCAATGTTGTAAATGCAAGTAATTCCTCATAGCCATCTAGAAATGGCTCTATACCTCTATTCATTTGTTTTCCATGCCTAAAGCAAGAGCACGCGAATGAAAACGAGTGAATGAGTGATTAACAAATAATGAAGAACCAAATTAAAGAGTGAACAAGTGTTCCCCCAAACAACACAAAGATGGGTTTATATATTTACTTGGAAATCAAGAACCACATGATCTTTCCCCATGAAGCTCATGTAACCACATTTCTCAACTAAAACCAAGATGGGTAAATAAAATATAATAAAAAGACTTAGCCCCTTTAGCCCCCTCTCTTGTGGAATCATACCTCCCTATATATTTTCCTTGTCCATCCTACAACCATCGATGTATTTTATTAATATATATAGAATAATTACATTTCGTAGGCACTCCGACCCTTTTCAACATACCGTCTCACCAACCTAATTTCACATTTACATAATACATTCTAGTTCATAGGGATCAAAACCGGGGTGTTACATCCCCCTCCCCTTGTTTTTGGCATTTTCCTCAGGGCACAACACCATACCGATGTTCTTAAAATTACAAATCTAGGATCTCCAACCTTTAATCCACATAGTTAGTCCAACCAAATTCTTGTATACATAGGCACTCTATCCTAAAAAAATGCCTACATAGACACTCCAGCCCAAAACATGAATAACGCCCTCACAATTTATAATTATCTGGCAGTATTTCCAACCAGAAATCTATCATCCATCAACTTGCACAACCCAAGGAATGTACCCCCTTCCTTTCTATGCAATCCTTCAGGTTGTACCACTTCTCTTCAAGGCTTCAGTGCGCTTGGCCAAGAAGTTTCATAGTTACATCTCTAAGAACTCTAGTTACAGTAAGCCCACTGGAATTTATTCGTTCCATGACTTTGTCCTTAAGCTCAATTTCCTTCTAGTGCTCTTCTTTCCGATATTCCAACTTCAATAGCCAACATATCATCTGTATTACACACCTACAATCATCATGATATATCATTATAATAATTTTCAATCATTAATGTCTTGAAATATGTTTTATACAAGAAAACATAATTTCCCCAGCATGAGCTTCCTGCTCATAATTTGTTTGTCTCTTGTAGTAGTAGATATCAATATTTATTATGTCTTACAACAGTGCCATACCCAATACCATACTTCCTGCCATTTTCTCAACATTCACTCAGCCAAACCAACTGTTAACATATCATAAAAATTCGTAATTGTTAATTTCTCAAATCTATTTTATACAGGAAAATAAATTTTCTAACAATGTGGTTTCTACTCATAATGTTTGGCTCTTCTAGCAATGGGAATTAATATTATTTATGGGCTTACATCCATACCATATCAAAGACCATTCTCCATGCAATTTCCTCAATTTACACACAAGCAAACAAATTGTAGTAATTTTCAAATTCCCATTTCCAAAACTATTTTATATAGAAAAATAAAGTTTCCAGACATGAGTTTTCTCCCCATACTATTTGACTCTTGCAACAGTATATTTTAGTCTTCCTTATGGGCTTACATTAATGTCATATCCAATACCACTCCACCTGTAATTTTCTCAACTTACATGCAACCAAATAGATTGTCAGTAACTCATGTACAATATATATTTTCATGGAAACAATTACATAAATTCACAAAGTGATCTTAGAATTGTTTACAACTATAATTCAATTACTTCCATTAATCCAACTATTAACTGGAATGAACCCATCATTCTCTACACATGTGTTATCAGTCAATCTTTTCTTTCTTGTAACATTTTCAACATCTCAAAAAGTGATCTCATAATTGTAACAACAATAATTCAATCACCTTCAACTAGTATTCATATTAAATATAATTCCACACGCTTTTCATAATGCAACAAATAATTACTAATAAAATAAAATAAAAATCGAGGTACCAATACCCATGGTCACATCTACACAATGCATCCCTGCATTGACTACATAATACCACATAACTAAGTCATACACTTCAGCATGGTGAATTGGAAGGTCTGGCCAATGCTTCAACACATCATCCAAACTCTTCCCCACATCACCGACTATTTGGATACCCTCTTTTTCAACCAATACACAACATGTGAAGCATAATTTCTATGTCTGCTTCAGTGTCGGCAAAGAGGTTGTAGTCCAAACCTTAGCTATATAGGAGAAACTATGCATAGATCACATAGTGCTATAGCCCTTCCATTTCCAACCATATCATGGTCTCACACATGCCTAGCTCTATGAGTGTTCATTGCTATAGAAGGAGTATGTCTCCCTACTTGACTTTGTTATGATCTCATAACCAATCATAACACAATATGCAATAGAATTTTATCTAAATGCATTCTAGCATCAACAACATTTATATAATCTAGGCCTTTGGCCATTACATATCAATTTAAATCTTGAAAAATTAACTGAGGGAATTATTACCTAAATTCCATTCAACATTTATCCCTCAAAAGCAACCAAATGCACACCTGCATGGTTGTTATCAACCTACTTGATGCTACTTGATCAACTAGTATTTGTAGATGCTCGTAGGATTCCTTGTCCAACCTTTTGATCACCATTCCTACCACCCTCATGGTTCTTCACATAGATGGAAGTTATAAGCAACAACAACATCCACATATTTAACCATGCTATATCATTTTTCATGAATACATAATTCATCATTATTCATTTTCAATATAACATCAATATTTCATGGATATAACAACAAACTATTCTAAGCCCACAAGCATGGCATATGCATATCCAAGCATGTACATATTCACAAATGAACATCCATATGCACACAACATTCATTGTCAGCATGCCTACTAATGCATATGCATTCTAACTTCATTGTATGCATCATGCACTCTAGTGCATTTCTATTTCAATTCACTTAGTTATTTATTTATTTATGTTGTAGTTGTTTTTCCTTGAATTTCTTCAGATTCTTGTTGCCTTGTGTGCTCCCATTCTTCTCATGTTCCCTGTTGTTCCTTGATCTGAACACTTTCCAACCAAGTTCCACTGGCCATTCTGCAATCCAACCAATGTGTTCTATTTGTAGTAGCTTCTTGTTAGGAACCTAACCTCCCTAACCCCTCATGTAGGTGAATAATATATTTTCCATGTAATAAAGGATGATATTAATAAATAAGGCCTAGATAATAATGTGAACATGTCTAATGTAATAAGACTTAATAGAATCTTCCACTTTTAGAAAAAACTTCCTCTAGATTGTTCTTTTGAAGATAGATTTAGTATAAATAGGAGTAGAATGTATGAGAAAACCTTGTCTTGAGAATTATTGCAATAGAGCATTGCTCTGTTGGAGGTTTCCCCCTCGAAGAGGCAAGTGAACATTACTTTATATCAATAAAGGTATCATCTTTGGTGTTTTGGTTCTCTACATTTTTTTGTTCCATTAGTATTTGCTTCAATATTTCTATTTTCTTCTTATTATAATAGATCTGGTACCTAACAAGTGGTATCAAAGCACTTTCCTCTGCAGAAACTGTGGAAATTTTTTCCAGGGTAGAGACGTGTACTGCTAGCATCTTTAAATCACAAAGATCTGTTGTTCAGCATGTAAAACTATGGTGGGGATGAATACACGTAGGAAATACAAATGGTTTCATGGGGTTGTCTAGAAACCAAATTTTCACCTTGTTGGAAACCTCTGTAACACTTGTTGGTACCCTTTGAGTAGTATTTCATTAGGCAAAATATGTACATAGCCATCACTCCCATGTATTGTCAGGTATATCTGGAGTCCCCTAGGTCACCTAAAACTGTCCCTAGATAAAGGTCACCTAAAATTGTCCCTAGATAAGTAGATCGACCACTTGATTGCTATAGTGCCATCTAGAATAACACTCAGGAATATATTCTCTTGTACTTGGGTAATCGAGTAGTATGGCTAAGGGTATAGTCAAGCCTCCTTAGTTGGTGCCCTGAGATATTGGGCCAAGTATTGTTCAACCCCACACGTATATCAGAGAGTTATAGCACAGGGAAAACCCTTGTCCGTAGGCACCCTAAAAATCCTAATCGGGGGGAACATACCAGACAAGGAACATACAAGATATTTTGGATATGCACCCTTGCCCTTGCATTTTGGTTGAGAAATTACTACACATTTCTTTCTGTTAATAATTTAGGCATTTCAACACTACAGTATTAGTCAGGTAGGAGTATAACTCTACTAAAGTTTAAAAACAAAAATTGGTTCTTTCCCGCACCATTATTTGAGACCTATCCCATTGGATTCCCCTATTCACCTTGATTGTCGTGATACCTATCATTTTTAAGCCTTTTTTCTCATGAACCCATCCCCTTCCTAGCACCCTTATTTCCCACTTACTCCATTGGATTCATATGGTTTCATTGATCGTAGTGGTATATATCACTTATCTTCTTCTTTTTTCCATGGACCCACCCCTCATCCCCCAATGGATCCCACTCGCCAAGACGAAACCAATTAGAAACTGAATTTTGACATTTTTTTTGTTGATGCCAAAGTGGATTACATATGAATTGACGAAATTAATTCCACTCTCCAAAAATTCATGAACAAATTCCAAGGTTCTTCCTCCTATGACCCACCCCTCGATGTTGAAGGTGTTAAATCTAACCAACCTTTTCACTCTCATTCCAACTCCCTACATCATGACCCCCTACATTCCCCAAGTGGAGGTGGATAAATTTGATGGCTTAGATCCAACAGCCCGGGTCACTCATATGGAACACTATTTTTCCCTACATGGCATTACTAATGAGTTGACCAAGATTCTTTATGATGTTCTATACTTGGATCTGGAATGATGGAAATGGTGGAAATGGCGTAGAAATGCACACCAAGGGTATGTTTCTTGGACACAATTTGTTTCCAAACTATATGAATGCTTTGACATGGACACCCACCATTTAGGCCATCTAACCAAGTTGAATAGTCTGGCATAATGGAAGATTTTATAACGGAATTTGAGCACTTGGATTTCCGAACATAGGGTGTGACATATGCCTCCTTCTGGAAATGATTTATCATTTTCCTAAAGGATGAAATCTGAGCCGAGGTCCTCATGGTTCACCCCCAGACTTGGTTGGAAGCAACTAAACTTGCCAAGGAGGCACAACAAGTCATATTTTCCCCGAGCATAAAATCATCTTCTATTCCCCGCCCTAACTTCCCCCCCCCCCANCCCCCCCCCCCCACCCCCCCACCCTGCCCCTTAGGCCACTCCTCTCAAGGTTGAAAAATTAACACAGACGGAAATGGTTGAACACCAACTCAAGGGTATTTTCTATAATTGTGATGAGAAATACTTTCCATGGAACAAGTGTAAAGAACATAAAAATTTTATGGCCATTTTGGAGGATGTTTTTGATGAATATGTTGATTTTCACCTAAGGCATTTCTACCCTCAACAGATGATCTTACACCGCCCTCTGATACTCCTGAAGTTGAACCCCTCATTTCGTTGAATGCTCTCACTAGATTTTCTTCTCCACAAACCCTCAAGTTAATTGGCTACATTAAGCACCAGAAAGTCATCATCCCGATTGATAGTGGCAATACCCATAATTTCATTCATCGCCACCTTTCCCAAGAGATCAATTGTTATATTCGTGCAGTCAACAATTTTCAAATCATGATTGCCAATGGTGGTTCCATGAAATGTGAGGGGCATTGTGAAAATGTGTGCCTACAAATTCAGGTCAGTATCGATTGAAATGTCACATGTTTTATATTGACATGGGTGGTTATGAAATTGTTCTTGGTGTTGAATGGCTATGCACTCTCAGCCCCATCACCATGGATTTTAAATTTTTGACCATGCAATTCCAACAGGAGGGACAAGAGTACAAATTCTAAGGCATTATAGTAGGCTCTCTGGATATCATCAGTTCCCACCGCATGGAAAATTTACTCAAAAAAGGTCATTCTAGAATCATTTCCCAACTCCATTCCATTCAAGCATTTGTGACACCCTCTATGCACCCCGACCTCCAATCTATCATTTCCAAAAACCATGTTGTTTTCCAAACTCCCCAAGGCCTCCCCCCCTCCCGTTATGGCCATGACCATTCCATTCCTTTAATCTTGGGCATTCTTCATCCCAATGTTCTCCCTCATCATCATCCCTTTTCTCAGAAAACTTAAATTGATAAAATTGTCCAAGAATTGCTAGAAACGGGTGTTATCCATCCTAGTACTAGCCCATATTATCACTTGTAGTCATGGTCCTCAAGAAGGAAGGAACTTGGCGCATGTGTCCTGATTTTCGTGCCCTCAACAAACTTACCATCAAGGACAAATTTATCATTCCTATCATAGATGGCCTTTTGAATGAACTCAGTGGGGATCAATACTTTACTAAACTTGACCTACGTTCTGACTACCACCAGATAAATATGGAAGAGGAAGACATTCCCAAGATTTCATTTCACACTCATGAGGGTCACTATGAGTTCTTGGTCATGCCCTTTGGTCTCTGCAATTCTCCCTCCACTTTTAAAAGCCTCATGAATCATATATTTTCCCCTTTCCTCCATCATTTTTTGTTAGTTTTCTTTGATGATATTCCCATCTATAGTAAACTTGGCAGACGCTTCTCACCCATGTAGATCAAGTTCCCCATCTCCTCTCCAAGCACAAAATATTTCTCAAATAGTCTAAATGTGCTTTTGACACCTTTGAAGTTGAGTACCTGGGTCATATTTTTGGGAAGGATGTGGATGGGTGGATCCTAAGAAAATTGAAGCTATGTAGAATTGGCCTTTCCCTAAAACTATTAGAATTTTGTGTGGTTTCTTGGTTTTAATAGGATATTATTGCAAGTTTATTCAGAATTATGGAAAAATTGTGGCTCCCCTCACAACTCTTCTTAAAAATAATGTTTTCACTTGGACTCCAACATCTGACCAATCCTTCCAAGCATTGAAAGAAGATATGTGCACTACTCATGTCCTAGCACTACCTGACTTCACCAAGATCTTTGATCTATACTGTGATGCATTTGGGAGAGGCATTGAGTCAATACTCATGGAAGATGGTTGAACTTTTTATTTCATCAACAAACAATTTTTGAAACGATATTTGAGCCAATCAATCTATGAAAAGAGAATGTTGGCTATTTTTCATGTAGTGGATCTCTAGAAACCTTATCTATTGGGGAAATGTTTCCAAATTAAAAAAAAAAAATCATCAAAGCTTCAAGTATTTCCTAGAACAACAAATTTCATCCCTGGAGCAACAAAAATGGGTGACCAAGTTGTTTGGGTATGATTATGAGATCATCTACCATAAGGGAAAAGAAAATGTGGTGGTTGATGCCCTTTCTCGATAATATGAAGAAGAAGGGTCCCTCTTTTCCCTCTCATTCATTTTCGCATATTGGCTTCAAAATGTTCGCCAATAATGGTGGCAAGACCCCAAAATTTCCAGCCTAATCCAAAAAATGCAACAGGATCCTCAAGCTTCTCCAGGGTATTATTGGCACAATGAAGAGCTTCACTATAAAGGTCGTTTTTATTTAAGAAAACAATTGACCCTTAAATCTATAGTGCTCTCCGAGTTTCATACTTCACCTACAACTAGCCATTCAGTTTTTGCCAAAACTTATGAAAGGGTCAAACATCATTTTTTCTAGTATGGTATGAAACAGGACATCTGCACCTTTGTGGTTGAATGTGATACTTGTCAACACAATGAGGGTGATACTATCAATATTCCAAGCACACTCCAACCGCTTCTGCTTCCACCTACTATTTGGATGGATATTTCTATGGATTTCAATGTTGGCTTACCTAAATCAAGAAATAAGTCAGTCATCATTGTGGTCATGGATCGTCTTTCCAAATATGCTCATTCTTATGCTCTTCAACACTCGTTCACAACCTCCATAGTGGCTCGATTTTTTATGGATAATATATCCAAACTCCATGGCCTGCCTCATTCTATTTTTTCTGACCGTGATCCAACTTTTACCAATAATTTCTAGCAAGAATTATTCAGGCTCTAGGTAACTCAATTGCATCTCAAAACTGCCTATCATCCCCAGACTGATGTCCAAACTGAAGCAGTCAACAAATGCTTGGAAACATATTTGAGGTTGTTGTGTCAATCATACAAAATCAGTGGGTTCGGTGTTTACCCCTAGCTGAATGGTGGTACAACACCTCTTACCACACTGCCACTCACATGACTCCCTTTGAAGAAGTCTAAGGACAAAGGCCACCATTGATTATCCCATACATTCCAGGTGTCTCCAAGGTTTAGGAGGTTGAACACAATATGACAGTCTACATGACCATTTTTCATACTCTCAAAGAAAATTTGTTCATGGATTAGAACCGCATGAAGAAACAGGTAGATCAAGGTCATTTTGAATGTCAATTTGTTGAAGGGGGCTAGGTGTTTCTCCGTCTGCAACCATACAAGAAAATTTCACTAAAAGGCCAACATTGTTAGAAACTTTCCCCCAAATTTTATAGTCCTTATACTATTCTCAAAAGAGTGGAGCCATTGGCCTACCAATTATCCTTTACCAATCACTCTAAGCTACAACCTATTTTTCATGTCTCATGCATGAAGAAAGTGATTGGAACTAAGTGTCAGAACCAAAAAAGTCTACCATAGTTGGATGAAGAAGGTTTCATTTGGTTTCATTCATAATCTGTATTGGACCAACACGAGCGTCATCTATGTCAACGCACGATCAAAGAAGATTTAGTTCAATTGAAGGATACTCCACTAGAAGATACCACCTGGGAGATGACTACTATTCTGCAACAATTTCCTCGTCTCAAGACTTGAGGACATGATTCTTTTTCAATGGGGAGGGAATGTTAGGGACCTAACCTCACTAACCCCTAATGTAGGGAGAATAATATATTTTCCATGTAATAAAGGAGAATATTAATAAATAAGGCCTAATTAATAATATGAGTAGAAGGCATGAGAAAGCCTTGTCTTGAAATTTATTATAATAGAGCGTTTCTCTATTGAAGGTTTCCCCATCGAAGATGCAAGTGAACATTTCTTTTTATCAATAAAGGTATCATCTTTGGTGTTTTGGTTCTCTACATTGTATTGTTCCATTGGTGTTTTCTTCAGTATTTCTATTTTTTATTTATTATAATAGATCTAGCACCTAACACTTCTCTTAGGTAGTCATATCCAAATTTACCTTTATGAAACATTACAGTACCTTGGAATGAGGTAGCTCACAACATTTCTTCACTTTGCTATCACAACATCCTTGAATCAACTTACCCATAAGCATTCCATATCCATGTTATTACTTCTAGTTTTCCATTAGATTTCCTAATTTTGGGAAATAGTTCTCTTCACTTCATTTAAAAATTCCCTATGAAGCCATACTTTTCCCACTGAAGGCCATTCCTAGTGGAAGTCTATTTTCATTCAATGGAACTTTTCAAGTGAAAGAACCTTCATTATTCTATCCTTGATTCCTTTGCATTGGTATCCTACTTCCACTGTGAAATCTAATATCAGAAGTGGCCTTCTTTCTCTGAGTAATTTTAGACAAGGTAGCTAAATCATGGCTAGAAAATCCTTCCCAGGAATTCATGTGCTTGGTACATAGAGATGATTCACACCTCCCCTCCTAAGATCCTTTCACATCAAGCTTGAAACTATCTACAAATATCTACCTTCAAGTATATAGAGTCTTAATTTTCCTTTCTATCCCCATTAATGACATTCTTCACATGTTTTCTTCATGTCCTAGTGAGTATTCTCGTTGTTGTGCCTTCAATTCATTCATATTTTGTAGCAGTTGACTAATAATTCTTCCATTCCACTCTTCTTGAGTTGTTTATCCACTTTTCATTAATTTCCTTGTAGCTCTTTATTGCCTCAACCAACTTATATAGGATTTGTGATGCTTCCATGACTCTGATATCCAATCCTAGGCTTGAATTTTTCTGATTATACCTATGATTATGCAAAGTGTGCAAGCAACCATTTTTGTTAGAATTATACATATTATAGAAATTTTATCAATTAATGTTGCATGTACTTTTTCTGCTCAATTCATGAAGAATTATATCATATTTCTCCCAATTATACTAATCATGTGTTATTCTCCTATGAATCAGATTTCTAGAGACTATTCTTATGCCCAATCTAATCTCTAAGTTGAAAGTTATGGCTTCCTGAAAAAACCATTTTCACCCCATTTGTGCATTTTCTCTGTTGGTGTAATTTTATTGAAAGGCCAAATTCTGTAAACTGTGGAAGAAAATATGTCAGGAACTAGAGAAACTTTTGTATGAGACAGATAAAAATAATGACAAGGAATTCATAACAACTCTCATATTTTTAATTTGATGCTCTAGTAAAAAAATACAACAATCTAGAAATAACAACTTTGTCATTTTTCACCTCTTTTTTGAGACTTTTTAGCAAAACTGACTCTCTCAATTTGTGAATTTCTGGAAAAAAATTCACTAAACCAAAGTTGTTTGTCTTAATGAGTATATAAAATGTTTTGTAAATGAAATTTTCTAGTTTTGTGATCTAGGGTCGTTGTCAGACAGTTGGCTTAGGTTAATGGATAGTTGGTTTGGACTGTTGGTTGTCATTGATGTGAACCCTTGGAGAGTGATATTGTAGATTGATGTCAACCCTTAGTGATTGATTTCAACCCTTGGATAAGTCCGGTAGCAAATTACGGTAGCACAAAGGCATGGGTAAGGGACCTAAGTTTGTTTGAGATATAAAGGCATGAAGATCAGTGAATATACTGGTAAAACTATTCTTGATGGATAGTACATGTCATGTCATTTTCAGTGATATGTGGAACATCACGTAACTCCTCATGGTTAGAGAGTTATGGCCATGAAAAGTTAGAGAACCCTCATGAGTTATCTATAAGGTCAAAGAAGTCAAATTATTCTAGAAGCTCCTAGAAGAAGTTGACTAGTCAAGTGAGTGAAACTAGGAGTTAATCATGGGTTAAGTTGTTGCATTAAGAAAATAATTAAAAATAAATTAGTTGCAACAAGAGGTTGTGAATAAAGAGAAATTATTTAAATAATAAAGTAGTCAAAGTGATTGCAAAGAGAAATTATTTAAATAATAAAGTGGTTGCAACAAGAAGTGGTGAGTTTATTATTTATGGATAAGTCAAAGTGGTTGCAAGAGAAATTATTTAAATAATAAAGTTAGTTGCAACTAAATGTGGAGAACTTACTATTTGTGGATAAGGTGGTCGTAAGTGGACAAGTGGTTAGAAGTGGGTTAGAAGGAAGTTGGGTTAAGTTGGTTAGAAGGTAACCCCTTGAGGAAACTACATGAAAGTATAATAAGAGAGCAAGGATCTCCTATTAGAACCTATTGAATATTATGGAATATCTATTTTGTAAAAGGTTTATTGCAGGTACACATTGATACATCAAGTTACACAATATTGAGGAAGTGAAAGAGGATTAACAGTGAAAGTTTTGGAGTTGCGGAACTACTAAAAAAAAACCTTATTTTTTGAGGCGTATGCGGGCTAACAATACAATAGGGTGTGTACATATGTGGGATAATAGTATAATAGGGTGTGTATGTACATGGGATGGCAGTATAATAGGGTGTGTACATGAGGGTAAAGACATAAAAAAATTGAGAAGGTGAAGATGTCAGGTCTCTAGATTCTGACAACAATCTCCCAGGAAGGTCTACAATGATCAAGTACATCAGATCTATCTACTAGTTCAAAAGGTATGTCTTATTTCTATGTGTAGTTGGATGTTGTTATCTACATGAGATATGGATATGAGGGTTTGAGGATTTTCCCTAAAGAGGCCATTGGTTGTATGACACTTATTGTATAAGTCAGATCTATAGAAGTACAGTGTTGGTATATTTGATATTATTCATTGGTATATCTTGTTGGTCCAAGTGTTGAGATATAGATAGTATTTCTTGGTACATGGTTGAGGGTTTTTGGTTATGAAGTGCTAGTGAAGTTGTTGGTTAAGTTGAGGCGGATCAGTTGTAGTATATGGTTGGTACATGTGTAAGTGTTATTGATATATCTTATGGTACATTGTGAGAGGATTTTGTTGGTGGTCTTGATATATGATTGGTACACACTTGAGGCTACATAAGAGTGAGGTTTTGGCACATGGTTTGATGTAAGGGTTTATGGTATTTAGATCATGGATTGTGTGATGTATTGATAGATGACTTTTGTTGGTTATATTGGTATATGTCTTTGGTATGTGGTTGAGATACATGTTGGAACATATAGTTATTGAGTTGACACATACATGAGGTGTATGGTATGGTGAGATTATACACCTTGATGAGTCATAATTTGACTTGTTGATACATGATTGGTATATGTGTGGTGCATTGTTAGAGGCACTTTCTAGTAGTGTTGTTGATACATGATTGGTACATGTGTGGTGCATTGTTAAAGGCACTTGCTAGTAGTGTTGTTGATACATGATTGGTACATGTGTGGTGCATTGTTAGAGGCACTTTCTAGTAGTGTTAGTGACACATGATTGGTACATGTTTGGTTCATGTTTAGAGGCACTTACTAGTAGTATTGTTGACACATGGTATATGGATGATGTGACATATATATCTTGATATATTAGTAAAATCACATGTTGTTCTCTATGATGGTATGTGGTAATGTTAGATCATGATTGGTTGATTCATGTGTTTGTTGGACATCTAGTTGAGAGGTGTCTTTGGTATATGATCCATGTGAGGAGATCTGGTTGAGTATCAGTGATAGTGGCAATGATAGTGACAGTATCAGTGACAGTGGAAGTGGCAGTGACAGTGACAGTAACAGACGAAACAAAGATTCAAAGTTCAAAAAGGTGAAAACCCTAGTTCTCAGAAGGTATACATAGGTTGCAGTACATAGGGCACGTACATACGTGGGATGCAATATAGATAAGGCATGTACATACATGCGTTGTAGAACAAATAGGTCGCATATCTATTGTTTTTGGTTGGTAAGGGCTCGGCAAAGGTATAGGTTGATTAGAGGGAAGTGGTACAGGTTGGCTATAGTTCAGTGGTACAGGTTGGTACAGGTTTACAGTGGTATATCTCATAGTGACAGTGTGGCAGTGTTTTCATCATCTTACTTATATTTCAGGGTGGTAGGATGGGGAAAGGATAGGTGGTTGTAGTTGGAGACCATAGGGGGTTTTATCCTCCTTCTAGTTGTAGCCAGAGAATTGAGGAGTTGTATCTTCCCTCAGGTTGTAGCTTGAAAATATAGGGGGTCAGAGCCTCCTTCCAGTTGCAGCTCAAGAATTGAAAGTTGGTACTTCTTTGAATGTAATTATTAAAGACATATAAGAAAATCATTCCATGGTTTTATCCTGCATTGGGTTTCCATGTAAAATATTGGTGTACTATGCATTGTGTGGATTTGTATATTATTGTTTATTATTCACTGATGGATGTTAATGTTATATGATGCAATAACATATTAATGATGAATTGATGAACATTGTTGAATAAGTTAAAGGAATCTACATTGTGGTTAAAAGGATAGATAAGTGGTATAAATTGTTCATTATTGATTCACTCCCCCTCTCAGTAATCCAACAATTGGTATTAGAGCAAGTTCCTTCAGGAAATAGTTTAACCACTGGAAGGAGATCATGGATTATTCTCAGAATGGAGTACCACTATTTAATGGTCATAATGGTTTAAAGTATGAGATATGGAGCAGAAGGAAGAAATTATTTTTGGAGGCACAAGGATATGGTATTTGGAAATCGGTTTTTATGGGATATTATAGTTCAAAGAAAGAAAAAACTGCAGCCAAGAAGGAATTGAAACAGAATAACAAAATTGCAATGGATTTAATTTTGGAACAACTATATGATTCAGTTAAGGACAAAGTGGGTAAATGTCCATCAGCTAAAGAACTTTGGGATAAGTTACATAATATATATTCTTCACCCATCACAGAGTCAGAAAATGTCAAAGAAGACGTAGGTACAAATCAAGAGGAAAGTTGTTAATCGTGTCAAACAGATTCAGAAGAAGAAGAGTACATAATCAACAGAAGTATGTTGTTTTGTTTTAATTGTGAAAAATGTGGACATCTTGAAATTGAATGCCCTGAAGGTAATGAGACAGAAAATCCATTTGTAATAGAAGAAAATTATGAAGCAGAATTGATGAGTGCTTTAGATGATCTAAAGAAAGAGAAGAAAAGAATTCACTCAATAAAGAATTGATGAAACAAAAGGAAAGTGTTCAAGGTTCCAAAGAAGCTTAGCAGGTCATCAAGAATTTAAGAGCTCAACTAGAAGAGGTCAGAAGAATTCAACAAAATCTAGAATCTCAAAAGCAATTTTTAGAATCCAACATAGCAGCACAAAAGGAAGAACCAGAAAATGTTGGATTTCTGAGAGGGGGGGGTGAATCAGTAATAGAGAAATTTAATCCTTTTTCACCATAAAATGAAAGTGTTATATCAATGTAGCATTATCATCCAATAGTTGCAGAGTAAATAAACAATGAACAAATGAGAAATCACACATACACACAGTACACTAATGTTTTACATGGAAACCCAAAGTGGGAGAAAACCACAGAATGATTTTTCTTATATGTCTTTAAGAATTACATTCATTGGAAGCACCAACTTCCTTTGTTTTCTAGCTGCAACTGGAAGGAGGCTCCAACCCCCTAGTTTCTCAAGCTACAACCTAAGGGAATCTTCAACTCCCCAATTCTCTGGATACAACCAGAAGGAGGCTACAACCCCCTATGTTCTCCAACTACAACCGGAAGGTGGCTACAACCACCTGTCCTTTCCCCGCCCAACCGCCCTGACGTATAAGTAGAATAATGGAACCATTGCCACACTATCACTGTGAAATATATTGTTGTAAACATGTACCAATCAACCTACATGAAACAACGTGTACCAATAACATGAACCATGCATCAACCTATACCTCAACCTATAACCAACCTGTACCAGACAACCTGTAATCAACCTATACCAGACAACCTGTAATCAACCTGTACCATAAACAAGTGCATCAACCATACACCAACCTGTACCTCAACCTGTGCCATGAACAAGTGCATAAACCATGCACCAAACCTGTACAAATAACATGTCACAACAACCTATCCAAACAACCTATCACAACAACCTGTCTCATCAATCTTATCAACCAAATCAGATCTACGCACCAAAATAAATCACCAAGACAACTCTCAAAGATGTGTATCAACCAAGCATAACACAACAACCCATAATCATCACCAAGATCAATATGTGCTTCTAATAATATATCAATACAAGTATGTTACATCATTCATAAACCATGTGTCAACAATACTACTAACAAGTGCATCCAACCATGTACCAAGTATGTACCAATCATGTATCAACTACTCATCAATATGTACGAACATCATCAACTATACACCTCATGTATGTTCCAGCTCATCAACTACTTGTCTCAACCATGTACCCAACATGTACCTCAACCAAAAGCCCTCATCAATTTCATCGTCCAAATCTGATTTGTAACTTTGTAATATCCCTGGTGTATATGATCGCATACCTACAAACCTTCCTTAACTTTAACAACAAGAGACTAAAATTTTCATCAAACTTTACTTTAGTCTCACATGACTAGTTTTGGATTAGTCAACAACCCTAACTTGAAATAATCATAACTGTGTACATGTAATGAATAAAGATATGAAAATAGTACACAATGTTCTTTAGTGTGTTTTATGCAATTCCTCCAGGTGTCACTACTTGGAACCTCTCAGAAAAGGAGTTATAGAAAAAATGGCATACCTTGTTGAATTATGGTTTATTCTAGAAAGCGAACTTGTAGAGCGTGCCCCGCACGGAATATTTGTTGTATGGATTTAAAAATTGTACAAAGAATACTAAAGATTGTACTCTAACCAAAAAATTTGTATTATTGAATTTGGATCTGTTATGAAGAAGGTATGACATTTTTACCCAAAACACTTGTTTTAGACTAGTTTCAGGACTAGCCACAAACCTTATTTTCCACGGAGTGTAACTCCAAAAATACAACGAACCACAAGCTAAAATTTGTACCAAAACTACTTGGATATCTTTCTTCAATGGCCTCCCAATTGTACAATCTGAATCATTCTAGAAAAAAAATTATTTTGAAAATGGTGAGATGACCTGTAAATAACATATCTTAGAAAGCGTCATCAAAAGAATTTATCCTCCCTTGAATTTTGTCCTTCTTTACTTCGCCTTCCCTCTAAAATTCAGCTTAAATATCCTTTTGTTACCCCAGTCACCTGTAGATATTCAATATGCTCAAGTGTAATTAAAATGAGAGTCTTGCCTCTTATTTATACTTTCATGTAGCTTCATCAAGGGGTTACCTTTTAACCATCTTAACCCACTTTCTTTATTTTAGAGTTAACCCACTTCTAGTTTCTCCATTAACTTTATTATTTAAATAATTTCTTTTGTATTCACTTTGACTTATAGTACACTCGTCACTTCACTTTATTATTTACCTTTTAAAATCTCTTAAACCACTTTGACTACTTTGACCTTTTGGGGCTTCTAGATG
This sequence comes from Picea engelmannii, assembly GCA_009831015.1. Lineage (NCBI taxonomy): Eukaryota > Viridiplantae > Streptophyta > Pinopsida > Pinales > Pinaceae > Picea > Picea engelmannii. The sequence goes on from ML786100.1 coordinate 228,415, forward strand.
ACTCATGACGGTTCTCCAACTTCACATGCCCATAACTCTCTAACTGTCAGGATTTATGTGATGTTCCACATACCACTAGAAATGGCATGACATGTACTATCCATCTAGAATAGTCTTTTCTGCAAATATATCAAAAACCATACCATTATCCATCAAATAAACTTGCGTCCATTACCCAAACCTGGGTTCTCCAACTTCTCATGGCCATAACTCTCTAAATGTGAGAAGTTATGTGACGTTCCACATACCAATGGAAATGGAATGACATGTAATATCCATCTAGAATATTCTTACCTTAAAATATATTAAAACTCATACCATTATACATGAAACAACCTTGGGTCCATTACCCAAACCTTTGTGCTACTAGAATTTGCTACCAGACTTTCTCCAAGGGTTGACATCGATCTACAATATCACTCTCCAATGGTTGACATCAATGACAACCAACAATCCATACCAACTATCCATCAACCTAAGCCAATTGTCTGACAATCTCCTCCTTTGGAATTAATAGCAACACAAACATTGATGGCAACACTTAGTCATGATAACATTCATGTTTATACTCCTCATCAATTTTTCTATCTCTCCCCCTTTGACATCAATAGAAAATGGTATCTCCCTTTGGGGTTTCTCCCCCTGACTGAACTCTCTTTGGGATACTCCCCCTATCTACATGCCTATGTGCTCTCTCTCCAAGCATTTATATCCTACATATGATAAATATCTCCCCCTTTGTCATCAATGGAAAAGGTATATTTCCAACCAAGGTTGCTCCCCCTAACTGAACTGTCCTTGGGGATACTCCCCCTGACTGAACTCTTTCTGAAACTGATCCCCCAACTTGAACTGTCATCTTTATGGTGCTTCCTCGTGTAAATCTAAGACATATAAGATAAGCATTCAAAAGCATTCATTTTGGAGTAGAAATTACTCTGAGTATTTGTCGAAAATACTCAAAGGTTTCCCTTGGAAGCGGTGTTGTAAAAATGTCTGACACTTATTCTTTTGTGCCGACATATTCAACTCTGATGTTCTTCTCTACAACTTGTTCCTGTAGAAAGTGATACTTTATTGGAATGTGCTTCTTCTTGAAGTGCATCACCAGGTTCTTTGATATATTGATGGCGCTTGTATTATCAAAATAGATTGGAATGGGCTCATCATACTCAACCCGTATATCTAAGTAGAACGTTGTTCCATTGGTGCTTCGTCGGTCATCAATGCAACCTGTCCAATCTGCATCTGTGTAGGCAATAAGCGATAGATCCTTTCCTTTTGGATACCATAATCCAAACTCTTTTATTCCTTTGAGATATCTGAAAATCCTCTTTATTGCTAAGACGTGTGATTCCTTTGGTGTTGCTTGAAATCGTGTCACCTGTCCAATTGTTTGCATTACATATGGTCTAGATGTTGACACATATAGTAAGCTACCAATCATTGACATGTATTTCCTCTGATCTATAGACTTTGAATCGTCATTTTTTCTCAACTTGCAATTGGTTTGCATAGGAGTGGTAAATGGTTTGCAATATTCCATTATGAACCTCTTTAGAATTTCTCTGATATACTTAGTTTGAGAAATAAAAATTCATTGGTTTCTTTGACATATCTGAAGACCCAGAAAGAATGACAGTTCTCCAAGTAATGACATTTCAACTTCATTCTGCATATCCTTTGCAAATTTCTGGCTTAACTTGTCATTAGTACTTCTAAAAACAATATCATCAACATAAATTTCAATTAATAACATACTACCTTGAGTTACCTTGATGTAGAGGTTGTTGTCTATGTTTCTTTTCCATAGTTCGTAGGGAGTTTTTTCATTGTTATTTTTTAGCATTACTCTATTTTGAATGTGAATTGTTGTATGCACTTCAGGTGTCCAAAACATATCTGTCAATTTGGAATCCATTATCATTGTTCAAGCCATTTCCTGTGTAATTATCATCCATTATGATAATGTTCATTTGTCTCTGAACCACTCTTTGAACCAATCTATGAATCCATTCTCTCGTCCATACTGTCCAAGACTCTAATTGCGCAATTGTCCATAATGTTGACCCATTTATCATTGTACTATCATGAAGTCTTGATTAATCCATCAAATTTTACTTCTGCTAACTGACTGCTCTGGATCTGTCTTCTCAAACTCTGCAAGCTTCTCGAAGGATGGTTCTTTGGTCTGCCACAGCTATCGCATAGACTCCCCCTATCTAATATTCATATTACCTGGGAGTGTCTAAGCCGGATGGCTTAGAACAATTCATGCTCTGATGTGTATTCATCATCATCTTCATTGGTAGATTCATCATCTCTTTGAGCTCTGACTTCTTTCTTTCTATCTATGGATTCATCTTTCACTACAATGCTTGAAAGTACAATCTCTTGAACCTGTTCCTTATTTACCTATCCTTCTTTTGTTTAAGTTATTTTCCAAACCTTTCTATATCTGACATCTTTATTTTTCTCTGTAGAATTTTCTTCATCTCGTTTTATTGTCAATCTTGCAATCTTTGGGACCTGGTCTTTGTTCACTTGTTCTTCGTGTTTTCTTATCCATACTTTATTATATCTGATATCAATGTTCTCTTTTATGGAAGTATCGATCATGCTTCTACAATCACTAGCTATGTGTCCATAGTTATAACATTCGTAACATTCAATGTTATGTGGGGCCACATATGCACTTCTTGCTTGAACATTTCTTTTATAATCCTTACAATCTGCAACCTTATGTCCAAAATTAATACAATAAAATAAATTACCATAAAATAAATTTGCATACCTGGGAGTGAATGATCTTCTTTGTGGTGTATTCCTTCTGAATTTATGCCTTGATTGATGATGATCATGATTGAAGCTTCTTTGTGGCTTGAACATGAATGGTCTTCTTGAAGATGTATCTTCAATAGTTTTCTTAGATTCTGGTTGACCATGATTCCTTCATTTGAGTACTTTTGCATAACTCTTTCTATTTTCTTTATTCTTCTTTTTTAGCAACCTTGAGTGCTTCTCTTCATTCTCTATAATTGATGTGGATGTTTATGTCTCTTCAACATTCTTGTTGATCTTGACGATTTTACTTCTCAATGTGACAACTTCTTCTTCAAGCTTCTCAACCTCTTCTTCTTTCTTCATTATCTGAGACTTCATGACTTCTTCTATTCTTTTCGCTTCTTCACGTTGGATTTTTATTAGAATATTTATACACTTAGGAGTTAGTTAAGATCTACTTGGTCTATTGTGTCGTTAGGTAAAAGTGTGTTTTCTATTGTGTTTCTTTAGTATGCATTTGTAGTTAGGAAATCTGATAGTCACGATATGTTATCGACATAGAGTGATCTGATAGTTCATACTCTCCTCGATCTTAACGGCCATTGATCAGTGGCTTAACACTCGATTGGTCCATGATCTCTATTTAAATAGAATGGAGGGTCATTTTTCGATGATCGATTGTGAGAAACTCTCTTGTAAAATCGCTCTGTAATCTTTTTCTTTCCATTAATAAACTGCTCCAAGTGGTCATGTTGGTTGGGGCCGCGGATGTTTCCCCGTAGGGGTTTTACCACGTGAAAACATTGGTGTGTTAATATTTGATATGGTTATGTGAGTGGTTACTAAAGGTGTTTGTCCTCTGTTGAAATACTTGTGTTGTCGAACATGGTATCAGAGCCTGTTTGAAGACACGCTCTTGTTGTAAATCAAGATCGTGAAGTCGAGTTGTCTCATCTCCATTTTCTATCATTTTCGTACATTTATGAGATGAGAGGATTGTTCCATTGCCTCTGGGCACTCATTTCATTCAAGAACACTTTTTGTTTCACTCAAAAAGGTTTTTGTTTTCCCAAGATACGGCCATTACAGTCAGATCCGAAGGTATAAAGTTCGAATACACATTTTTTAAATTTTTTGCGGAGAAGTATTTTGGTTTTATTTCGGTTTTGTATTTTTGTATTTCTAGGTTGCTACTCTTTTAGATATGTGTATTCTCTTTTCCCCGCGGCCTGTGCGATCTTGGAAAATTATAAACAGATAGGAAAAGTTGCATCTTCTGGGTAAGCTAACCGAGATCTAACCCTTGTTGTCATCGAGAAGCGAAATTTTTTTTCTTGTGTGATAAGAGTTTTTTTAGCACACTCTCCAAGGTCATCTTCCACAACAACAACACCCCCAATCCTCCTTTTGAACATTACAATATGTTTTGATAGACCATTTGGTTAAAAGTTGCCTTATTAAGTAAGAGGTCCTGAGTTCAAGTCTCTCTTTTGTTACTTTTTTTGAAAACGTTCATGCTAAAATTGTAAAGTGTATTTCACTTCAAGTATAAAAGTGAATCACTATAAGTAGCTTTAATATTTTATTTTAGATTTATTTATTTTGCATGTAGTTTTTCTTTGTAAAAGTGAGTCTCACTTCTCTTTATAAAAGTGAGTCATTTCATAAAGCAACTTACACTACCATGTGGTCATTTGGTTACCGTTTATGCCTTTTTTTTAAAAGGGCATAACTCTCACATCCGAAGTCTGTTTTCAGTGCCATTTTTTTTTTAAACCACATAACTTTTCGAGCTATTTCCATTCAAATCATTAGTTTCAGTTTTTAAATCTGTATTATATGCATATTTAATATGGCTTCTACAAGTAATCTCTTACTTACCAGCACCAACTACTTCCAATGGAAATCCCATATGGAGGATTTATTAAGAAATAAAGGCTTGTACTAGATTACCTTGGGAAAGGAAACAACACCCAGTTATGCTGATAAGAAAGCCAAATGGGATGATAGGAATGACGAAGCACGTGGATTAATCAGAATGCCCATCTCTCCTGATTTAAGATTTCACCTTCAATCAATTGATAAACCCAAAGAAGCTTGGGAAAAGATTGAATCTATGTTTGGTAAACACAATATTATTCAAGCACAACAGTTAGAAAATCAAGTATTGACTTTAAGTCCAAGTGATTTTTCTTGCATTGAAGACTATCTATCTAAGTTTAAAACACTCAGAAATTTATGTGAAGAGTGTAAGATAAAGATAGACAAAGATCGTTTCATCTATATTATTCTTTCTAAGCTAGGTATTGCATATTATGTGTTTGTATCTACCTTTTATGCCATGCAAGAGGCTCTAGGGTCAGCTTATCAAAAACCTAGTCTTGAGAACTTTTTTGATGCTTTGATTACAGAGCAAGATAAACTAGTACAACTTGGAGTAATCAGCACTGCAGGTACCTCCAACAAAGTCTTAGTTGTCCATCAGAAAGATAAACTGAAGAATCCCAAGAAGCAACATCATCACCACAACAAGCAAGCAATATAAGGATCCCAAACCCACTCAGACAACTTTTGCTCCTAATGGAGACAAAGGAGAAAAATATAAAAATAAGAATACTAACAGACATTGCAACTTTTGTGATAAAGATGGTCATGATGAGTCCAAATGTTTCAAGAAGATGGCAGCTTTAGAAGTAGCGATGAAAAAGCACAACATCACTATTGATTCTACTTCTTCTTCTTCTTCCAATGGGCATGCACTTTTTGCTTCTGGTTTCTCCTTCAATACAAATTCTACTTCTACTTCTACTTCTGAAGAGTGGCTTATTGATTCTGAAGCATCCTATCATATGGCTAAGGATAGAGCCATATTTTTTACTCTAAATGAATGTAACACCAAGTAAATATTTGTTGGTGATGATAGATCTCTTAGTGTTGAAGGATCTAGAACAGTTCAAGTAGAAAATGGTCATTTCAATGATGTATTATGTGTTCCAAGTCTTTCTTGTAACCTTCTATCAGTATATCAAATCACTCATTCAGGTGAAGGTAAAACCGTAGACTTTTCACCTCACCAAATTGTAATCAAGGATATAAAAGATCCTAAGCATGTTCTTGCAACTGGAATTGTTAATGATATTACCAGGTTGTACAAATTTGACAACTTTGGGTCATCATCTTTTTCATCAGTTTTTGTTGCTCATAGCAATTACTTGAGAAAACTTTGGCATGAGCAGTTTGGTCATCTAAACTATCGTTCATTGCAACAACTATTTAATCAACAAATGGTGATTGGTCTTCCTCTTGTTTCATGCAGAGATGGTGTTTGTACCGATTGTGTTCTCGGCAAACATCATTGGGATAGTTTTGACAAATGTACCTCTTGGCACACCTCGAGTCCTTTGCAGCTTGTTCACAGTGATTTGTGTGGTCCACTTTCTTCTCCTTCTTTTTCTGGGTGCAAGTATTTCTTAACTTTCATTGATGACTTTTCCAGACGTACTTGGGTTTACTTCTTAAAACTTAAGAGCAAATTTTTTGACAATTTTTTGGCCTACAAGGC
>ML786100.1:235280-250024 GCA_009831015.1 Picea engelmannii
AAGAAAACTTGTTAGATGCAAATGGGTCTACAGAACTAAGTATGCATCAGATGGAAGTGTTGAAAGACACAAGGCTCGGTTAGTTGCCAAAGGATTTTCCCAAGTTGAAGGAATTGACTATAATGAAACCTTTGCCCCTGTAGTAAAAATGAATTCCATCTATCTTGTTCTTGCCCTTGTTGCCTCACATAAATGGGAGGTCCATCATATGGATGTTAAATCTGCCTTCTTGCATGGAGATTGATAAAACATAAAAAGAATAACATGGTGGAAAAGGCTCACTAGCCAACACTTATGTATTCACTCCAATGTTACATATTTATAGTACAATGGGTGATGCCACCTCATAGATAGATTTTCTCTAGATCCTAAAATCATGCATGATGACTAGGCTAGGCAATCTTAACTAAATCATTAGTCATCACTTGAGGATATATTACTAATATCCTAAATAAATAATACAAATATAGGTGACAATTTAGAATTAGTGATTGGTAAAGGTAAGCCATAGGCTAACAATCCCCCCCTCAATCACAAGTCTGATCAATAATACCAACAATAAAACATAAACTGGTATCAATTCCAAGTCTTCATACTAAAACTCCTGTGTTGAGCCTCAATGAAGAACTGCCTGAAAAACTGCCAATATGGATGTTGAACTTGTTCATTTGAAATGAACTGGAAGAGAGCTGAGATATGGAAGTGAACAGTTGCAATATCTGAGCATTTCCTGATTGCTTGACAATTTGATCATTTTGCCAAGTATTTTAGCTAAAATAATCTGATGTCTTCTGCTAATTGGTGAACATGTAGTATCACCACTCTACTATCAGTGTATCACTGAAAGTTCTCTATGAATATGTGGTTTCGGATAACCATTGACCAATTGATACCATGTATCTGATGGTTTTTGGATAACCACTAACCAATCTTGACACTTTTAGGTGTCCAACAACATCCCAATGTATAATGTGTATGATTCAATTGCAAGTCATTGAACCATAATCATGTCAAAGCCTACCATCTCTGGAAAATCTCACTATGTAATCATGTGATCCAGGATGCATGCAATTTGTTCACTTAATGTAAACTCCAATCTGATGAAAGTGAACCAAGAGAAGTGAATCAGCTTCTAGTTTGACACATCCCTGAAAATGCCTAACAACTCAATCAAATGCCAAGCTGCAATGCAAAAGCATCCTCTTGTCCTCTGCTAGGTCGAATGACCATCTATGTGAACCAAATGTTCACATCATTGCTCTCAAAATAAAAATCTATATGATTCAACTTAAACTTATTGAACCATAATTCTGCCAAAGTTTGTCATCTACAAACCGTAGTTTCCCATTTGGCAAATTTCATGCCCATATGGAATATTTGATGTTTGTTGTTGTCGAAACTTTCTATCTGACAACCATCTTCAATTCCATAATCAATTCCCCCCTTTGTCAGCTGAAAGGAGAGACCACAAGTGGCTTCATGAACCATCTTCATTGGAATTTTGAACTCCCCCCTTAAGGTGCATGAGAGTTACATCATTGTACTCCCCCCTTCTAGGCTCAAGAGAGTACCATACTTGTTCCATTTGAGTACAACACAAAGTGGGCATGCGGAAACAACCACATCTTATCTCATCCCATGAGGGCCATGCTCGAAAGCTACGTCATAATGGGACCACTTATGTGAGGTACAAAAATGTTATGTGCTACAAGATTAGTCTTGACTCGAGATTGAATTCTATGGTAAGACTTACATAATATCTTGGTTTTTTATGACCGTTGTCAAGGATCAATCCACTCATAGTGAATTTTCAATCTTGCAAGTTTCTTCAGTGTTGAACATATGTCTGAAGAATGGTTATTCTTACCACAATGCTGGCAAGGATGGGGATCAAAACACTGATTCTCCTTGTGACCAACTCGATTACAATGTTGACACTTATCATTATGATGTTGAACTAGAACAAGTGAAGTTGAAGCTTCTTGAAGGAATCCAACACTTTGGAACTTGATTGGTCTGGAATAATCAGGAATATGAAAGGTAACTTCCTTGTCATATCCAAGTCATGTTCTATTCTTTTTGTAGATGATTTCTTCCCAAGGTCTGATGATGGGCTTGGAAAGAGTATTATGAACCTGTTGCTTTGAAATCTGTGGAAGCAGATTTACTGCATGTTGATGCATCATTGAAAAGTTTTCTTTACTGAAATCAAAAGAAAACTCTTGAAATGTAGGTTCATGAATAGATTCAACTTCGTCTGAAACTGATTCTGAAGTTGTATCACTGTGTTGTTCCTTCATTGGTTGTTGATTAAAAACATCATCATCATCATCATCATTATCATCATAGAGAGGGTTGTTCTGAACAAAAACTAGTTCGGAACAATTCATTGGCTATTGATTTTTGAGATTTATCAATTCATCATTCAATAGTTGGGATAGAGATTGAAGAAGTCTAACTTTAGCTTGCGTCACTTGCAAACAAGTTAGCACTGATTGAAGGTTTTTTTTGTTCAATATCACTGTGTTGTCTTCAGTGGTGTTTATTAGAGTATTCAGTAACTCTAATAATTCTAGATTTTGAGCCATTTCAAAACACTAAATGAGGTCTCCTTGTGCAGGTAGATCCTTATTACAATTTGACTCAACAAAAAAAGGCTTATCTGCAACTCGCTCACTTGAATCGCTTGCTTGAACTTCACGCTCGCTTGATTTTGTTTCACACTCACTTGTACTCTTCTTACTTTCTTCCAAGAAGTTGAGGATGTTGGTTACCACCGAAAATGCATCCCAAAGTATTACAATGATTTGAGTTTCAAGTACTCATCCTTGTCAATTACAACTCAAAATGACTCTAGGGTGTCGGGCTCAGCCGAAGATGCACCTTATGAAAAATTCAATTCAACTCAACTTGATTTCAAAAAGACAAGTAAACTTACAAAAGGACAATTTGCAAGTTACAATAAATCTTGATTCTGAAGTTGAATTACTATTTGAATGTGTTGTCGATGCTTTTGAGACCAGTTCTCCTTTGCTTATGAGCTTGATTTGTTTCTTGCTTTAGTATCATTTGTTGATGCTTGATTTGCGTACTTTTGCTTGAATGCATGTTCATGAGTAACATTGTGTTTGGGCTTATGTGTGTTGCAAAAATTGTAAGTTTGGTTATGTCAAAACTAGACAGTAAACAATATAAGCCTCCATGAAAATTTCACCACAACACACTATGCAAGGTGTACCTAAGATCCCCTTATTCAATTTCGGGCGGATCTAGGACACAAGACCCAAATAAAATATGATTTTATTAACACAAATTTGATATATTGCAATATCAAATTTAAATTGAATGAAACATGCCTCAAATGTGCACTAGTGGATAGATCCCAAAACCCACTTATAACATGTGCAACAAAGGAAAAAATAATTTCCTCCTTTATCCCATCCTAAACACATATGGCAACAAAAAAATGCCTCTTTACAATTCTAGGCATAGGGCAACTTAAACCCAAAATGCCCCTTGATGGAAACCTTACACAATAATGAGTTTCATAATCAAACACCCCTTTACATAAAATAATGGCTCAAAGCCACAAATGGTGAGCCTTTTAACCAAAGTTCACATGCACCAAATCTGATTAAAAACAAGGGATGTAGAGCACATTATAAAAGGCACAAAAAACTTAACCAATGTTTTATACCCAAAAGAGGCGTGCTTGGTATATTTGTCTTTTGCAAATACAATTAGGAGTTTTAAAAATTACTCATCAACTCCATAGTAACTCCTTACTTGCATTCAATGGTGATAAGATAAACATAAAACTCATGTTTTAAAGAATCCACTGGAAAAAAAAAAGTTTTCAGAAGCAAAGCAATGGAAAACACAATTCCCTCCAATCTACAAACCCTTGTGTGATGCAGTTTGAACTCGTGACATGTGGACCTCATGCAGATCACTTGTAAATAAATTGTTGGTTATATCTACAACAATTCTTACTCTCCTCCACAATAGATCTTTAGGCATCCTCCCTTCGACAGATAAGAATATTGATTCTTGTGCCTTGATCTACTCACAATTCCATTGCTTGGCTTGCACATTAAACAGATCCGAGGAAATCAGATCCACATTCTATTTTTCTCTTACAGCTGCACCAACATCAATTCATATCTGATTTTGAAAAAAAAAAATTACAGAGGCACACGATCCACCTGAAAGAAACACAAACCAAATCTGCAAGAGACACACCCAAGATCTATGAAACTCTTTGGTTCTATTTGAAGATAGATCAACTACATGAGTGAAATTTTCCTTGTGCTATCTCCTTGCTGATAGCCCTCCTCTTGGTCTCGCAGCCTCATGTTCACCCTGGCACAATGATTATCTTCTCAATGGATCTTATCTTTGGGAATGTGCAGCCTTCTTTTCACATTGACGTTCTGAACGCAACTCATGCTCCAATAATCATGCTGGCTCTTTTTCAATGATGAATTGAGCCTTGCAAAAAGACAGAGTTTGAAAATTGGAAGCATCTTGTTCCACACAAAGTCTGAATCTTTCACGACAAGCTCCGACTATGGCGTGCATGGGAAGATTGTGGAGAAGGTCGAAACTGGGAATCTCCTTGAAATTTGCAACCACGTGATCCTTTATATGGATATTCAAATATTTTGGCAAACACCCCACTTTAGTTGGGATCAGACTCCGATGTTGGTTTTCTTTTCCGTCAATTGACACTATCAGTGTTTTCGACAAGTAGGAGGTAAAGGAGATGAAAATTGGTCATAGATCTTTGCAATCTTAAGCATCCAAGTCGAGCACCAATCTTATCCTTTTCATTCCAGTCCAAAGACCAATGACAACGAGGTGCATATCTGTTTTCTAATTTCAGCAGGGACGTGTGGACTTCAAATGTTACGTCATTGAAAACGATGATATGGGAAACCAAACACGAAGTACACAGATTCACCACGCCTTCTAAGCTTCTACACACATATTTGATAACACAAAAAATTATGCACGTTCTAATATCGAGTCTGATAGGTTTGACCCCTACCTGGCGCACCAGTTAAAACCACAGATTGAATGGTGGATCCCTTGCTAGATAGAATCAGTGGATGGATCAGATTGTTGATTCGATCACTTTCTAGACGGATAGATCGTTGGGGTGCAATATCACATCGTACGATGTCTTATATGCTCAGATCACTTAGATCCGAGAAGAAAGGGAAACAACATTAACGAATCATAAGGTAGATCGCTTCAGATCTTGAGCAGATCTCTGGAATGGGAATGAGCTCGAAGTTTCCCACATCGCTTGGAGGAATCGACAGCCATCTAGGTATTGGATTTCGAAGGGAAACTCATATATGACTTGTTGTCTCTAGATCTATAGAGTTGGAGTTTGATTCCACTCAAAATAGAGAAAAAACAAAACTGCAGACCTGCCTCCAAGAGAATTGGTACTCAATTACAAAGGACATCCATACAAGTTGCGACCTCGATTTGTTTTATGGATTCGACATCCATCCAACCAAATCCTTGGATGATTGTTCCCACCAATGAGAATAGGATTTATTTCAAGTACAACAGGTTTATATTGGCCATAGTAAGGAAGTGCACGAACAATAAACAGTTTGCAAACAAAATTTGTTCACACAAATTGTTTGTAGACACTCATCATAGACCAAAAAAATACATATCTACCAATTTAATTGAACATGTATATCGGTTGACAATGATTTACAAATATTTTAAAAGAAGATGCAGATTGCAATCATACCTAGGAGGTCACTTGAGCTAAATATTGATGATATCCTTATTCTCTTTTCCATTACGCGTTCAAGCTTTAATTTCTCACTTTCCGACCCTTCACGAAATTATCAAGCCTCTCATGGAACACTACCATGGATATCAAGACTACCAGTCCCTTAAGAACTATAAGAGTTCTGATATTTTCATCATTTTGTTTTTTACCATGGCTATGATATTTTCACCATTTCTTCACCATGGATCTGATACCAATTGATAAAACATAAACAAGAATAACAACATGGCGGAAAAGGCTCACTAGCCAACACTTATGTATTCACTCCAATGTTACATATTTATAGTACAATGGGTGATGCCACCTCATAGAGATATTTGTTCTAGATCCTAAAATCATGCATGATGACTAGGCTAGGCAATCTTAGCTAAATCATTAGTCGTCACTTGAGGATATATTACTAATATCCTAAATGAATAATACAAATATAGGTGACAATTTAGACTTAGTGATTGGTAAAGGTAAGACATAGGCTAACAAAGATTTTGCAAGATACCAGATATAATAAATATGCAAAACAGAAATAAAATGCTAGAAATGGCAGAATAACAGTAATATATCAAGCATAATCTCCACAATAACACAGAAATGATATAAGAACAACAACAGAAATAGCACTTTGATTTAGAAAGCAATGTTCATAGGCCTCTTCGAGGGGGCAACCTCCAATCGAGTAGCGCTCTATTACAATAATCTCCAAGCTATTGTTTTCATACCCTCGACCCTTATTTATACTAAATATGTCTATCAAGAGAAGCATGATCCGTTGGATCTTTTAATGACTTATGGTTGAGTTTTAATTTTGCATGCGTTAATTAACCATTTGAGAAACTTAGTGAAAGAATGAGGAAAGAAGAGGAATTATGATAGCCATATACACATATACATATCTGAAATGAAATAATGGACAGCAAACCATAACACGCAGATTGATAACGGAGTTCGGCACAACTTTGCCTACGTCTCCAGGCCTTTTCTCTGTGGGGGAGGCTTCTTTATTTATGTTCAAAAGATCAAAAGTACATCGCTGCAATGCCAAATAGCTACAATACTGATCTGGTTATGTTCTTCTAGATATCTAGAACCATGCAAAGAAAATGTCACGCAAAACGAACGTCCGGAGCTCCCAGAAATGATCCGACAGTGTCTCCTCCTCAAAAGCTTCTCTGCCTCAAAATGGCTTTGGCTTGGCTTCTCCTCAGCATAATTCTGCTCTGAATGCCCCCTATGGCCTCAAACAGGCCTGGGTTATATAGTTGGGAATTTGGTTTCTCATCTCCAACTTCCTCCCAAAATTTACGCTCCAAAACTACCCAATAACTCCCAAAAATGGAGAAAATTAACTAAAAATAGGCTTAATTACAATAAAAACCCAAAAAGTAGTTTAAAAACCCAATTTATAGTTATAATATAGTTGAAATTGGGCATAATCCCCCTTCGTCCGCACGCACGCCCCCTTTCTCGATCGTATGGGGGGCCATGTGGCCAAGCGCCATGCGCTGGCCCCCTTTGGCACTACCCCCCGGTCGTGTGGCATATTCATAGGCCCACGAGGCCATTGGTTATAACCTCCCACGCACATGATGTAGGGTATGATGGTGGTCATATGTTTCAAATGGCACGCGACCAAGGTCTAGGGCTAAGCCCCGGCCCAGTTGTGGCCCAAACCATACCACTTAACAAACTTAAATATAATATGTATCACATATATGTTAAGTAACATACAATGGCATGTTGGCAAGTCGGAATTTGCGAAGGCTTTGGCATAGGGGGAGGTCACCGGTTCGAATCCGGTCGACTCCAAAAAATTTTGATTAACAAACCAAAACCAAATAGACCAATATCGGGGTGCCACGTGGCAGCCCATGATTGGGCCACATGGCACCTAATCATTGACCAACAAAACTGCCACGTGTCGACATCTGATTCGACCATGCCAACCAACCAGATCATGCCACTTGTCAACCGTTGTACTGCCCAGTCAACCTGTCGTACTTCCACGTCAACCTCCTGACATCACCCATGCCATGTCATCGTACATTCGCCACGTCAGATGCTGACGTCATCCGTGCCACGTGTCACCCTTCCAGTGGTGACACGTGACACCTTGGGATAGGTCCAACTGTAGGCCCAAATGTCCAAATATTCCTGCCACATGTCACTACCCGAGGTTGCCACATGTCATCTGTATGGACCTGCCACGTCAGCATACGGACATGCCACGTCAGCATCCGTACAGACTATACGGACTACACAGTCAGCAATTTTTTTGCCTGTTTGACTTTTCGGATAGAATGCGATATCTTCTCCATACATAGCCCGTTTGACAAAGTAAATATACCACCGGAATCAGGAAGACGAGACAGACGCAATGGCACTGGTTTCATCACATTCCGAGACTTTCATTTTTGAGCATTTTTCAAGCCCTATCAGGCTTCTGGATCCGATTTCGGATCAAAGCATCTAGAGGAAGATCATTCTAGAAGCGGAAGCTTCTATTAGGTTTTATTACATATGCCTTATTCCATTTTATTGAAAGGCCTTATTAATATTGACCTTTATTACATCCGAATATATTGATCTACCTATGTGTGGGTTAGGACCCTAACATGTCCGCCCCCTTAAAAACAACCTTGTCCTCAAGGCTTGAGATGTGGAAACTGCTGCAGAATGGTAGTTGGTTCCCAAGTGGCATCTGCTGGAGTCATATCTTTCCACTGGAATAGCACTTCCTTGATGGTTCTCTGACGTAGGCGACGCTCACGCTGGTCCAAAACTGCTTCTGGCTGTAGCCAAATGGATCCTTCTTCAGCTAACTCGGGAAGGTTGGTTTGAATTTGGCACCTAGTTCCAATCACCTTCTTTAAGCATGAAACGTGAAAAATTGGATGTAGCTTCGACTGACTGGGCAGAGCTAACTGATATTTGACTTGTCCCACACGCTTGAGAACTATATAAGGACCATAAAATTTAGGCGCTAGCTTTTGACAATGCTCGGCCTTGAGGGAAGTTTGCTTGTATGGTTGCAGTCGCAGAAACACCTGATCCCCTTTTGCAAATTGACGCTCAGAGCGACCTTGATCTGCTTGTTGCTTCATGTGATTCTGTGCCATGACCAAGTTCTCTTTAAGGGTACAAAGAATATCCTCTCGAGTTGTAAGTGTTTGGTCAACCGCCTGGACCTTCGAGGTACCCGGTAAGTATGAGAGAACTGAAGGTGGCTTCTGTCCATATACCGCTTCAAAAGGAGTCATGCAAGTAGTTGTATGGTAGGAAGTGTTGTACACCATTCGGTTAGGGGTAGCCATTGAGCCCACTGATGTTGTTTTTCAGAGGCAAAACACCTCAGATATGTTTCCAAACACTTGTTGACAATTTTCGTTTGACCATCAGTCTGGGGATGATAAGTTGTGTTGAGATGCAATTGGGTTCCCTGTAGCTTAAATAGTTCTTGCCAAAAATTTCTTGTGAAAGTTGGGTCACGATCAGAAACAATAGAGTGCAGCATGCCATGAAGCTTGAAGACCTGGTCCATGAAAAGTTGAGCCACCGTGGATGCAGTAAATGGGTGTTGAAGAGTGCAGAAATGAGAATACTTGGAAAGGCGATCCACAACCACCATTATGACTAATTTATTCCCTGATTTGGGTAAGCCGGTAATAAAGTCCATAGAGATATCCTTTCAAATAGCAGGTGGAATCAGAAGCGGTTGTAGTGTGCCTGGAGATTTCATTGTTTCAACCTTGTTGCATTGACACACCTCACATTCAGCAACAAAATTACGGATGTCTTGTTTTATACCATCCCAGAAAAAAGAACGTTTGACCCTATCATATCTTTTGGTGAACCCTGAGTGCCCCGCTGTGGGTGTAGCATGAAGCTCAGAAAGTACCATGGATTTAAGCTTTGATTGTTTACTTAAATACAAACGGCCTTTGTATCGAAGCTCATCCTGGAACCAAGAGTACCCTGGGGGAGCCGGAGCCTTGGTCTGCAATTGCTGGATCAGATGTGAACTTTTGGGATCTTCAAGCCATTCCTGGTGCATAGCTTGGAGCCAATCGAGTACAATGAAGGAAAGAGAAAAAAGAGATCCTTCTTCTTCATATTTTCGGGATAGTGCATCCGCCACTACATTGTATTTGCCCTTCTTGTAAATGATCTCGTAATCATAACCAAAGAGCTTAGTCACCCATTTTTGTTGTTCCTGGGAGGAAATGCGTTTCTCCATAAAGTACTTGAGGCTTTGATGGTCGGTCTTAATTTGGAAGCGTTTCCCCAAGAGATAAGGGCACCATAGATCAACGGCATGCAGAATAGCCAACATTTCCTTTTCATAAATGGGTTTGCCCATATTCCTTTCAGATAGTTGCTTGCTGGTGAAGGCCAAAGGTCGGCCCTCTTGCATAAGGACAGCGTCGATTCCTTTCCCTGAGGCATCACATTCCAACACAAAGGTCTTTGTGAAATCAGGAAGGGCCAAAACCGGAGTGGTGCACATGCTCATTTTCAAGGTTTGAAAATCTTGAAAAACGGCTGGAGTCCAATTGAAAGAGTTATTTTTTAGGAGAGCAGTGAGAGGTGCTGCAATATTTCCGTAGTTCTTAACAAACTTGTGATAATACCCTGTAAAGCCCAGAAATCCACGCAAGATTTTGAGATTCTTTGGGTGCGGCCAGTCTTGCACAGCTTCAATATTTTTTGGATCCACCCTGACACCATCCTTGCCAACCAGATGACCCAAGTATTCTACTTCTGAGGCACCAAAAGCACATTTAGATTGTTTCAGGAAAATTTGTTGCTGGGAGAGGAGATGGAGAACTTGATCCACATGAGTAAGATGATTTGTCCATATTTTTCTATAGATGAGGATATCATCAAAGAAAACTAAGACAAAATGATGGAGAAAGGGAAGAAAGACATGATTCATGAGGCTTTGGAAGGTGGACGGGGCATTACACAAGCCAAAGGGCATGACCAAAAAATCATAGTGGCCCTCATGAGTGCGAAAGGCCATCTTGGGAATGTCTGCCTCTTTCATACGTATATGGTGATAGACCAAGCGAAGATCAAGTTTAGTAAAGAATTGGGCGCCACTCAATTCATCCAGGAGGTCATCAATGACAGGAATGGGAAATTTGTCTTTAATGGTTGTTAGGACCACACAATGTACCTTTTTGCCCATACTTTTTGCCACTATTACACTCTTGATCACTCACATTTAAACTCATATTATCACTTTATCCTATCTTTCCAAAGGTATATAACATCTCTTCTCTTTACTATACGTTTAATCTGTTTTGCATATAATTTCACATCACTCTCGTACTTAACCATTGATTAGAAATGTATAAGTGTTGAAACAGTTCAAACTGCAGATTAGCATTTGAGAACTATTGCTGAAACAACAATTCACAGAAGTTGTTACACAGTCCATGGTCGACGATGCTGAAACACAGAAGTTGTTACACAGTCCATGGTCGACGATGTTGAAACACAGAGGAAGTTGTTACACAGTCTATGGTCAACGATGCTGAAACACAAAGGAAGTCGTTACACAGTTCGTGGTCAATAGCAACTCATACAGATTGACTACAACAGCCACACTGTGAGCCAAGCATCAACGATCGCTGCTACCTGAGAAGTGCTGAAACAGTCAGAGCGTAAATATAGTGGCTGAAACAACCCGCGATTTGTGATGCCGAAACAGCATGCAACAGCAGCAACAAGAAAGGACTGTTACTCCAGTCGTAACAGCAACACCTCATTTAGCACTTGTAATAGCATTCTGTTGCAGGAGACTAGGACATCCTATTCCGGTTTAGAAAGTCGATTTAACTAAGAATAGGACTCAGATATACATCTGTAATTTTTTACCAATTGTATCGAAGGGATTCCCTCTTTAAATAAGAGGAAATCATCATTCGAAAGGATCTCCAGTTTTTGTACTAAGAAAGTTTCACAGGGAAGGACGTACTTCATTTTCAAATTGTAATATGATACATTGATAAATGAATAAAAGATTGTTTTGATCATCCTTCTCTAGTCTCTTCATCTTAGGGGAATCTTGTGAGAAGGGAGGGCCCACCTTCTTCACAATATTCACCCGTTAGTTTTATAGTGTGTTAGTGTGAATTATGTTGATGCCTTGATTTATTTATGTTTTGCTGAAACACTACTTTAATGAATTCTGCTTTGTTGAAACGCTACTAAACTCTGTCTCACTAATCGATTATATGGTTTATGTTTGGGTAGTTGTTAATCGTTTTAGTTGGCAATCTTGTGTGATGAATTTGAGGAAGTTTAGTAATCAGAGACTGGTACTAAAGGTTCTTGCTTAAGGGAAGGAATTAGATTCATGTTCTCTTTTAGAAGTAGTCATCTTTCATTTATTTTCATGAGTGTGCTAATCAGAGACTGGTACCAAAGGTTCCTGCTTAAGGGAAGGAATTAGAGTCATGTTCTCTGTTAGAAGTAGTCAGCTTTCATTTATTTTCATGAGTGTGCTAATCAGAGACTGGTACCAAAGGTTCCTGCTTAAGGGAAGGAATTAGGGTCATGCTCTCTGTTAGAAGTAGTCAGCTTTCATTTGTTTTCATGAGTGTGCTAATCAGAGACTAGTACTAAAGGTTCCTGCTTAAGGGAAGGAATTAGGGTCATGTTCTATGTTAGAATAGTTAGCATTCAATGCATTAATGAATTCATGAAAGTGTGTTAATCAGAAACAAAGTGTTGAAGTTCCTTCTTGGGAATAGGGTCTTGTTCTCTGGTTACAGAATAGTTGTTCTTTCCTGTTGCAGTTGTTATTTTAATGTAATCCAGGATTCTTTAAATTAATCATCTCTTTAAGCTCTGCAATAAGTAGGTTTCTTTTCTGTAATTCCAGTTAGAACTTCAGTTCATTCAAGGCAAGTGTGATTGATATAGTTTCCTTTACTACAACTCTAGGTTGCTTTTGGAATTGAGCATATATAGTGCGTGGTTACCTTTGAAATAAACAGACTTCCCTGGGTTGACAATTTATGTAGCACTTGATTGTTTAAATTAATTAAGAAATTATAGTGACCAACATTTTGGCGTCGTTGTCGGGGAAGGTAATTTTAGATTTCAAAAGCACTTATGATTTTTCAGATACAAATATTGCATGAAAGGACCCGAAGACCCCAAAGATACTGACCCTACAGGTGGCAAGGGAAAAGGAAAAGGAGGAAGAAAGACTTCCATTGACGAGATTATATCAAAGTCTGAATCTGCTGCTCAATGACCAAACCTTCGGAAACAAAAGTCCCAGCCTTCATTTCAAGCAAACTTTGAAACAGGGAAAGAAGTTTGGAGTCCTGAGACAGTCCAGAAGCCAGCAGGAAACATTGAGGACAGAGCAAGCGCAGCAAGGGAGCAGACAGAAGAAAACATGGATGAATACAATGAAGAATTGCATCACGAAGAACAGGCAGGTCCTAAAGGAGAGGTAAATGATGAAAACTCTTTCTCTACATTAGGATTTCCTATTTGAAATCTTCCTAGAGGAGTAGCCCCAATGAAAAACATTCCACTCTCAGCACTACCTAATTTTCATGGTTTGTCATCAGAAGATCCTGATGAATTTCTTTTTGAGTTTGATATATTATGCAGAAGTTATGATTATATTTCCAATGCTCAAAAATTAAAGCTATTTCTAGCAACACTAAAAGGGAATGCACTAAGATGGTTTATGATTCTTGGAGGCCATATAATCACAACATGGGACCAAATGAAACAGAAATTCCTGAACAAATACCAGGACTACTACCGAACAAGAGAAAAGAGGGAGGAACTATTTAAGATTATGTAGAAAGAGGATGAAAATTTGGAGGACTTTGTAGAAAGGCTACAATACAATCTACAAAGATCCAGTCACCCCAATGTAAGTAAAGACATTCTTAAAACTATATTATTAAAAGGAGTAAGGGATGACTGTCTAGATATGTTGAATATGCTTGGAAAAGGAGACATATCTAAGGAATCATACAATGAAATTTTTAATCTATGCAAAAGATGTTCAAGGGGAGCTTCAAGAAATAGATCAAACAACAGGGACACCACATTTTCAAGAGTCCAAAAATCAACCAGTGGGGGAGCAACAAGAGCCGAGATAGGTAATTTACTTGAAGGTTTTAAAACTGAAATGTTAAGCTCTTTTGCCTCACAAATTGACACCCTGCATATTCAAAAGAAGCAAGCAGAAGCAGAAGCAGCCTTGTCCATCTTTTGTTCTCAATGCAGAGACAAGCACCCACGAAGGGAATGTCCATTAGACAAAAAGCCAATCTGCACCATCTGTGATAAAGATCATGATACCCAACAATGTCCATCTTTACCAGGGATCAAGGAAACATTACAACCAACGGACGAAGAAGCTGAAGCTGTCTATCTGTTGACACAAAGAAGGAAATGGTTGTTAAATTTTTAATTAAAATGAAGTACCAAGGCAAGTGTTTCTCTTCCCTAGGCGCCTAAGGGGAGAAATTGTCGAATGTGGGTCTTAGTCAAATTAATTTGTGAGATGCAAATTAAAAGATAACTTTATGATTAAAGTGAGGGTGAGTGAAGAGACACCAAATCTCAGCCACCCATCTAATCTAATCTCAAACGTTAGATTAGAAAACTCCTCACCTTCCCTCATGAGGTTGATTAAGGCAAGTGGGCGCACCCATTCTTGCGTAAGAAGTTGAAGAAATCTTGGTGAGAGGCCAAGAGGATCTTGGTGAGATGCCAAGAGCAAGAGAAGAATAAGCAGCAACAGTCTTGTTGAGAGAGCAAGAGATTCTTGGTGAGATTCCAAGAGGTTCTTGGTGAGATGCCAAGAACAAGAAAGTTGCAGCATTCTTGTTGAGAGAACAAGAGAGAGCAAGAGAGAGGTCGAGCTGAGAAAAGAGACAGCATT
>ML786100.1:267005-287948 GCA_009831015.1 Picea engelmannii
ACATGCACTTCATCAGAAAGCTCATTCATGATCAAGTTATTGAAGTGCTCTTTTTCCCTACAGAAGATCAAGTTGCAGACATTTTCACAAAGTCTCTTACAGAAGCAAAGTTTTCCAAACTTCGATCTATGTTAGGAGTTCAGAAAGTTGTCATTAAGGGGGGATAGGCTCTAATGCCTCCTTCCTTCTCATATTGTGTCACTATTGTAAATCCTTCAATCCTAACCCAAGTTGTTCTTAAGGGGAGATGTTAGGATATTTAGACACTAAGGAGTTAGTTAAGATCTACTTGGTCTATTGCGTCGTTAGGTAAAAGTGTGTTTTCTAGTGTGTTTCTTTAGTATGCATTTGTAGTTAGGAAATTCGACGGTCACGATATGTTCCCGACATAGAGTAATCTGACGGTTCATACTCTCATCAATCTTAACGACCATTTATCCATGGCTTAACACCCGATTGGTCCATGATCTCTATTTAAAGAGCATGGAGGGTCATTTTCTGATGATCGTTTGTGAGAAACTCTCTTGTAAAATCTCTCTATAATCTTTTTCTTTGCATTAATAAACTGCTCCAAGTGGCCACGTTGGTTGGGGCCGTGGATGTTTCCCCGTAGGGGTTTTACCACGTGAAAACATCGGTGTGTTAATCTTTGATCTAGTTATGTGGGTGGTTACTGAAGGTGTTCGTCCTCTGTTGGAATACCTGTGTTGTTGAACAATTTTTAATGTGATTATTTATTATTCAGGTCCTTTCTCTTCTTGACCAAACTCTGCCTCAAGTTGGTTTAGATCGTTAGTTATTTCATTAAGATGATCGGTCAATATCTTCTCTCTAATTTCTACTTCTTCCTTCTGTGCTTCTATGCTGGCTTCCAAACACTGCTTTTGATATTCAATATTTTCTTCGATCTTTTTGGATTCTTCTAGTTGAGATCTTAAGTTCTTGATGACCTGTTGGGCTTCTTCAAAAATGTGAACACTTTCATTTTATTTCATCAATTCTTTCTTGAGTGACTCTTTTTCTTCTCTTAGTTCATCTAAAGAAATAATCAATTCTCTTGTGATTGTGTACTCTTCATCTTCTGAATCTGTTTGACATGGTGAACATAATTCTTCTTGATCTGTATCTGCATCTTCTTTGTCATTTTCCAAATCTAGGATGGGTGAAGAATATATGTCATGTAACTTATCCCAAAGTTCTTTGGCTGATGAACATTTACCAACATTTTCTCTCACCGGATTAGGTAATCCTTCCTAGATGAAATCCATTGCTATTTTGTTATTCTTCTTCAATTCCTTCTTGGCTGCAGTCTTTGCCCTTTTTGAACTATCATATACTGTAACAAATGATAGCCAAATATAATGTCCATGTGCCTGTAAAAATACTTATGCCCTTATTCTCCACATCTCATACTTAAAACCATTCTGACCATTAAACATTGGTACTCCATTCTCAAAATAATCCATGATCTTCTTCTAGTGGTTAAACTATTTCCTAAAGGAACCGGCTCTAATACCAATTATTGGATTACTGAGAGGGGGGTTGAATCAGTAATAGAGAAATTTAATCCTTTTTCACCATAAAATGCAAGTGTTATATCAATGTAGCATTATCATCCAATAGTTCAAGAGTAAATAAACAATGAATAAATGAGAAATCACACACATACACAGTACACCAGTGTTTTACGTGGAAACCCAAAGCGGGAGGAAACCACAAAATGTTTTTTCTTATATGTCTTTAAGAATTACATTCATTGGAAGCACCAACTTCCTTTGTTTTCCAGCTGCAACTGGAAGGAGGCTCCAACCCCCTAGTTTCTCAAACTGCAACCTAAGGGAAGTTTCAACTCCCCAATTATCTAACTACAACCAGAAGGAGACTACAACCCTCTATGTTCTTCGGCTACAAACGGAAGGTAGATACAACCACATGTCCTTTCCCCATCCAACCTCCCTGACGTATAAGTAGAATGATGGAACCATTGTCACACTATCATTGTGAGATATATTGTTGTAAACCTGTACCAATCAACCTGCACCAAACAACATGTACCAATAACCTGAACCATGCATCAACCATCAGATATCTTCTCCAACTATCAGATCTTATTTATGTTTGTGGTTGAGATATT
Organism: Picea engelmannii; assembly: GCA_009831015.1. Classification (NCBI taxonomy): domain Eukaryota; kingdom Viridiplantae; phylum Streptophyta; class Pinopsida; order Pinales; family Pinaceae; genus Picea; species Picea engelmannii. The sequence continues at coordinate 269,140 of ML786100.1, forward strand.
CCTCATGAGTTTGTTATGTTGTTGAGGGAAAACTTCACATATAAATATATGTTTGATTGAGTAATAAAAATATAGAGAATTGTTTTGTGCACGTTGGATTGCTAAGTTGGTATCAGAGTTGATAGCTTTGGGTAACTCCCTCATGGGAGGGCACAGAATATAGAGTGTTTAATTTGTTTGTTTCACTGGTGAGAATAGATTGATTTTTCTGTGAGTGATTGCAAGTGGGTGTGTTTTGTTTGATATTTATTTGACCAAACGAAGGAGAGACCACAACAATTTTTTTTTTCTATTGTTGAGCAGATCTAAGCCATCGTTCTCTTGAGATCGGATTCTAGTGAAGTTGTGTGGAAAAAAAGAGGCGGTCATGATCTGTGCATGAAAGGAAAAGCATGAGAAATCTGAGGAGACACTTCCTGTGAGAGAGGAGGGTTGTCATCGGGTTAAGGAGATGCAATATTAATTAAAAGAGCGCAGGTTAAGGGCATGATATCATTGTTTCTTTATTTCCTGTGAATAGAAAATAACTTTGTTGAGAATCGTTGCCTGGAACAAATTTTTTGACACCCATTCTGTACAATTGTTGACTTGGAGAGAAAACGATATTTTGTGGGCATTTCTTATTTGAATCAACCCTGCTTTGTTGGACAGATTGGGAAAGGAGTTTGGAATAGATCAGATCGGCATCCTGACCATCCCTTGTGATTTGGAGAGTTTCAAACATGGGTTATGCGTAGTGGAGGTCAGAGGGGAATCAACCAAGAATTTGCAGAGTTGTCTGATTCCGTCGAAGCAAGAGCCATTGCAAATCAACGATTGGGTCACAAGAAAGGTTGTGTCGATGGAATTTATTATTGTTCCTATGATGTTAAGTGATATGGAAATTTGGCTATTATTTTCTAATTGCAAGACAGTGGCACATTATTCCCAGATTTGACCCATCCAATCTCTCAATTTTCAGATCTGTGTGGAATTTGTTGTTTTATAGAGTGTGGCGCACTTAAAGTATTATTATTTTGTGTGTAAAATTATATTATGAAGAACCGGTCATAGAATAGGGTAACTTAAATTAAGTTGGTGTGTGTGGAAGCCCTGCCTTGCCACAAGGACATGGTCACTGGTTTGGTTATGTCTACAGACTATTACGGCTTGTGGTTCTTGGAGGATGTGGTGATCCAAGATCAACGGCTATTGGTTATGTGTACAGTTTGTGTGTTTGCTTGTGTGAAATAGGTCACTTTGTAAGATTGATTTCTGGGTACATTTTGTATCTATACTACTTTCCTGGAAAACTCGTGAATACAACGACAGACCATGTACTTCAACAGATGGAAGTAATATAGAATAGATTGTTTTCCTAGATAATCAGTGAATACAATGACAAACCATGTATTTCAACATATGGAAGTATGTCAATAGAATAGCTAGTAGTCCAATCATTACAAATATGTCATCAATGGTCAGAAGCAATTTTATTTTCAATGGATGAAGTGGTAGCTCGAATGAATGGGAGAGAAAGAGTGTAGTCTATGAGAGTTCAAAAGTGGATAGAGGCGTTATTGAAGACCAGACTAAACAAAGATCAAAGTTCGGAAAATATTTTTTGTAAAATGTGTTTATTATTGTTCTTAGTGATGTAAACATTAAGGGAGGCTGTTAAAATTAATGCTTACATTAGAGATTGGTTTGGATTTGTTAGATCTAGTTAGTTGTCAGAGATCCTCTCCAACTATCAAATCCTATTTATGTGTGTGTGGTTGAGAGATTTATGTGTGTGTGGTTGAGAGATTCCCTCGTGAGTTTATTATGTTGTTGAGGGAAAACGTTATGTTAAAAATTTGATGTGTTTGTTTCACCATAGACAATCCAATATTGTCTCCCAACCATAGGCATACAGCCACCCCCGAGCACTTTAAAGGTTAATATGTTAAACTTTAACCTTTGACAGAGAGAATGATTCTGGAAAACCACAATATCATCAAAAAAGCACACTTTCTCCAAGGATAGCGCACCAGAAAGATATCCCAAGACCACATACCAAGAACCAATCATCGTTGTACTAGTTGTGGCTCTCCTCCACACTTGCGCAACTCTTAGCTTGTATGAGAGAGTGAGTGAGTGTGTACAAATGAGCTCAAGCGCCTCCTATTTATAGTGGTTCTTTCCACTTGTCTGGGATGACTTGTCCTTCTAGAAGCTAATACTTTAATATTAATTAGTGTATCAAGTTGTCTTGTCTTCTAGGGTTTTTACACATCCGTTTAGGATTTATCTGGCTTCCGGAATATTCTATTATAGTCAAAGGTTACACATGGAGGTTAATACCTCCCGCAGATACCATAATATCAACACTCCCTCCTAGCTAGGGAGGTATTAACTGTAATGGTCTCAAACACATCCATCCATTTCACATGGTATGGGCAAGGCTCACATAGTCTTGCATATCATTCTACAGGTAGCATCATCATAGCCACACAGGCTATCTCATGATCATGCAGATCAAGTCACGAGCATCATCATCACTATCAATATTATCTAGTAGCATCCTGGCATCAAAATATATCATCATCTGCATCATTTCTTGAGGCCATACTCCATCTGAGTAATCGATCATGATACTGAACAAGTCATGTGTTGGACTTAGCACACTCAACAGAGTGTCTCGCATAAGTCACTCACTCAATAAAGTGATACAGGGACCATTCTTCCTATCCTGGTCACTGCCTGTGACATAGAACGAATGATTGTCCCAACAGATGTTGAAAGCCATGCCATGGACTACAAGGACCATTCTTCCCACTTTGGTCACTACTGTGAACTCAGGAAGAATGAATGTCCTGAACCATTTTCCCCCCTCTGGCTACTATTGTGAACTCATGGGAAAATGTTTGTCATGTACCAATCTCCCCACTCTGGTCACTACTGTGAACTCAGGGAGACAGACCATTCTACCTATCTAGGAAAATCCCCAGGAGAATAGTTGTCCTGGACCATTCTACATGTCTAGGTAATGCCCCAGGAGAATAGTTGACCATGGTACATCAGCAATATGTTCTGCCTGGACCATTCTCCACCTAGAGAATGTATCTCCACCAGCACACTGACTATCCATGATGCCATATATCAGCACTCCCTCCCAACTGAGGAATTCATCTGCTACTTTTCAACCAAGGGAGGGTATCTCCACAAGTCCCAGCTTGTCCCTCAAGTATGCAAACTTTATCTTGGATAGAGGTTTTGTTAAAATATCAGTTGTCTGCTCATCGGTGGAGATGTACTGGAGAATCACTTCTCCCTTCTGGACTTTATCACAGATAAAATAGTACTTGATCTCAATGTGCTTCGACATGTCATGGAACATGGGGTTCTCTGAAATAATCTTACGGAGCCATACTACTTCTGTACAAGTACCGCAAGTTGCAATATACTTTGCTTCTACAGTGTTGAGTGCAACGAACTTATGTTTCCTGCTAGCCCATGATATCATAGTAGAGCCCAAACTGAAACATATACCGGAAGTACTCTTTATGTCATCTACACTCCCTGCCCAATCTGAATCAGTAAATACATGCAATTGTACGTCATTGTTTGAAGCATATCTCAAACCATAATTTAGCGTCCCACGAAGATATCTCAAAATGTGTTTTGCAGCTATCCAATGCTAATATCCAAGTTCCACCTAGAACTGGCTCAACGTGTTCACAGCAAAGCAATTGTTCGGTCAGGTATTAACCAAATACATCAATGAGCCAATCAAATTCCTCATACAAGGACAAGTCTACTGGATCAGAATCAGAGTCTCTCAGCTTATTCAAATCTATCAACATAGGAGTTGCCATGGATTTGCAATCCATCATCCCAAACTTCTCAAGGATCTTTACAACATGCTTCCCTTGCCCCAAGAAGATTTCGCCATGCTTATGTCATATTTCTAGTCCCAAATAATAATGCATGAGACCAAGATCCTTCATATCGAATTTGGAGGCTAACTCCCTCTTACATTGAATAATGAGAGGCTTTGTACCTTTCAGAAACAAATCATCAACACATAGTAGCAGGATCACAGGTGCATCATGTTGAGGAAAAGATATAAATTTATCTAACTCAAGCATTTTCAAATCTTGCTTGGCTAAGGAAATATAGTTGGGAATATTGCCCTATGTTTATAGCCTCAAAATGTATTTTTCAATCCACAAGTATTAAATACAAGGGCTTACGCTGATTTTTTTAATGAAAATAATGTTGCAAAATATAACATTTTTATATAATTTTCTGAATACATGCAGATTGTAGAAAGTAAATGTGAAGATCAAAACAACAATACCAAGTCACAGATTAAAACAAAAGAGACAGAATAACAATGGCTTTATTTCATTTCAAGAAATCAAAAGTATCTTTCTCTTTACAAAAATCTCTGTGGGGGCATGGACCAAGGTCAAACTTAGATATCCTCGATGAAAACCATACAAACTGACTCTGACAAGAAGTAAAAACTGAACTTTAAAATATGGATCAGCTTGCCATAGACTGCTATCCACTTGACTCTGCACAATATCATTTATCAGTGATGAAACTCAATTCATAAACAGACAAGTCTACACAGACTATCAAAGATAGATCAACACCTCTGAAACAAGCATCTGAATGATATGGTTCAGCCTTGAACCTTGTTGTCTATAATAGGACCCTGATGTCATAAAAGAGAATTAGGCTTTTAATGAATTGAAAAATGAATGAAAACTGAACTATCTCAATAAAACTCAAGAGAAAACATTATTGTGTTTTCTCCTTCTATTCTCCCCTTGTTCTTCCTTCTCATTTGGCTTTTATGTGGTCCAAATTAGTTGAAGTAGTTCAACTACCTCATTTAGTTAAGTTAACTAAAACTCAACTAACTTTAGTTTAGGGGAAGTAATAATAATAATAATAATAATTAAGGTTCTTTTATTAAATAATAACTAAGTAGGTGGGACCCCTTGTGATTCCCTTTTATTTCTTAACAAAAATAAACATAATTAGACAACCAATTAAAAAAATGTCTCCTTGTGGCTCCCATAATTATTTCCAAAATTTCAAATTTAAATATCAGAAATATTTCAAACTATCCAAAACATGTAAATATTCACAATATCCCAAAAAAATAGTTTGTTGTCCAAAACTTTTTGCAGTCCACTATCCTCAATAAATCAATTATAAACACAATCAAAATCCATATTTGTCACTTTGAGAGGCAATTCTTCCTTTGTCACTAGTGTCCCCTTTGGACTTCCTAGAAATAGCCTTAGGTTGGATGGAGCCTTGAGGCTTGATCTCACTAATGACATGGGAGCAATCGTCCTTCAAGTGCATACAGGAGGACACTGACTTAGCTAAGTCACTTGAAGGAGAGGAGGGAGCAGCAGCAACTTTACCTTTGTCATGCACATGGTGAGCCTCAGTTTTGAGTCATTTGCTTGCATGGGAGGATTGTACAGGTGAGTGTGCAGGGGCAATTTGAGCATTTGGGTTTACAGGTGGAGGAGGAGGAGGTAATGACAAGTTTGGCCAGCCACGATGGTGGGATACTGTTGGGTGAACAATATCCTGCCATCCATCATTCTCGGGAACTTAAGGTTGCAAAGATACATGGGGAGGCACAGGGATACCAGGAACATTTTGGGGCTGGAAGGGGGGCCTCTCTAGTCTAGGATGAACTATCTCTTACCCAATCCAATTGAAAAACCCAACTTGAAAAAAATGGTTCAACTCTTGAGGATCGGCATCGAAATGAATTGAGAATCTGGGCCTTCTAGGCCCTATGTTCCAGTTACCTCTGCCCCTATTGTTTCGGCCATGACTACCTCTGTTGAAGAAGCTCATCTTGTATGCAGCAATTATTAACAACTAGCTCTTAACAGACCGTACATGACATTCTCTTAATATGAAACAAAGTTTGGCTCAGAAATTAACATCAGTCTCATGCAATCCAATCCATAAAATTATTTAATAATTGTCAAATGAACGTGGTGAAGTAGGGTTCATGGGATATCTAGGGGGATTGTAATAAGCAAAAAAGTGATATCATGACAGGGAGTAAGAACACGAGTATTGTTCGACAATTCATTAAATAACTGACTGTGCAACCAATATCAAAATATATCAATTGCCATCTATCTATGTGTCATTTTGTATCACTATCATAGAGAGTTTTAATTTTATTTTAGTGAACAGGGCGTGTAAAAATGAATTTGGGATCGTGAGGGGGTTATAATGAGCGAAAAAGTGAGAAAATGAGAGGGAATAATACGGATATTGTTCATAAAATAAATTAAATCAAACAACAATCATAACTCTATTTCAATTTCAATCTAAAAGCATCCACTTCCAAGACCCAAAACCTTTAATTGTTCCTTAATTTCATATACACTATCTGTTGTCTTCAATAAAACAAATTCTTCAATTTATATCAATCTGTGCATCCTATATAATAACTATAAAAATCATTTCCAATTCCACAGTAACAACATAACCATTCGAGCCACAGTCCTGCATGCTCTAATGTTGATTTCTTTTTTTTTAAATAAACATAATATGCAAAGTGATTCCCATTATCTATATCTAATATTCATCCATGGAAATCAAATAATAATAGACCCAGCGCTAACCACCAACAGTCAATTGTCATCAAACAATAATCGGGCCCGATTTAATCACCCACAGGTCCATTTTAAATCTGGACAGAATCAAGAGCATGTTCGATGAACCTATCACACACACAGGTCTTCAACCATATAATCATTGATACCAATATTAATTCGACAACAGTACTTAACCAAAAACATGTAGCTCTGAACCTGAGATCCGCATTCATCAAACATATATAGACTTCCCTTTAAAAGAAATGATCCATAAAAGACAGAACCATATGATGCATGAAGTGAACAGAACCATATCGACACACAGGTGTCTCCATTAAACTTGAAAAAAACATGATCGTGCTAGGATTTAACATAGTGATAAGTGAAAAGACCACAATCTACCAAAAGGAAAGCTCTCGGGTTGTAAGTAACCCATACAAATTAATCACAAAGAGGAAATACAGAGACTCGAGCAAGAAAGGTCATGAATTTAGGGAGCCTGTGCCCTTTTATAATTACCACAATCATTAAACTGGTAAACCAAAATCTTGACAAAACCCAAAAGGTGCCCGAGGAAAAATAGAAGCAAGTAGGGCTCAATAGAACCAAGTCGGGTTCTTTAGAAATTTATTGCAGAGAGGTAACGAAAGTGTGTTTAATCTTCGAAAACACAAAGAGCTCATAATATTTTTACCTCCTAAAAGAGTTTACCACTGAGAAGCAACCACAGGTAAACAAACATAATCTTGGAAGAACAAAGAGTCGTGCTCCTTTGACAACACCACAATCTTTCAACTTATAACCCCAAGATCTTGACAAAGCCATAAAGAGAATGTCCAAGTAGAAACAAGGCAATTCGAGCTCAACAACCTAGGAGGTCGATAACCTTCGAAATATAATTGACAGTGAGGCTCACAAACATAACAGTCGGCCATTATAACAGAGATGAGAGGAGTGAATGTTAAAGCCCTTGTGAAAAGAATGTCAGAGCACAACTCGTAGCCATTCGATACATGCACAGGCCTCCATTAAACATTATGGGAAAAACAAGATTGGACTGTGGAATGCTTTCGGTAATAGTGACAGTAGGAAAAGCCATAACAATCAATAGCTCAGGTCTTAGCCAAAAAGAACCACACCATTGTCGACAGTTGCATTGCAACCTAGATAAAGAATCACAACAACGACCGAGACGAAAAAGGGGTGACAGCAACTGATACCCAGACTGGTGGTAAAACCCCACAACAATAAAACTCGGAGCTCTTTGCACCATTGTTATCCACAGAGAATCATCATAAAAACCCAAGCCGGTCGAATTCATTTTATCAATAACCAATGCGCAGAATTTATAAAGCAATAACACCCATTACTTTCCTTCAAAATGCCAACATTCCACAATATTCACAGAGAATGCCATAACACAACATTGATACTCAGTCGAAAACTCAAGAAAAACACAGAACCCATGCAATCCTGAGCCACCATTTGATTCATAATACAGAGAGACCATCATGGATGGAAAGAAAAGAGCCATACCTATGAAAAATCGCTTCAATGAAGAGTTGGTTTGAGTTTTCCCCTTCAAAACCTGAAATCGTGAAGCTTCCACAACCAACAGAGCAAAATGCAGCTATGCTAGGGTGACGGGCTCAAGGGTGGTTTGGAGTGATGTGCAGTAAATGCACGTTGCTTTCTCACCTAGCCCTATTCAATTTCACGTACGAGCCAATCCATTAACATAACATCAACCATTAAATTCAAACCATAACCATTGCATAATTCAATGCCATATCTATTGTATAGATTCGATGCCATATCCATTCTATAATGCGCCACCCGAAACATGTCACAATAATAACCATATGTTAATGTTACCATATGCGCTTCCCATATAATCCTTTAAACAAAATCACATAATCTTTTAACCAAAACGCATAGTATAGCAGTTAGGTCCATCACTTTGTAACAATTATATATATACATTCAAGGTTTATATGTAATCTTTTTACCATGGCCTTAAGACTTATCCATAGTTTCCTTCCCCTTTTGTTTTGAGCTAGCTCCCATATCATCATACTATCTTTTGCATAAAATCATGTACAAGATTACTAACCAATGTTATATCATAACATAACATAGCACCTGTAAAACAACATAATCCTTGTATCCATAGCACCGCCCTGTAATGTGAGTGAATATTAACAGCATTTAGCAAAAATGCATCAACCACCCATGTTCTCATAATGAATGAAACCAAGACTGTATGATCAACTATAGAATACTGTGTAAGTATCGTCATAACATCAGCTAACATATAAGCATAATGCATCCATCATATCACCTCTAGTATACAAGGGGGTCCCACCTACTAGTTAATTATTATTGTTATCATAAGTAAATAATAGAGCTTAGCAATCATTTGTGGGCAGAATTCATCATTGCGATTTTAATCATCAACACATCATTCACAACCTTGTAATAAAGGTTTGGATCAGCATAGCTCTTGGAAAATCCAAGTCTTGTCAGGTAATTGTCAATTTGTGCATACCAAGCTCTTGGAGCTTGCTTGAGTCCATACAAGGCCTTCTTTAATCTGCATACATGGGTTTCCCTCGGGTGTACCTCAAAACCTTGATGTTTCTTTATGTATACTTCTTCATCAATTACTCCATTGAGAAAAGCGGTCTTTACATCCATCTGATGTAAACTCCAACCCATGGATGTTGCAAGAGATATGATGGCTCTAATAGAAGTGTATCTGGAAACTGGAGAAAACGTCTCATCATAGTCTTCTCCCTCCTGCTGGGAGAACCCTCTAGCCACGAATCTTGCCTTGTATTTATCAATACTCCCATCTACTGCATGCTTTATCTTGTAAACCCATTTTGAAGTGACTACAGACTTTCCTTCAGGTCTAGGCACAATTTCCCATACATCATTTTTCAAGATGGATTGATATTCTTCCAGCATAGCTTCCTTCCATTCTTTCTTCTTGACTGCTTCTTCAAAGGTGGAAGGTTATGCATTGACAAGACTTGTCATGAGTGTCGCATAACTAGAGAGTCTTTCGGGCCTCTTGCTTTCCCTAAAGGTGCCACTGGGAGATTTATGTCTTTCTGCTTCTTGTAGGGTGGATTCGAGCCATGTTGGTCGTTTTCTGGTCTCAGGTACAATAATTGGTTCCTTAGGTTCAAGTGGTTGCTCTGGTTCTTCATTGGGATGTTCTGGAGAACATGTAGTTTCTTCCTTGGGACCTTCATGTTCTTCTTCATCATTGGAATCTGTTAGCACTAGAAGTCACCTTCAGATTGCATGGAAGGCAAGCCTATTACCCATCAAGTTATAAGTGAATGTAAGGGTGTTTAAAGGGTCAAATGGAAAATGACTTAAATGATAATTTTCTAACTCGGATAACATGGCTAGCATGCACCAGCAATTAAGGTCTTGGCTAACTTCAATCAGTAGTTTGGGAGTAAGTATGAATAGAGGGAAAACATGAATGAGAGAAGTGCAGGGGTTGATGTAAACATCATGTCCACAAAAGCCTAAGGAGGAAAGTTTCATAACACAAGATCTTCTTGAACTGATAAACTAAGGAAGTTAAATAAACATCATGATAACATAATGATCAAACATCCATCATAACATCACCACAATTATTCATGTGAATCATTCAAAGCATGAACATTTAGCATCAAAAGCAAATAAGTTGAAAGAGAAGTTGATTTCTATTAGTCAAAAAGTCTTAAGTCCAGTACATCACTAGATCACAGTTACTTCATCAAAATATTACAGTATAAGGTAGCCTTGCTCAACCATCCGAACCTACTAAAGCAATTGATCTATCTATTTATAACAAAAAGGGAGGCAACAGCTGGAGATATGAGCTGGCCTCCTTCCCTTGAAAAACTCTAAACATTTATTTGCTCTAACAACTTATCTGACCACCTATGCTATAAAACAGGAAAATGTTGGTGACTAATCCAACTGAATTGATTCCCTTTTGTTGCGCAGCTCCTTGTTTTCCATGTGTCTTTCAAAGCATGTGGTTGTCTTCATGATGCCAGTTGATGTTTCCACAACCTTCTCCATCATTAATTTATCCCAAAGTGGTTAGCTTGGTCCCCCTAGATCCTTGGTGTTTGTTGGCAACTTCCTTGGGTAGCAAATCTGAGTAGCGCACTACAAGGAGAAAAGGTAGCGCCTTTGTGTTGCATATGTGTGCTAACCTTTGCCCTCTGTGAAATATTAGGTAGCGCCTGTACATAGCGCCCTTGTGTTGCGTCTGTGTGCCAATTCTGTTCTCTGCCCAATATTAGGTAGCGCTACTTACGTTGTGTCTGTGTGTCAACTCTGTTCTCTGCCCAATATTAGGTAGCATCATTCGATAGCGCCACTTACGTTGCGTCTGTGTACAGGTTTGGGTAGCATTGCCAAAAACGCAGTGCCTTCAATCTTGAACATGAGCAAAGAAATTTGTGGTCTTTCATGATGACAAAACCATTTTACTTAAGTGCCTTGATCGTACAGTAGGTAGTGCCTTTTACCATTGGGGGAAGCTAGCACTTAGCAAAAAATCAAAACCTAGATAGTTAAACGCTTAAAAGCTTGTATAGATGGCAGAGATAATATTTGCATATCAGTTAACCCTCCCAAAAAGGAACCATCCTAAAAAATGGGGCTTACATTTTACCAGCTATTTTGTCATTTTGACACTTAACCTCACACTCTTTCTGGTAGAAAGAGGATCTTCAATTGACACGGCATACTTCTTCTTCTTAGCATTGGCAAGCTTCTTTAGTGTAGTTGTGCTCTCATTAGTTGTTGGTTTGTCATCCTCAATGGCAGCTTCAACCAACACCTGTAAATTTATTTGGGCTACCTCATCTTGAAAGTGTTTTAGCTTAGCCTTTAGCTTCCTATTCTGAGACCGAAAGCCTTTGTTTTGCCTGTAAAGATTCTTTAACTATCTATGAAGGGGCTGGGCCTTTCTGGCTGTAAACCTTGCCAAGTCAAGGGTGTGACTGTAGCCATCCATAAGCTCTTTCATCTGAGCCAAGTGGACCTTATCTTCTGCTTTAAGATGAGCTATTTCTTTTCTTGCATCTTTAAGTTGCTTGATAAGTCTTTTGTAGGTCTAACTGTCAGGAGGAACAGTGGCATGCACAGTCTCAATAGGATTTTTCTCAGACTCCTCTTCCTCCTGCATGGGAAGTGTTTTGTCTACCTCATCAGGTTCCTTGATGGATTTACTTTTATTCTTCTTCCTCTGCACAAGGGTTTCTTCATTTCTTATCACAGGCTCCTCAAAGTCTTTCACAGAGGTTTCATCTTTTCTCTCCAAAGGTCTTTTAATACCTTTACCTTTACCTTTCTGTACAGGGGCTTCTTGTTTTTATTCCACGGGATTTTTAATGTCTTTACCCTTCTTCTTTTCAATAGAGGTTTATGGTAAAGACTGCTCTTTGAAAACCTCCTTAGGAATTGATGACCTTGTGAAAGGTCTTTTACCCTTGATTTCGACTACTAGAGGAGAAGAGGGAAAGAGAAGCTTCTTCCCTCTCTTGAATGCAACTTTGGTAGAAGAAGGTACCTCTTCTAACCTTGGTGGAGGAGGTGGTGAAAAATCTTTGTGTGGAGAAGGACAAACTCCCTCCTCAGCTTCTATGACCTGCTTACTGGTACCTGCTTTAGAAGTACTGGTGGGTGACAAAGGACTTGCCTTCTGTGATTGAGGAGTTGGTGCTAGATCCAACTTGAAATGAGAGGTAACAACAAAATGCTCCCATGAAATATCTTTCTTACCCAATTCCTCAGAGACTAACGTTCTGATTAATCCAGAGTGTAAAAGGCTAGAATCCACATCTTTAGATTTGGCTTGTATCTTGTCTGACATCTTACCTATACTCCTCAACAAGTAATAGGGAATATTCATCTCAACCTTACCAGTAAAATGTAGCAACAGCCTTATATGGTACTAGTACAATGTGTTAAATCTCCCTTCACAAGTAAAATATCTTTATATAATCTTCAATAATCTGTCAAATTGTTCAATCAATTGACTCCTTGGCATACTTTTGGACAAATCATTGGCTTGATATTCAAGTTTAAAAAGATCTTTTGCATAGGCTGAACTCAAAGCCATGGCTTTGAACCACTTTTCACCTGAAATGGGGATCCCTATTGCAGCTGAGATAGAGGCTTCAGTCACCTCAAACTCCAAATCCCCAACCTTGGTTTTCCTGCCATCAAACTGTAATGCAAACTGTCTTGCTACCTCTGGATGGCCTCTCTGCATGTTCTGACAGAAAGAGAGGCACCCTACTCTTTGAAAGGCCTCTCTTGCCATGGGCTTTGTATCAAAAAGATGCATGTCCACCGGTTCTGCCTTAACCACCTTGCCACCTTTGTGTGTCTTCCTCGATTGAGGAGTCTCCATGGCTCGGAATGAGGGCTTTTGAAAGGCTTAAGGGATGGTAATGATCAGGAAGGCTTTGAATGGGGCTTCAAATATATAAGGCTGACCCTTTTAGACAGACTGATGCTAGTAAGTCAAGCTCGAATTTAGGAATAAAACCCTTAGGCTTGTACAGGTATTTTGGAGTGTAAACAATGAGGGGGTAATCCGAAATTGGCCCTCTGCAATTGAGTAAAACGCCAAACTCCGAGGTGAAAGGAAGCAAGGAAAACATAGAGGGTTTGAGCAACGCCTCTAAGTAGCGCAGCGCATACACAGAGGATAGGCTATTTACAGGCTTGCGATTTCAATGGTTAAAGCAAACAACAGTGATCAAACCATAGATACATGCAAAGAAGTTTGCAGGTCTAAAGAGGAGAAAAGACAAGGTTACCATGCAAATATGGGTCCCTTACTATTGTGCAAGCTTAGCAAACCGAAAACTCGAGCACAAATTTCCAGTGAAAATTAATATGCAGAGGAGGCAACACGGGATACATGTGGAGTAGACACCTGTTGAGATCTTCAACGCAATCTTAGGATGAAATTGAGAAAACTTCAGCCCTGGAATCTTTCTCAGCATCGGATTTGGTTGACATGCGGTCACCTAATCAAAACTTGCGAATTTGTGCAGTGCAACACTGCTGAGTTTTTCAAAATTAGAAACCATTACCAAGGCTCATAAATGCAAGATCTTTGAAGGCGTCTTCAACCGACTTCTGGCACTGAAAACAAGGGACATGACATCAGTCATGGCAATTATGACTCGAGGTGGAAGTATGATGAACGTGATAAGCGCTACGGACCTGCCTAATGAGTAGGCAGTGCTTCCATTTCAAAACGTGATTGGACAGGTAAGCAAGGACAATGAGGCATGCCTACGAGATCATGAGTGAAGAGGAATAGGTGTCACATCAGTTTAGCAATGGGAGGGATCGACCTAGGGACAAGTCATGAAAGAGACCAAAAATAAATCAAAATCTAAAATGGTTCAGGGATCAAAAATCAATTTGAGGATCAAACTAGAGCTAAAACTCAAAACTTTAATCATCTAAGGGGTCCTACTAATCATAAACTAATAAAGGGATGAAACTTCAAAGAAAATTAAAATCTAAGGCTTAAAAAAGGGAATAAAATAGACTAAAAGACCTAAGGCAATTTGGTGTGATAACAAAATCCACGGAATCTTCTATAGATTTCTTAAAGGTAATCTTTTCATCAAAAGTCACATCTCTGTTGATTTCAACCTTATGTTTACCTACAACATAGATTATGTAAGCTTTTGATGACTCACTATATCCAACGAATATGCCCTTCTTTCCTAAAGTTTCCAACTTCTTTCTTTTGTCCTTGGGAACATGAATATAGACAGGACAACCAAAGATCCTCAAGTGTTCAACACTTGGCTTCTTTCCAGAGAAAGCTTCTTCTAGAGTCATGTTCTTCAATATACGATGAGGACTTCTATTATGAACATATACGGTTGTCATAGTTGTTTCTCCCCATAGAAACGTGGATATATTCTAGTCATTCATCATTGCCTTAACAGATTCTTCAATGGATCGGTTCTTTCTTTCTGCCACACCATTTTGTTGAGGATTATGTGGGACAATTAGCTCCCTCCTAATCATGGTTGCTTTACAAAAGGCAACGAGCTCCTTGGAGGTGTATTCTCCTCCATTATCATATCTTAGTGTCTTGATCTTCTTGCCTGCCAAGTTTTCCACTTCAGCTTTGAATTCTTGGAATTTGCTAAATACTTCATCCTTTGTCTTCAACAGGTACATCCAAGTTTTTCATGAGTAGTCATCGATGAATGTTGCATAGTAGAGAGAGACTCCTAGAGATTTCACCGGCATACGACCACATACATTTGAGTGTATCAGATCCAAGATCTCCTTGGATCTATTCTCACTGCTTGGGAATGGCTTCTTAATATTCTTCCCAAGTGCACATTCTTTTCCACTTCAGCTTTTGAATTCTTGGAATTTGTTAAATACTTCATCCTTTGTTTTCAACATGTACATCCAAATTTTTCATGAGTAGTCATCGATGAATGTTGCATAGTAGAGAGAGACTCCTAGAGATTTCACCGACATAGGACCACATATATTTTAGTGTATCAGATCCAAGATCTCCTTGGATCTATTCTCACTGCTTGGGAATGGCTTCTTAATATTCTTCCCAAGTGCACATCCTCTGCAAACACCTTTGTGTACTAATTGTAGTTTTGGTATGCCTACAACCATCTACTTTAGAGATGGCAATGCTTGATAATGAAGGTGAGCATACCTTCTATGCCATAACTCACTAGGATTGAGTCCATCATGTACGAGAGCTTGAGCATCTTAACCTAGAAGTTTATACAATCTTCCTTCACGAATACCAATAACTCTAGCATCTTCTATTTTTGAATCTTTTAGACCATATGAGTACTTTTCCATCGACAAAGGCTATTCTATCTCCTTTGTCTTCTAAAAAAGAAATAGATACTAAGTTCTTTTTCAAACCAGGTACATACAAAACATTATTAAGATGTACTTGTTACCTGATTCCAATTCAATAGAGGCTTTTCCAATTCCCTTAACTACATAAGAGTTCTTGTCTACGAGTTCCACTCTATGAGAGATTTTCTTTTCATTCATGCTTGAGAGTTTTTCACGGTCACCTGTCATATGTCTAGAAGCTCCACTATCGATTAGCCACATGGTGTCTTCAAGAGATCCTGCAAGAGCTCCATGTCTCTTGAACTTTCTTGCATAGGCTTGAGCATCCTCTTCCTTTTGAGATCTTCCCTTTGAGGTGATCCTTGTCTCTTCTTGTGCGCAACAAGTCCAAAGTTCTTCAAATGTGGGAAACTCATTTCTTGTGTTCATGCTTGCAGCAAATGCATCCCATGATCTAGAAAGACCATTAAGTGCAATATTCACAAGTTCCTTTTCTGGAATAACTTCTTCAATAGCTTGTAGTTGATCTCTCAACTGAGAAATCCTCACAAAGTATGAGACTACAGTGTCATCCTTAGTCATCTTTGTGTCACAAAGCTCAATCTTCAAACTCATCACTTGTCCAATATTTCTGACTACAAAAAGGTTAGTTATTTAGTTAGGGCATCATACATTTTCTTGGATGAGTTAAGATTGGATATGTGGGTATCAAGTGATCTTTGACGAAGTCCACAATGATATTCATGGCATTGATTTCATTGTCCTTGAACTTCTCCATTGTTGCAACATTCTAAGGTTCCTTCTATTTTCCTGCTTCAAACTGTGGTTCCATGATCTTGCCCTTCACAATATCTAGAACTTTGTTCTTGGCAAGGATGAGGTCAATCCTTGTCTTCCATGCTTTGAAATTTGAAGCTCCTTCTAGCTTGTTCTCTGACTTCATGGAGTAAGTCATGATTGCCTTTGACTTCGACTTTGACCCAAAAAATTAACCTTGGCGTTTTTGCTAGCTGAAGGTACCAAGGGGTGCACTAAACTAAGGCACACTAGAATATCCAAGAATTATGTCAAACGTTTCACTTAAAGTGCCCAAAGAATTAGGTTAGGGTTTGTTGTAGCTACAAAATCAGAAACCCTAGTTGCAGTTGCAACTAGGGCTACAACGAGCTTGACAAAGAACTGTCGATCTACCTTCCAACGATTAGACTGTTCTGAAGGTAGTGTGGGCCCATAACCTATTAAAATGTTGATGTGCTCGTTTCACCATAGACAATCCAATATTGTTTCCCAACCATAGGCATGCAGCCACCCTCGAGCACTTTAACCTTTGACAGAGAGAATGATTCCGAAAAACCACAATATCATCAAGAAAGCACACCTTCTCCAAGGATAGCACACTAGAAAGATATCCCAAGACCATAGACCAAGAACCAATCACCACTACAGTGGGTGCAGCTCTCCTCGAGACTTGCACAACTCTTAGCTTGTATGAGAGAGTGAGTGAGTGTGTACAAATGAGCTCAAGCGCCTCCTATTATAGTGGTTCTTGTCACATGTCTGGGTTGACTTGTCCTTCTAGAAGCTAATACTTTAATATTAATTATTTTATTGAGCCAACTTGTCTTCTAGGGTTTTTACACATCCGTTTAGGGTTTCTCTAGCTTCCGGAATATTCTATTATAGTCAAAGGTTACACATGGAGGTTAATACCTCCCGCAGCTACCATAATATCAACACTTTGTGTATAAATATTTTTTTGATTTGAGTAATAAAAATATAGAGAATTGTTTTGTGCATGTTGGATTGCTAAGTGAAATACAAGCACTAGAACCTTAGCCTTCACCATGTGGACAAAAGGCTTGTCATTATGTCCTCCATTAAGTCTTTAAGCAGACATCTCCTTGTCTCCTTTTGCGATAATGACTTGGTCTTGGAAATATTTGATTTTGGGAATTTATCGTTAATCCCGTTGAATTTAAAGCAGTTGCAAGAGCCATTCTCCGGGAGGATGGCAAAGACCCTAGCTGAGATCTAGGGCCCCCAGTGCACTCCTAGGGTTCTTGGTTTGGGACCAAACAGTCAAAGCCATGACAAAAGACCCTTGTAAGGGCCCCCAGTAGATAACTAGGGTTCTTGGTCTGGGACCAAGCAGTAAAGACCCTTGAAGAGGGCCCCCAGTATATGACTGGGGTTCTTGATCTGGGACTAAGTAGTTAAGTCCCTAGATATGTCTAGGGCCCCTGGACTTTATCCAGGGTACCCATGTCTAAGGCATGGGTTGATCCTTGGTCTTGTACCTTGGTGGTTAAGACCCCAGATATATTCTGGGGCAACCTGGTCCTTGATCAGATAGTTGTTGGTGTATGACCCTCTTTGAAGGCGGGCATGACCACATGAGGGATGTATCCCATATGCAGTGATGATAAAGTTAAAAGGTCACCTTGAGAAGTATATGGACATGTGTAAACCTCTCATAAACCCACCACCCTTGGTTTTTGGGCTTGAGTTTGTTTGGAGGTTTGTATTTTGTCTTAGGGGTTAATATAAGAAATATTAATTAATATAAATTATAAATATATTTAATTAATATTTATATTAATTAAATATATTATTTTTAATAATATTTCTTTTATCCTAAACCCTACCCAAAAGTGTAAATAAGAACCCCTCCCCCTTCACTCACTCACTCATCTTGCTTTTCCTCATAAAATTGGCAGATTGCTTGTTGTATGCGGCCTCCTTGGAACTGCTAGCGGCCTACTTGGAACAGTCAGCGGCTCCCTTATGACAGTTTGTGGCTCCCTTGAGAAAGTTTGCGGCCTCCTTGTGGTAGTGCGTTGCCTCCTTGTAACAGGTCTTTCTCTTCATCTTGCTGTCAGGTCTTTACTTGAGTTATTTGCTGCTGTGTGAGAGATCAGGGTGCCCATTTCTCTGCTGGGAATGAAGTTATTGCTGCCTATCTTGTTTGTCACCTGCTAGCCTTCTTCTATCATCAGCAAAACCCTCCTTGAAGGCTGCCATCCCCTGGATCAGAATTATTGAAGGCCGTAGCACCCTAGTTAGGTAGGTAGCTGGACCTTCACTTCAGGTAGCCGTCCCTCCTTTCTGGCAGCCTCTTTTGTGTGTGAGGGTTTGTGGGGTTTTGGGTATACTAGGGTGAAGTGTTTTATCAGTCCAGTACTTCTCTTGATGAGAGATCTGACCCTAGAGGCAGATCCATGACATTTAGACTTATCTGAGCATACTACAGTGGATTCTTATCTCTCATCTGTGTCATGCTTCTCTTCA
>ML786101.1:0-17777 GCA_009831015.1 Picea engelmannii
ATTAAAGGCGACTCTAACTACCGCCTGTACAAAGGCATCAACTTGGCTCTTCCAAGCTTACAACATTTAATTGCATTTAAATTACATTGAATTTTTAAAATTCAAAGGAAAAATGAGAGGGATGGCGCCTCTCCCCTTCTTGAATGTGCTTTGATGTGTTGGAATGTTGGCACATGCTAAGGTGGATCGATTCTCCTCAATCATACTCCACTTCTAGGAAAATCATGATCTCCTGCTCATCACCTCCTCTGCTCTGTTGTTGAAATCCCCCTAGATCCCAAACTCTCCCTTGAATTTTTCCACCTACTCCCATGTTTTGATGTTGTTGTTGCTTCCATGCCACTGCTACAGGTTCTCTTTTGTTCAGCCTCCTCTTGTTGACAGTGTCCTCTGTTGACCTCAAAATCATCTCTCTGATCTCCTCAATAACCTCTTCCAGCTACTCTATTGGTTGGCTCCTTGTTAGACTGCTCTGTTGCACTCCCTCCTTATCAATGGGTAGATCAATTTGATCTCCTCTGTTGTTTTCTTCTTCTGTGAACTTGACTTGCCAATTCCCTATAGATTTAGATTATGTAGCCTCCTTACTAGACTTTTGTCCAGCCATCTCCTCTGAAAGCTCAACTTCTTCCAGTTCTGTTGCTGGTGCACTCCCAACATCTTCCATCTACTCCTCATGTTGGAATTCTACTCCAATATGCATGGTTGTCTCTTGGTAGCCTCCTTCTGGTTCTGTATTGTTCAACCAATCCTCCATCATCTCCAACTCCTTCTCCCATGGAGTGAGAATGTTAATTGTATGTTCCTCTTCTTTTGTTGGGGCAGATTTTGATGTCTTCTCCCTCTCCCCCTTTATGACAGTATTATTTGGTTGTCTTTATGTTGCCTCTGCAATCCATATACTAGCCTTTGCTTGGCTAGTTGGAAGGAATATTTTGATTCTCCCAATGATCAAAATTCTCCTCTGATCCTCCTCTGTTAGCACCCCTTGTTGATCTAAACTCTCAGTTGAGTTCTTGAGACTCTTAGACGGTCTCATTTTATCTCCCTTGCCCACCTAGAAACTTGGGATTTCACTATGGCCCTCCTGGCAGTCTATGATATCTTCAGATGATCTGCTCTCTTTTCCCACCTGAAAATCTAAATTTTCATCACTGCCCTCCTGGCAGTTCATGAGATCCTCCATTGATATCACTTCCTCCTCGCTCAGGATTTCTCCAACTTCTGGCTCACATACGCAAACTAGCTTCTTTGTGTCACTGAGGTTTACAACTTCCCTCAATGACATCCTCAACACTTGTTGTTTCCATCTGGAAAACAAGTTCTGGACAGGCCACCTTTCTCTCTGCTTCATTAGCCACTCGTACCTCTAGCATACATGTCCCTCCTATTTCATCTTTGGCATTAGTCTGTCAAGCTCTGCTCTTATTTCCTCGAGCTCTTTGTCCATCTCTACTTTTATTTTCTACTGGAGGTCCTTTCCTTGACCATGCCTATGGCCTTCAGTAGCCATTTTATTTCTCTGACTTCAACCCACCTAGCTATCTATTTGATTATTGCGATCTTGCAATAATACCTCACATGGAGCATCAACACTCTGCCCTCTCCTTCACCTGTTGTCTACAAATGAAGTTTAGCTCTAATACCACTTTATGCTATTAGACAGAACCTTTTCCTAGGCTCTCATACCATTTGATGGTATCAGACTATCTATTTTATCTCCTTTTCCTACAGAAATTAAATCTCTGGCTCTAATACCACTTGATGGTATCAGGCTATCTCTTTTCACCTTCTCACCTTTGCCTACTATCTGCAAGAAAAATCAAGCTCTGATACCACTTGATGGTATCATATAAAACCTTTTCCTAGGATCTGATACCACTTGATGTAGCTCCTCTCTCTCTCCTCGGGGTTGCTCGACCTCCTAGTCTAGGATTGTTCAAAATACTAAGCTAAATTGTCTCTTCGGTCCCCCTGTTGGAACCCAAATCAAGTTACACAAGCCCCTTTTCTCCTAAGGCATAGGTTCTATGAAAACCCGTGGGTTCCTACTAATCCCTTGTTCCCTTTTTTAAATAACAAGCGCTAGCTCCTTTCGCTAGGCCCCTTCCATCATATGACCTCGGGCTGTGACTCAGGGCTAAACCCTGAAAGGTGCTTCGGACTTCGGGCTTCGACCTTTTTCACAAATACAAAATCCTTTTCCCCTGAAATCTAAACCAGTGAACACAACTGGAGTGAGGATCAATGGTCCCCACCACTTCCTCAAATCAACAGCCCTCAATGCTTCAGGCTTCAGGAGTTTTGGCTTCACCAACTCTTCTTTCCTCCAAATTTTGTGGATATATGCCATGTGTCCAAGCAATTGATGGCTAGGCTAGGCTCTTACTTCTAGAGCTTCAGACTACTTTAGTCAACACTCTTCCTCCTCCTTTCTCTTCCTCTGAAGTCCATGATCCAGTGACGCGTGTCCTTCCCAGATCGACGGTCTATATTAACTTCAGTCTTCGGCCTTCGGGATTTTTCATTCCTCCTACCTTTGTTCCTCCCGAATAGTGAACCAATGAAGCATTGATCGAATGCCACGTGTCTTGTTCCAATGGATGGCCAAGATTGCTTTGACTCTCGGCTCTTCGGGAATTCTCTGCCCAGACTTACCTTTTTCCTTCCAGAGTGTTATTCCTTCAGATCTCTGAATCTGCTACCACGCACCCCTGGCGATCAACGGTGAGGATCTATTTCACAAATTCGGGCTTCGGGATTTTTTCACACTCCACACAGGATTTTGTCTGAAGTTCTCTTCTTCTGAATTACTCGGATCTCTACCACTTACCCTTCCAGATCCAATGGCCCATATTTACTTCATCCTTCACGACTTCGCGAAGTTTTCTCCTACTCCACGCAGATCTCCTGGAGATTTATCTCCTAGAAATTCTGATATTTCGCCACCTATCCCTCTGGACGATGGACGGTTCCAATTCACTTCAAGACTACGAGAATTCAGTGAGTTCTCACTCCTTGCACATAAAAAGGGTTAAAGTCTCATGCACTTACCTGGATCCAACAGTTGTTGGTCTGTCGCGCTCAAATCTAATGGCTACGACATGCTCCTCCTCCTAGTGTCTAGATGTGGATTTCAACAACCCATATCTCTTCCTTGCATTTGATCTGATGGCAGTTGTCGCTCTCCCTCCTAAGCTTTTGCTTTCTCCTGAATTGGAATAATTTGGAACATTCAAAAGTTGAGGCCTCTGATCCTCCTGCGAGCTCATCTCCTTTGAGTCTCGTCTGCACTTCTAAAAATGCCATCTCTCCTTGAGATTTGCCAACACAATTTGACCTCGGCTCTGGTGCCTCCTTGCGCTCTACATGCAAACTTGCACTTTCACTTCTGAGCTTGTGAACTTGCTCAGAACTCCAAAGGGGTCTCAGCCCTTCTACTTCCTCCAAAGGAATTCTTGAGCCCTCCTGGCACACTTGATGCTCTCCCTTTGATCTTTTGAACTTGGATTAATGTTCACACCGCATGAATTTTGTGTTGTCTCTCTTGAGCTTCTGAGTCGAAATAGAATCTGTCAATGCACACCTTACGAACACTATGCACTCCTTGCACTTGTTCGAATATTTATACTTTTTCAACACTTGTTGAAGTGTTGGCCTCGTGCACTCCTTGCACAGGTCTTCCTCCAGACTCATGAATCCTTCAGGTTCATTGATGCACTCCTTGCATCCACTCAATGCACACCTTACAGATCTTATTCCCCCGGAGTGTTCAGCAACTATGGTTCTCCTCGATTTCCTCGAACACTTCAGAACATGTTGGTTATGTGCACTCTTTGCACTTGCTCAAAAAACTTCCTTATTGAGCCTTTCCTTCAGAGTGTTCATCAACTATGAAGTACCTCTCTGAGATTGTATATGTTCTGTTGTTCCCACCTGGCACGTTCTCCTATGAAATCGAAGCATATTTTAGATACACACTCCTTGCATTGGCTCATAGAGTTTCCAATACTCTGTCATGCACTCCTTGCATTTAGCCTAAAGAACCCGGAACTAATCCAGCAAACTCATAGACAGATAGTGAATTCTATCTTAACCCTGCAGATGAAACCTATCTCAAGCATCTACAGCATGTGCACATAAACAAACACAAATAATCATTTATGAAACACCTAAACACACAGAAAACTCATAGGCAGGAAAAAATTCTCTCTTTGTATTAATGTGAATGTCAATTACAATATGTGCAAGCTCGGACTACAATAGAGTCTCGGCTCTTCTCTCCTTGGCTTACAATGATTTACAATCAACCTTCAGCAGCCAGACAACTACTATCGAAACCCTTTCCAGGGCATACAATACAATGCTTTATACAAGAGGGGCTCATCAAGCCTTTCCCTCCAACTACTCTAGTGGTGTCTAATCACCATCAAAATGCCTATCTACTGAGGCAAATTACATTGAATGAACATCTAGTCTGAATCAGATCTAGATCAACCTAAAGTTGGCCATTAAAGGCAACTCTAACTACTGCATGTACAAAGGCATCAACTCAGCTCTTCTAGCCTTACAGCATTTAATTGCATTTAAATTACATTGAATTTTTAAAATTCAAGGGGAAAATGAGAGGGTTGTGCCTCTCCCTTTCTTGAATGCGCTTTGATGTGATGGAATGTTGGCATGTGCTGAGGTGGAGTGATTCTCCTACATCATGATGTTATTCACGAAGGGTCTAGTTGAACCCCTGAGAGGATGGGTGAAGGCATTTATCCCAACCAAATTGCAAGAGGCCATCATGAGAACCCAGTACATGAGGGATGCAGTCTCCAAGAAGATATCAAAAAACCCCTTCACCCCTTAAGGGGGTAAGGAGATGAATTTTCTCCAGAATCCATGGACAGGGAAGGACAAGATGGATGAGGAGACTCGGAGAGAGATCAGAAGGAAAAAAAAATTCTACAGTTGCAAGGATCCATGGGAACTGGTTCATCGATGTATGGTAAAAGGTAATGTCCATTATATTGAGGTAGTTTCCGACATAATGGATGGAAATGATGATGGGGGTATTGGACAGGACAGCAGTGAGCCATCTCATGCTACAGTATAGTGCATCTCAGGTAGAATATATATTCTTTAGGGAGGTGTTCAGACTCCACACTTTCGAGAAACATAGTCAGTGATCAGGATAGAAGGTTTCTTAGTGTGTCTTAGAATAATTTTTTCAGGTTATCTGAGATACAATTGACATCTAGTAATAGTTATCACCCCTAGGTAGACGGGAAGACCAAAATATTAAATAAATGGATCGAGGAGTACCTGAGGAACTATGTGTTAGGGAAGCAATAGGCATGGATAAAGTGACTGCATTTCGGGGAGCATTTCTACAACACCACTCATCACATGTCCATAGAGATGAGCCAATTCAGGGCATTGTGTGGCTATGACACTCCATCTTTTTTGGATTTGGCATTTAGAGAGAAAAAATATCCCAAGGCCAAATACTGGTTGTAGGAAAGTCGGGACATCTTGAGAGTCCTGAAGGAGAATTTGCAGGTCACTCAGAATGAGCAGAAGATGTATGTTGATAAGCATAGGGTAGAACACAACTTTGTGGTTATAGATCTAGTCTTTCTCAGGTTGTAGACTTACAAACAGTGGTTGTTGAAGAAGAGTGGTGCAGAAAAGATGGAGCCTCGCTTTTGTGGACCATAGAGAGTGATTAGGAGAGTTAGGGAAATAAAAAATGAGATGGAGCTACCAGAGGGTAGCAGTATCCACAACACCTTCCATGTATGTTGCCTCAAGAATGCATTGGGATAACAGGTCACTGCTTCGGCTGATCTTCCTCCACTAGATGAGGAAGGGAAGTTGGTCCAAGCTCCTGGGAGGATTTTTGATGTCAAGGAACGAAGGCCGAGGAGAAGGATCATTCAATAGTACTTGTTTGTATGGAGAGGATTTCCCACATAATATGTTACTTGGGAAGGAGAGCAGATCTTACAACACCCTGATATGGAATTGATTGAGGACAAGCGATCTTGGGAAGGGAGAACTATAATGTTCCCTTCCAATTGATTTTGATGGAGGATGACTCAATAGCCTATAGGACTCTTGTAGGATATAGTCAAGGAGGTTTATTTAGTGTCACTAGGTTAAAAGAATGGAAAATCCTAAAAGTGACATTAAATAAAATAAATAATTATATTTAAATGGAATTGGAGGGAAAATAAAGTGAAGGTTTGATTTTGTCAAAAGGGGAAAAGATCTAGAAGGACCGAAGGAAGAATAAATAGAGGGGTAACCCTTCTCTTTAGTATTACAATTTTATCTCTCATTTTGGAGTTCTCTTGGAGCCATTGTTTCGTTAGGGTTTAGAAAAACCCTTCCATATGAGTTTACTTTCGATGGTGCAATATCCACCTTAGCTAGACAAAGAGGAGGATTCATATGGAGTCCTCATTTAATTGTGGTGCTTGGTTTCATCCGGGAGATATTTTGGAGGCATATTGGCTTGTGCAGGGTATTTGTGGCATTTTTCCAAAGGACGTCGATCTGCAGGTTCCAGGAGGATTTCATGTAACTGGGGAAGGAGACACCCCCGCGGGTTGTCCTGTGAGGCTTCGTTGGACGTACCTCGAGGACCTATGCAAATTAGGGATTGCAACAGTTCACCGGATTGCATTTGTGATGGTTTCAAAAGATTTTGGAGGGTTTCTTGCATAGAAGACATTACTGGATCATAGAAATGGAGGGCTTGGAGAGCCTTGGATTAGTGGAAATCATAGATTGGAATCATTTTAGGTTTTATTGTTTTGTTTCTATAATAGATTGTGTAGTTTCCTAGAATCCGTTATATTTGTGTGCTTAGGAGTATTATTTAGTTGTTATTACAACCATTAAATATCATTGTATTGATTTTGGAAGTTTCAATCCATAATAATATGCCATGGTTATCTGCTCTATCTTTTGTGTATTGGATGCATGCAATATGTTTAACAATATTCCTATTTGAGCAAATTGTTTGCAAGAATTTTACAGCACCATTATACAATTGTTTGGCACATTCACATAAGTAAAAATAACCATTTTGAGATATAAAACATAATATTCCCACCCATCCTAGTTGGGGACATTACATATATATAGAGAGAAGAGATTTGGATGCCCTACATGGGGTGTTAGAGAAGAGAAAGGGAATACTAGCCACGTGTTGGAACAAAGGATGCACACCATATGTATATTTCCTCGGCACTCATTGGGAGAAGACAAATTATGAGTGAGAATAAGCCTCAATACATCATAGCTTGGATTTGTGGTTCTAGACTTGGATTTTTTATCCCATCATAGTTATTTCATCAACTCTGCAAATTATGGTAGGATACAGACATGTTGTGGAAGTCGTTGTGGAATGTAATTATGACTAGGGTGTGCATTTAAGGAAGAAGGTGGGTTTTTTCACCTTATCATTTGAAATTATATTTGGGGCCAAGGTTCTCTCCTTTTTCGCAAATATGATTTCTCAATGTTTTGATTAGATGTTGGAGGAAAGGAAACATAATTTGTCCCCATTTGTTGCTCAGGGATTTGGCTTTGATTTTATATCTCTCGAATCTTAGTTTTGTAGATGTGGGTTCAGCATATTTGGTTTGTTGTTGGATACCTAGGATGGAAAGCATAGAGGATTTCAAGGATTGTTGAGGAAACAACCAAGAGGATGCATACAGGTAGACAAAGTAAGTGTAAGGAAAAGTATTCTCTAGGGATAGTACCTTTGATATCTAGGTCAAATATTCCCCCTACATTAGTATCTATGAAGTATTATCAAGGTAGATTCTCCCAAATTTTCAAGTAGGAGGTGGAACACCTTCAGATTTGGGTTAGGGAGAACAGAGGCCAAGCCTCCGATGACAATATTGATGCTAAAGACAATGTACTTATATTATCATATAAATTCATTCATTGCATTGGCCATCGAAGTAAAATAAACTCGACATAATGAAATCCTTAATAAACATGTTATATGAGGCTTATAGGTAGGAAGTGAGGGGCTCTAGGTTGTAGGAAATAAATAGGGGAAGAAGAATATGACCAAGGAAGGAGAATAATGAGGGAAGAATAGACAAAGTAAGCTATTGGGGCCCCACAAGGAGGGGAAAATTCCCCAATATATATAAACGTGGGTTCCTAATTTCAATCTAAGGATTAGATTCTATGGGTCAAGCTACTTTTTGATGTTATCTTGGTGCTATTGAAATAAACTCTAAGAGGTTCCAATTTAGGTCTAGGTAGTAATATTTACTTCACATTTCGGTACTTTTTTATCCCCATAGGAGGAAGACATATCTCAAAACAATCCTGCTAATATTTTGATAACTTGGGTTCGATTCCTTCCAAAAATTACTATAATATGGACTAATTACAAAAGTTTATGTACATTAGTAATACATATACTAGTTAAATTACAAAACCAAAACAAAATTTAATTACATAAGAAAAACAAAAGTGAAATAAATAACTCTTAGTAGGTTCACATTCGAAACTCATAATGAATATAAGATTATACACATACTATTTAATTTATGGAATTCACATTGTTAGGTGTACTTCATATACAAGTACTCCTATCAATTCTCTTGAGACACCCTCATTCTCCATGATTTTTTCTCCAAGGTTACACATGCTACAATGTTGTAATTCTTACCATTATCTTTCTTCTTAAGAATCCATTGAATATTTAAGGATTCAAGCCAAGAATATTATCCAAAATAGATGGAATTGACCCTTGAAGACAACAACTTATTCATTTAACCATAAATACTGAGTAAAAGTTGATTCCCATTCCACTATTTTCATGTACACTATATTGAGTACTTATCATACACTCAAGTATTTACTTCCAAACAATATAAAGATAGATTGAACTTGTCTATGAAGGTGTCATCATAGAAATCCAAAATAGAATCATTATTCACAGCTATGTTCATATGGTATGGAAAACACCATCATTTGAGTTCGGCCTGCCTAACAAAATTATAATCTTAACACTTAACTATTTGAGTGTATCAAGAAGAGGTTTTCTTGTTTAGAAAAGAATAGTTTGGTAAAAAATAATAATAACTTTCCTAAACATTTTCTCGTATATTGTTTACTCAAGAGAGTCCAACCATAGCATTATTTAGATTTACACATAACTAAATTAGTTAAATAATCAATACCAAAGTTATTTTCAATCATTGGGAATATAAGCCTATAGAAGCACATACAACTCATTATATATTCCTTTCATTCATTGATATGCTTCATGCATTATATCAAACACTTGGCAAATAAGTAATACAACAATTCACTTGTGTTATAGTGTCAACTTCCACTTCTAAAGCTTTGATGCTCTTGTTGGCCTTATCCCTATCCTCCTTACAGAAAATTATTTCCCATACCTCCTTGAGTCCTTATAAAACACAAAAATTTGAAGGATGTACTCTCCCTCATAGATATGTTTCCCACGTACACGTAGGCCACTTAAGGGACACCCACATACATGCTAATAAATGTTCAAAAAAACATAATTATGCTCAAATTAATGATAAGTTACGGGATTGGTTAGTTTTCTAACTCTTTTTTTATGTACTTAAATGTCTCTAACTAATTGGAGACCACACAAAAGGAACATTTTCCTCATGGGGAAAGGTAATGATACTTTGTACATTCAAGAAAATGCTCATCCAACTATTCTCGTTGAGTCTGTAAGCCCATTTTATCCTTTTTGTTGTTGATTTCTTGACCTAGAAACCCTTGTTTCAAGTTTCCCTCTAATCACCAACCTTATATTTCCAAGATTTTCTCTCTATACTCTCTTTGGGCATGTGGTGACTTCAGTGTTAGCAACATCCTTATAGAAGGATTCGGGTGGAGGAATCTAGGATCTCTTTCAATAGGGAAGCGCCACATCAAGAAGGTATAAGTTGTAACCACCTTGTTGCCATTCATAAATAATACATAAAACTCGTTCCTTCGAAGTATCTTGTGTTATTTATGTTCATATTTGCAATGCTTTTGCATATATTTCAGTAGAATACTGATTGCTTTGTTCTTTTTCTTTTTTTTCATAGAACTAATGGGTAGTTGTTATCATAACTACCTCTTCATATAGATATACTTGTTCAAGGTTTTTGCAGGTTGCAGAGAAACCATTGGGAAGGAGCAAAAGGAATCTGTCAATTAGGTACAACACCAAACGTTGGGATCCTAGTGAGTTTATTTTTCCTCATTTTCAATAAGTTAGTTATTTATGTGAAATTCGGTTATTTTATCTTAGTTTGGTATTATGTTTTGAATTCACTTTGTATATGGTCATTGGTACGCTGCAGTAAGCCCACTACTGTAGGGGATTTTCCCCAAAAGCAACTTGACTAGCAACTTTTCTCAAATACTTGAAAAACAAGTACTAACAAAACATGATTAATATTTTTTGTTTATACATCATAGTTAAGCTAAACACAAGTCAACCTTTATAATCCATTGCTACCAAAAATTCATTTCAAATATCACAAATAGAGAATTTTTCCTTTTCTGAAAACTCTAATATTGTCTTATACTGACTCCAAACCATCCCTATATAGGCCAAGAAACATGAAATGTACTATTCTTACACTATTATCTACTTCAAAGAAAATCCAAGATAAATTCAAAGATAAATTTTAGAAGTTATTTCAATTTCCAAAATCTCCACCTACGAGACTTTCCCACAAGCAGTGGACCTAATAAGTACAACTACCTATGTTCCAGTCAAGGAAAACACACAAGATCCCATGCCTATTCCCACTAGTAACAAGCTATGGTCACTCTTCTAGCTAATAAATTTTACAAAATTTCTTCATAAACCTAGTTAATTCCACAATCTACTTACATTATTCAGATTTAGCCTACATGTTATCAATTACCTTCTACGACATAATTATTGTTGAATTAAAATCATATTTCGTCTATGGTAATCAAGGAAGTTAGAAAACCACATCAAAAATAATAGTTCTTGACAAAACTTGTTTCCCTATGTCTCATCATATTTCTCAACATCTTTAGAGTCAAATGAACTAAATACCACCATTTCTCTATTCAAACTTCTTGGCATTTGTTTAGCTAATAAACCACCATATGCATTATCACAATTATCTTCAACTTAATATTATCATTACCAAGTTGCAACAATTATTAGTCTCTACAAACACTAGAAGTTAGGATATGTAAGATATACAAGAACTCTTTATTTTTCTAGCCACAAAACATTAGTTAAAAATCAAAATACCAAATACCTAATTTATCTTTAAAATTTAAAATAAAACTCATTAAACAAAATATAATCTTATACATGTCAAGATACCAAATTTAGTAATCATCTGAGGTGTTGAATTCTCCCAAGTCCTTTATTTTGCAACTCGATAATTGACAACCAGTTTCCACCCAATCATTTCTAGGGAAAAAAAATTTCCCTGGATCCCCCAAGTTGTGTCAGATCACAACCAAGAGATCATAATAAATTTGATAGCAAGATATGTTTTAATGGTGGATTTTCCACCACCAAACTTTTTGAGAAAGAATCAACACCTCTAACAAGGGAATTGTCACAGCTCAGCTATCTTCCAAATTCATCTTAACTAATTTGCTCAATCCCTTTCCAGACACTAGATAAAAACCAGTAGTATTTCCTTATAGTCACTTGGTATCTCCCAAAACTCATGGAAGCATCACCTATTTATAGTCTTAAGGAGGTTTGTCGCCTCAACACCATGCATAATTCCCATTTTTCTTATTTTTATTAATTCTTGATACGCTCCTCAAGATGTCAATCTCTCACTTTTTCTTTTATTTTTAATTTAGTAATTACTTGAGTATTCACCCCCCAACCATGTGGAATTCTAAGGAAATTCTCACTTAATATTTTTTATAATCTCATAATTTCTCATTTTATTAAAATATTCTTAAAACAAGAAGACCCCTAAAAATTGGTAACAGACCTATCCATTAACTCCACCATGGGTTTAGTTAAGATTACCTCGATTTCACTCACAATATATAGGTTATATTTGTTTAAGTAGTAAGGATTTCACTCCTTGATATGCATCCCCTAATCATCACTATGAGCTACAACACCTTCCACGGCTTAAATACTCAAATTAGGTAATTCATACAAATCAATCTAACTTCCTTATCCACATATCTATGAAGAGACTATGTATCTCTATCTGGAACTAGTTATAACCCCCAAATATATCCCCCCAATCATGTCCTACACCCATATGTTCACAAGTCATCCCAGCATCACCTTGTCTCCTACACATGCATGAAACACACACACATCCAATAGATCAATAACCCATGTATCATATAATTAAATCATGATTCCTAATTTCACAAATTGCTCATACTAGTTCTTATTATCAAACTCCCATCTTGGAGATCTCCTAGATAATCAATAAATCATAAGTAATGTTTTATGGTCCTTTCTATCAAACTCCTCTTGAGAATGTTTCCCATACAAATAAAGATATCATAATTTATGTTCCATTTTTCTCCCTATCATACTCCTCTTTCTGAATCTCTCCCAGACAAATTAATGTAAGATATGCTCCAAGGTTGTTTTTATGATACTCCACATAGGAATTTCTCCCAGACATACAAGAAAAATATAAATTAAACTCCATCTAGGAGTCATGTCGCTTTGTTCAACTTGCTATAGTTCATACTTTGCTCAAAAAACATTAGCAACATAAGTTATGATCCAAGGTTGTTTTTATGATACTCCACATAGGAATTTCTCCCAGACATGCAAGAACAATATAAATTAAACTCCGTCTAGGATTCATGTCGCTTTGTTCAACTTGCCATAGTTCATACTTTGCTCAAAAAACATTAGAAGTCATAAATTATTTTCCTAATATGATCAAGTAAAAAAATCCAAGTATAAAATCCCAATTCATTAATCATTACATTAGGGTGTACATGTTGAATCCATTAACAAGTAGGAATATAATTGATTTGAGAATGTCTCACACACATATATACAAACTTAATCTTTGTCCTCTCCAATATTGAAGGGCACTCTACATTGGTTGGTTACCATTAACATCATAGAAAAATATGGGTTCCTCTACTATCCTATGAAAAGATTCTCAACCACCTCTTCCACAAGCATATTCTTTATGCTACTAGAACAAATAACAATTTTACAACATTTACCTCCAAACTTATATTTTGTTTTAAATATATTCTTATTAAAAAACAATTCTTCATGTAGTGCTTTTTTTATTCTTTGGTGAAATCATTCTCATGTGCATCATTAAATTAAATCCCTCTCTATTACTGCTATAATTGTTTTCATATCCTTGAGCACTGCTCCCTACAGTTACTATATTATTTCCTTACCTTTGTGCGTGTTTTTTCCTTAGTGGACACTCAATTTATTTGATATATTTATCTCTGCAAGCCTTAGAAATATATCATATTCCTATATCCACAAAAAATATCCTATGCCTGTGAACACCATTTCTTCTTCTTTGTCCTCTAGGTCTTCCTTGGTGTCTATGTCAACCTCTACTAAGTGTGACATTCTCTTTTATCTTCTATGAGTCATTTTTTATAAATCTTCCACCTATTATGTAGAATCATTATTTTTATCTTTGAAACAAATTCCCCTCTACCAATGTTTCTTCTATTTGTATGGCTAAGTTATTTAATTTTTGAAAGGAAACATCAATATACTCTAGAAATAAAGAGATAGTTGTTAAATAGAAATGAGGTACAAATTCTAAAAAATGTTGTGTCTACCATAAGGACTCCAACATGGTATGGTTATTAACTGAAGAAATATTTTATTATTGATGGACACATCATTGGTATTAAGTGGCATCGTCATCATAACATGTTGAAGGAATGTTACTCTAGTGCATGAATATAGAAAAAAAAATCACCTCTACCTGCACACACACATACAATTGTATATACTATTAAATTATTATTACTAATTTCATAATTTTAATTTGATCCTTTTTTATGTAGTGTGCTTATCATGCAGTTTTACAAGATTGTTGCAATATAAACTTCTCTACTTATCTTTGCAGCCAGCTCCCCTCTACCAATGTTTCTTCTATTTGTATGGCTAATTTATTTAATTTTTGAAAGGAAAGATCAATATACTCTAGAAATAAAGAGATAGTTGTTAAATAGAAATGAAGTACAAATTCTAAAAATTGTTGTGTCTACCATAAGGACTCCAACATGGTATGGTTCTTAATTGAAGAAATCATTTATTATTGATGGACACATCATTGGTCTTAATAATAATAATAATAATATATTTTTAAGGTCACGACTAAGCCACACCAGATTGGTGTATGAGACCCCTTTGTTTGTGGGACAAGGGACCCCCCTCTGCCCAGCAATTTGATTGGTAAAGTCTATGGAGGTATACATACCCTACCCCCCTCTGGATTTGAACTTGTGACCTCTTAAGAGAAAACACATGTTCTTAACCATTAGGCCCACTCAAGTGACATCGTCATCACAACATGTTGAAGGAATGTTACTCTAGTGCATGAATATAGAAAAAAAATCACCTCTACCTGCACGCGTGTGAGCACGCGCACACACACACATAGTTGTACATACTACTAAATCATTGTTACTAATTCCATAATTTTAATTTGATCCATTTTTATGTAGTGTTCTTATCATATAGTTTTACAAGATTGTTGCAATATAAACTTCTCTATATACTTATGCAAGAGCATCACTCCAAGCCAGCTACGCACCAGCCAACCAGCACATCAAGTGCGCATTCAATGGGAGGAGAGAGGCACAGCTCTCTCGTTTTTAAAATTTTGAAAATTTGTATTAAATGTTGTAAGGTTGGTAGAGCCAAAATCCATGCATGTACATAGGCTTTAGATAGGTTGCCTTAAATGGTTGTAAGGCTGAGATCTAGATCTGATTTGGACTAGACAGCCATTCAATGTAATTGAATGTAAGTTAATGAGAGTTGGTGAGATGGAGGGAAGAGCTCGAGGAGCCCCCTTTTGTAAAAGAGATCCTTGGTATCTGGAGTAGAGTCGGCAGAGAAAAATAAGGTAGAATAGAGAATAGGTTAGAGAAGAGAGGAAGCCATGACTATGTTGTAGTCCGAGCTCACATTGTAAAGAGGCATTTCATATTAATACAATCATAGCAATTTTTCCTGCATGTTGTTGTTCACATGTTTGTGAGTTTATGGATGAATGTCTTCATGTGTTGATGATATGTTGTAGATGTATGTTAGGTGTAATTACATTTGCAGGGATAGATAGATTTCCCTATCTATTGAGTTCTTTGATTTTCAGGTTTGGATTCTTTGTGGTTTCATGCAAGAGTGCATGGCAGAGTACTGCGGTCTCTGAAAAAATGGTACAGGAGTGCACTTCTGAATTCTGCGAAATTTTAGACAAAGACGTGCCAAGAGGGCGCACAAGTTGAAGTCACTGACTCAGGGAGAAACCTCAAGGTTGTTGAACAACTTGAAGGAGAAACTGTGCAGAGGAGGGCATAGAGAGGAGAAGTAGATTTTTTTAGAATTCCGTTAGACTCTGCCAAGAGGGCATTAAGTGGATGCACAAGGTGCACAGAAGGAACTCTATTTTGAGTTCGTTGAGAAGACAGAGTCACTGAGGATTATGTAGAAGCTCTACCAGAATGGCACTGAGCGAGTGCAAGGAGTGCACCGAGAAGAGCTCTCTTTCAAGTTCTGAAATAGGAGAAGTGTCAATGATAATACACTCACAGGGTTGTTGAATACCCTGTAGGCTCTGCAAGGTGTGCATCAAGCAGAAGGATTCCAGGAGGAAGTGAGGCATTTATTTCTAAGAAATGGCCTCAAATATGAGTTTTTCAAAATCTTAGAAGCACAAGGAGTGTGTGAGAGTGGACTTGTTCTAAGTCCATAAGCTCACAAGAGAAAGCACAAGGAGAGCGCGCACAGAGAAAACCTTTCGAGCTCTCTGAGTTGACAAGCTCAGGAGGGGAAGCGTTTCTATAACGCAGACGAGACCCAAGGGAACTGGTCTCTCAAGAGAATCATCGAAGGCCGACTCCTTCAAGCGTTGAAAATCATCCAAGGGAAAGGATGAAGTGCAAGCTCAGGAGGGAGCTACAGCTGTCGTTGGATCGGCACTGGGAGGAAAGATCTGGACCGTTGAATCTTCGTCCAGACAGCAGGAGGAGGTCACGCAGGAGAGTAGCTGAAACGGACAGTGGAGACACTTCGGGGAGAAGTTCCCAGTTTCCGTGAGCCGTTGGATCTGGAAGAAGGTGCGCGAGGTTTAAGCCTCCTAACAGCAGAAGGAAGAGGATTTGTCAACTCTCGAAAGCATTAGGACCATCCATTCTTGAGGACAAGTGGCAGATATCTAGATCATCTCGCGAATTCGGATATCACGAGCGAGGAGGCGAATTTCTTTACACTACAAACCCTCGAGTCGCGAGATCGTGATTCGATCTGAACCGTCGATCAAGAAGGAAGGAGAGTCGTGAGATTTGGCGTCTCGCTACCTCGTGTATCAGGGTTTCAGAGGGTGAATGAGTTGCATCTGGATCGCTAAAGTCGTGAAGTGCTAAGCACTGAGGGCTCAGGCGAACACACATCACGTCCGTTAGGTAGGGACCGCATGCTTGATAGGTGGTTCAAACATAGAGTGCCCAAAGAAAGGTGGAAGCGTGCGACAGGTGGAGGACACACGTCGCCTGGGAAGAAGTCAAACCATAGTTGACTTATCATGTCTCATAGATTCGTAAAGGAGGAGCATGAGGGTTCAACACTCCAACTCGTGAAGTTGCAAGTTGCAACTAGCGCTAGCACTTGGCCCTAGCCGATGGTCGCTTATAGAGGTGATAGTGAGGAGAAGCCATACCCGTATCGCATCTCAGGTATCATCATTAGGAGAAAGAGGATTTGAGGATCTACTACTCATGAACTCACGAGTTGCGAGAGCGCTTGCGCTAAGGCCCATTTGTGGTCACGCAGAGATGTAAGGCTCGCGCCTGGTGTTAAGTTACATAGGGAGGGTTTTCATAAAGGACCTATGGATTCGTTGAAGGTTCCAGCAGGGAACCAAAGGAGCTGTTTTAGCTCGAGGAGAATTTAGAACGATCCTGTGCGAATCTCGACCCGAGGGTCGAGGGCCTGCGTCAATTCTGGTATCAGAGCCTGATTCTCTATCTATATACTGCAGGCAGAAGGGGGCAGAAGGAAAAGAAAACAATACTCTGATATGCAGCAGAGTGGTATCAGAGCAGGATTTTCCCCGTATATTTCAGGCAAAAGAGGAAGCGAGGTGAAGAAGAGCTTGTAGGAAACAGGTAAAGGGTGAAGGTTGTTGCGGGACACAACAGTCAGATGGTACAGTCAAGTGGACTGTAGGAGATGTTGGAAGTGCTCTTGGTTGCAGAGTGACAGCAACAAGTTTTCCAGGAGGGCAGACAAGAATAGGAAGATGGCTACTGAAGGCCATGAGCATGGTGGAAGAGGAGACCACCAGCAAATGAGTAAAGAAGACATTGACAAAGAACTCACTGAGATAAGAGTGAGAATGGAGCATCTTGCATTCAAGATGAAATAGGATGCAAGGACACATTGGGTGTATGAATGGACCATAAAGAAGAGGGTGAAGTGGCCAGTCAAGGAGTTTTTGGCTAGGAAACAGCGACAAGAGTTGAGGAAGTGGCTGAGGTATGTTGAAAACCTCAATGACACAGAG
>ML786101.1:17827-43045 GCA_009831015.1 Picea engelmannii
ATTAAAGGCGACTCTAACTACCGCCTGTACAAAGGCATCAACTTGGCTCTTCCAAGCTTACAACATTTAATTGCATTTAAATTACATTGAATTTTTAAAATTCAAAGGAAAAATGAGAGGGATGGCGCCTCTCCCCTTCTTGAATGTGCTTTGATGTGTTGGAATGTTGGCACATGCTAAGGTGGATCGATTCTCCTCAATCATACTCCACTTCTAGGAAAATCATGATCTCCTGCTCATCACCTCCTCTGCTCTGTTGTTGAAATCCCCCTAGATCCCAAACTCTCCCTTGAATTTTTCCACCTACTCCCATGTTTTGATGTTGTTGTTGCTTCCATGCCACTGCTACAGGTTCTCTTTTGTTCAGCCTCCTCTTGTTGACAGTGTCCTCTGTTGACCTCAAAATCATCTCTCTGATCTCCTCAATAACCTCTTCCAGCTACTCTATTGGTTGGCTCCTTGTTAGACTGCTCTGTTGCACTCCCTCCTTATCAATGGGTAGATCAATTTGATCTCCTCTGTTGTTTTCTTCTTCTGTGAACTTGACTTGCCAATTCCCTATAGATTTAGATTATGTAGCCTCCTTACTAGACTTTTGTCCAGCCATCTCCTCTGAAAGCTCAACTTCTTCCAGTTCTGTTGCTGGTGCACTCCCAACATCTTCCATCTACTCCTCATGTTGGAATTCTACTCCAATATGCATGGTTGTCTCTTGGTAGCCTCCTTCTGGTTCTGTATTGTTCAACCAATCCTCCATCATCTCCAACTCCTTCTCCCATGGAGTGAGAATGTTAATTGTATGTTCCTCTTCTTTTGTTGGGGCAGATTTTGATGTCTTCTCCCTCTCCCCCTTTATGACAGTATTATTTGGTTGTCTTTATGTTGCCTCTGCAATCCATATACTAGCCTTTGCTTGGCTAGTTGGAAGGAATATTTTGATTCTCCCAATGATCAAAATTCTCCTCTGATCCTCCTCTGTTAGCACCCCTTGTTGATCTAAACTCTCAGTTGAGTTCTTGAGACTCTTAGACGGTCTCATTTTATCTCCCTTGCCCACCTAGAAACTTGGGATTTCACTATGGCCCTCCTGGCAGTCTATGATATCTTCAGATGATCTGCTCTCTTTTCCCACCTGAAAATCTAAATTTTCATCACTGCCCTCCTGGCAGTTCATGAGATCCTCCATTGATATCACTTCCTCCTCGCTCAGGATTTCTCCAACTTCTGGCTCACATACGCAAACTAGCTTCTTTGTGTCACTGAGGTTTACAACTTCCCTCAATGACATCCTCAACACTTGTTGTTTCCATCTGGAAAACAAGTTCTGGACAGGCCACCTTTCTCTCTGCTTCATTAGCCACTCGTACCTCTAGCATACATGTCCCTCCTATTTCATCTTTGGCATTAGTCTGTCAAGCTCTGCTCTTATTTCCTCGAGCTCTTTGTCCATCTCTACTTTTATTTTCTACTGGAGGTCCTTTCCTTGACCATGCCTATGGCCTTCAGTAGCCATTTTATTTCTCTGACTTCAACCCACCTAGCTATCTATTTGATTATTGCGATCTTGCAATAATACCTCACATGGAGCATCAACACTCTGCCCTCTCCTTCACCTGTTGTCTACAAATGAAGTTTAGCTCTAATACCACTTTATGCTATTAGACAGAACCTTTTCCTAGGCTCTCATACCATTTGATGGTATCAGACTATCTATTTTATCTCCTTTTCCTACAGAAATTAAATCTCTGGCTCTAATACCACTTGATGGTATCAGGCTATCTCTTTTCACCTTCTCACCTTTGCCTACTATCTGCAAGAAAAATCAAGCTCTGATACCACTTGATGGTATCATATAAAACCTTTTCCTAGGATCTGATACCACTTGATGTAGCTCCTCTCTCTCTCCTCGGGGTTGCTCGACCTCCTAGTCTAGGATTGTTCAAAATACTAAGCTAAATTGTCTCTTCGGTCCCCCTGTTGGAACCCAAATCAAGTTACACAAGCCCCTTTTCTCCTAAGGCATAGGTTCTATGAAAACCCGTGGGTTCCTACTAATCCCTTGTTCCCTTTTTTAAATAACAAGCGCTAGCTCCTTTCGCTAGGCCCCTTCCATCATATGACCTCGGGCTGTGACTCAGGGCTAAACCCTGAAAGGTGCTTCGGACTTCGGGCTTCGACCTTTTTCACAAATACAAAATCCTTTTCCCCTGAAATCTAAACCAGTGAACACAACTGGAGTGAGGATCAATGGTCCCCACCACTTCCTCAAATCAACAGCCCTCAATGCTTCAGGCTTCAGGAGTTTTGGCTTCACCAACTCTTCTTTCCTCCAAATTTTGTGGATATATGCCATGTGTCCAAGCAATTGATGGCTAGGCTAGGCTCTTACTTCTAGAGCTTCAGACTACTTTAGTCAACACTCTTCCTCCTCCTTTCTCTTCCTCTGAAGTCCATGATCCAGTGACGCGTGTCCTTCCCAGATCGACGGTCTATATTAACTTCAGTCTTCGGCCTTCGGGATTTTTCATTCCTCCTACCTTTGTTCCTCCCGAATAGTGAACCAATGAAGCATTGATCGAATGCCACGTGTCTTGTTCCAATGGATGGCCAAGATTGCTTTGACTCTCGGCTCTTCGGGAATTCTCTGCCCAGACTTACCTTTTTCCTTCCAGAGTGTTATTCCTTCAGATCTCTGAATCTGCTACCACGCACCCCTGGCGATCAACGGTGAGGATCTATTTCACAAATTCGGGCTTCGGGATTTTTTCACACTCCACACAGGATTTTGTCTGAAGTTCTCTTCTTCTGAATTACTCGGATCTCTACCACTTACCCTTCCAGATCCAATGGCCCATATTTACTTCATCCTTCACGACTTCGCGAAGTTTTCTCCTACTCCACGCAGATCTCCTGGAGATTTATCTCCTAGAAATTCTGATATTTCGCCACCTATCCCTCTGGACGATGGACGGTTCCAATTCACTTCAAGACTACGAGAATTCAGTGAGTTCTCACTCCTTGCACATAAAAAGGGTTAAAGTCTCATGCACTTACCTGGATCCAACAGTTGTTGGTCTGTCGCGCTCAAATCTAATGGCTACGACATGCTCCTCCTCCTAGTGTCTAGATGTGGATTTCAACAACCCATATCTCTTCCTTGCATTTGATCTGATGGCAGTTGTCGCTCTCCCTCCTAAGCTTTTGCTTTCTCCTGAATTGGAATAATTTGGAACATTCAAAAGTTGAGGCCTCTGATCCTCCTGCGAGCTCATCTCCTTTGAGTCTCGTCTGCACTTCTAAAAATGCCATCTCTCCTTGAGATTTGCCAACACAATTTGACCTCGGCTCTGGTGCCTCCTTGCGCTCTACATGCAAACTTGCACTTTCACTTCTGAGCTTGTGAACTTGCTCAGAACTCCAAAGGGGTCTCAGCCCTTCTACTTCCTCCAAAGGAATTCTTGAGCCCTCCTGGCACACTTGATGCTCTCCCTTTGATCTTTTGAACTTGGATTAATGTTCACACCGCATGAATTTTGTGTTGTCTCTCTTGAGCTTCTGAGTCGAAATAGAATCTGTCAATGCACACCTTACGAACACTATGCACTCCTTGCACTTGTTCGAATATTTATACTTTTTCAACACTTGTTGAAGTGTTGGCCTCGTGCACTCCTTGCACAGGTCTTCCTCCAGACTCATGAATCCTTCAGGTTCATTGATGCACTCCTTGCATCCACTCAATGCACACCTTACAGATCTTATTCCCCCGGAGTGTTCAGCAACTATGGTTCTCCTCGATTTCCTCGAACACTTCAGAACATGTTGGTTATGTGCACTCTTTGCACTTGCTCAAAAAACTTCCTTATTGAGCCTTTCCTTCAGAGTGTTCATCAACTATGAAGTACCTCTCTGAGATTGTATATGTTCTGTTGTTCCCACCTGGCACGTTCTCCTATGAAATCGAAGCATATTTTAGATACACACTCCTTGCATTGGCTCATAGAGTTTCCAATACTCTGTCATGCACTCCTTGCATTTAGCCTAAAGAACCCGGAACTAATCCAGCAAACTCATAGACAGATAGTGAATTCTATCTTAACCCTGCAGATGAAACCTATCTCAAGCATCTACAGCATGTGCACATAAACAAACACAAATAATCATTTATGAAACACCTAAACACACAGAAAACTCATAGGCAGGAAAAAATTCTCTCTTTGTATTAATGTGAATGTCAATTACAATATGTGCAAGCTCGGACTACAATAGAGTCTCGGCTCTTCTCTCCTTGGCTTACAATGATTTACAATCAACCTTCAGCAGCCAGACAACTACTATCGAAACCCTTTCCAGGGCATACAATACAATGCTTTATACAAGAGGGGCTCATCAAGCCTTTCCCTCCAACTACTCTAGTGGTGTCTAATCACCATCAAAATGCCTATCTACTGAGGCAAATTACATTGAATGAACATCTAGTCTGAATCAGATCTAGATCAACCTAAAGTTGGCCATTAAAGGCAACTCTAACTACTGCATGTACAAAGGCATCAACTCAGCTCTTCTAGCCTTACAGCATTTAATTGCATTTAAATTACATTGAATTTTTAAAATTCAAGGGGAAAATGAGAGGGTTGTGCCTCTCCCTTTCTTGAATGCGCTTTGATGTGATGGAATGTTGGCATGTGCTGAGGTGGAGTGATTCTCCTACATCATGATGTTATTCACGAAGGGTCTAGTTGAACCCCTGAGAGGATGGGTGAAGGCATTTATCCCAACCAAATTGCAAGAGGCCATCATGAGAACCCAGTACATGAGGGATGCAGTCTCCAAGAAGATATCAAAAAACCCCTTCACCCCTTAAGGGGGTAAGGAGATGAATTTTCTCCAGAATCCATGGACAGGGAAGGACAAGATGGATGAGGAGACTCGGAGAGAGATCAGAAGGAAAAAAAAATTCTACAGTTGCAAGGATCCATGGGAACTGGTTCATCGATGTATGGTAAAAGGTAATGTCCATTATATTGAGGTAGTTTCCGACATAATGGATGGAAATGATGATGGGGGTATTGGACAGGACAGCAGTGAGCCATCTCATGCTACAGTATAGTGCATCTCAGGTAGAATATATATTCTTTAGGGAGGTGTTCAGACTCCACACTTTCGAGAAACATAGTCAGTGATCAGGATAGAAGGTTTCTTAGTGTGTCTTAGAATAATTTTTTCAGGTTATCTGAGATACAATTGACATCTAGTAATAGTTATCACCCCTAGGTAGACGGGAAGACCAAAATATTAAATAAATGGATCGAGGAGTACCTGAGGAACTATGTGTTAGGGAAGCAATAGGCATGGATAAAGTGACTGCATTTCGGGGAGCATTTCTACAACACCACTCATCACATGTCCATAGAGATGAGCCAATTCAGGGCATTGTGTGGCTATGACACTCCATCTTTTTTGGATTTGGCATTTAGAGAGAAAAAATATCCCAAGGCCAAATACTGGTTGTAGGAAAGTCGGGACATCTTGAGAGTCCTGAAGGAGAATTTGCAGGTCACTCAGAATGAGCAGAAGATGTATGTTGATAAGCATAGGGTAGAACACAACTTTGTGGTTATAGATCTAGTCTTTCTCAGGTTGTAGACTTACAAACAGTGGTTGTTGAAGAAGAGTGGTGCAGAAAAGATGGAGCCTCGCTTTTGTGGACCATAGAGAGTGATTAGGAGAGTTAGGGAAATAAAAAATGAGATGGAGCTACCAGAGGGTAGCAGTATCCACAACACCTTCCATGTATGTTGCCTCAAGAATGCATTGGGATAACAGGTCACTGCTTCGGCTGATCTTCCTCCACTAGATGAGGAAGGGAAGTTGGTCCAAGCTCCTGGGAGGATTTTTGATGTCAAGGAACGAAGGCCGAGGAGAAGGATCATTCAATAGTACTTGTTTGTATGGAGAGGATTTCCCACATAATATGTTACTTGGGAAGGAGAGCAGATCTTACAACACCCTGATATGGAATTGATTGAGGACAAGCGATCTTGGGAAGGGAGAACTATAATGTTCCCTTCCAATTGATTTTGATGGAGGATGACTCAATAGCCTATAGGACTCTTGTAGGATATAGTCAAGGAGGTTTATTTAGTGTCACTAGGTTAAAAGAATGGAAAATCCTAAAAGTGACATTAAATAAAATAAATAATTATATTTAAATGGAATTGGAGGGAAAATAAAGTGAAGGTTTGATTTTGTCAAAAGGGGAAAAGATCTAGAAGGACCGAAGGAAGAATAAATAGAGGGGTAACCCTTCTCTTTAGTATTACAATTTTATCTCTCATTTTGGAGTTCTCTTGGAGCCATTGTTTCGTTAGGGTTTAGAAAAACCCTTCCATATGAGTTTACTTTCGATGGTGCAATATCCACCTTAGCTAGACAAAGAGGAGGATTCATATGGAGTCCTCATTTAATTGTGGTGCTTGGTTTCATCCGGGAGATATTTTGGAGGCATATTGGCTTGTGCAGGGTATTTGTGGCATTTTTCCAAAGGACGTCGATCTGCAGGTTCCAGGAGGATTTCATGTAACTGGGGAAGGAGACACCCCCGCGGGTTGTCCTGTGAGGCTTCGTTGGACGTACCTCGAGGACCTATGCAAATTAGGGATTGCAACAGTTCACCGGATTGCATTTGTGATGGTTTCAAAAGATTTTGGAGGGTTTCTTGCATAGAAGACATTACTGGATCATAGAAATGGAGGGCTTGGAGAGCCTTGGATTAGTGGAAATCATAGATTGGAATCATTTTAGGTTTTATTGTTTTGTTTCTATAATAGATTGTGTAGTTTCCTAGAATCCGTTATATTTGTGTGCTTAGGAGTATTATTTAGTTGTTATTACAACCATTAAATATCATTGTATTGATTTTGGAAGTTTCAATCCATAATAATATGCCATGGTTATCTGCTCTATCTTTTGTGTATTGGATGCATGCAATATGTTTAACAATATTCCTATTTGAGCAAATTGTTTGCAAGAATTTTACAGCACCATTATACAATTGTTTGGCACATTCACATAAGTAAAAATAACCATTTTGAGATATAAAACATAATATTCCCACCCATCCTAGTTGGGGACATTACATATATATAGAGAGAAGAGATTTGGATGCCCTACATGGGGTGTTAGAGAAGAGAAAGGGAATACTAGCCACGTGTTGGAACAAAGGATGCACACCATATGTATATTTCCTCGGCACTCATTGGGAGAAGACAAATTATGAGTGAGAATAAGCCTCAATACATCATAGCTTGGATTTGTGGTTCTAGACTTGGATTTTTTATCCCATCATAGTTATTTCATCAACTCTGCAAATTATGGTAGGATACAGACATGTTGTGGAAGTCGTTGTGGAATGTAATTATGACTAGGGTGTGCATTTAAGGAAGAAGGTGGGTTTTTTCACCTTATCATTTGAAATTATATTTGGGGCCAAGGTTCTCTCCTTTTTCGCAAATATGATTTCTCAATGTTTTGATTAGATGTTGGAGGAAAGGAAACATAATTTGTCCCCATTTGTTGCTCAGGGATTTGGCTTTGATTTTATATCTCTCGAATCTTAGTTTTGTAGATGTGGGTTCAGCATATTTGGTTTGTTGTTGGATACCTAGGATGGAAAGCATAGAGGATTTCAAGGATTGTTGAGGAAACAACCAAGAGGATGCATACAGGTAGACAAAGTAAGTGTAAGGAAAAGTATTCTCTAGGGATAGTACCTTTGATATCTAGGTCAAATATTCCCCCTACATTAGTATCTATGAAGTATTATCAAGGTAGATTCTCCCAAATTTTCAAGTAGGAGGTGGAACACCTTCAGATTTGGGTTAGGGAGAACAGAGGCCAAGCCTCCGATGACAATATTGATGCTAAAGACAATGTACTTATATTATCATATAAATTCATTCATTGCATTGGCCATCGAAGTAAAATAAACTCGACATAATGAAATCCTTAATAAACATGTTATATGAGGCTTATAGGTAGGAAGTGAGGGGCTCTAGGTTGTAGGAAATAAATAGGG
The DNA here is from genome assembly GCA_009831015.1 of Picea engelmannii. Lineage (NCBI taxonomy): Eukaryota > Viridiplantae > Streptophyta > Pinopsida > Pinales > Pinaceae > Picea > Picea engelmannii. The sequence goes on from ML786101.1 coordinate 25,902, forward strand.
GAAGAAGAATATGACCAAGGAAGGAGAATAATGAGGGAAGAATAGACAAAGTAAGCTATTGGGGCCCCACAAGGAGGGGAAAATTCCCCAATATATATAAACGTGGGTTCCTAATTTCAATCTAAGGATTAGATTCTATGGGTCAAGCTACTTTTTGATGTTATCTTGGTGCTATTGAAATAAACTCTAAGAGGTTCCAATTTAGGTCTAGGTAGTAATATTTACTTCACATTTCGGTACTTTTTTATCCCCATAGGAGGAAGACATATCTCAAAACAATCCTGCTAATATTTTGATAACTTGGGTTCGATTCCTTCCAAAAATTACTATAATATGGACTAATTACAAAAGTTTATGTACATTAGTAATACATATACTAGTTAAATTACAAAACCAAAACAAAATTTAATTACATAAGAAAAACAAAAGTGAAATAAATAACTCTTAGTAGGTTCACATTCGAAACTCATAATGAATATAAGATTATACACATACTATTTAATTTATGGAATTCACATTGTTAGGTGTACTTCATATACAAGTACTCCTATCAATTCTCTTGAGACACCCTCATTCTCCATGATTTTTTCTCCAAGGTTACACATGCTACAATGTTGTAATTCTTACCATTATCTTTCTTCTTAAGAATCCATTGAATATTTAAGGATTCAAGCCAAGAATATTATCCAAAATAGATGGAATTGACCCTTGAAGACAACAACTTATTCATTTAACCATAAATACTGAGTAAAAGTTGATTCCCATTCCACTATTTTCATGTACACTATATTGAGTACTTATCATACACTCAAGTATTTACTTCCAAACAATATAAAGATAGATTGAACTTGTCTATGAAGGTGTCATCATAGAAATCCAAAATAGAATCATTATTCACAGCTATGTTCATATGGTATGGAAAACACCATCATTTGAGTTCGGCCTGCCTAACAAAATTATAATCTTAACACTTAACTATTTGAGTGTATCAAGAAGAGGTTTTCTTGTTTAGAAAAGAATAGTTTGGTAAAAAATAATAATAACTTTCCTAAACATTTTCTCGTATATTGTTTACTCAAGAGAGTCCAACCATAGCATTATTTAGATTTACACATAACTAAATTAGTTAAATAATCAATACCAAAGTTATTTTCAATCATTGGGAATATAAGCCTATAGAAGCACATACAACTCATTATATATTCCTTTCATTCATTGATATGCTTCATGCATTATATCAAACACTTGGCAAATAAGTAATACAACAATTCACTTGTGTTATAGTGTCAACTTCCACTTCTAAAGCTTTGATGCTCTTGTTGGCCTTATCCCTATCCTCCTTACAGAAAATTATTTCCCATACCTCCTTGAGTCCTTATAAAACACAAAAATTTGAAGGATGTACTCTCCCTCATAGATATGTTTCCCACGTACACGTAGGCCACTTAAGGGACACCCACATACATGCTAATAAATGTTCAAAAAAACATAATTATGCTCAAATTAATGATAAGTTACGGGATTGGTTAGTTTTCTAACTCTTTTTTTATGTACTTAAATGTCTCTAACTAATTGGAGACCACACAAAAGGAACATTTTCCTCATGGGGAAAGGTAATGATACTTTGTACATTCAAGAAAATGCTCATCCAACTATTCTCGTTGAGTCTGTAAGCCCATTTTATCCTTTTTGTTGTTGATTTCTTGACCTAGAAACCCTTGTTTCAAGTTTCCCTCTAATCACCAACCTTATATTTCCAAGATTTTCTCTCTATACTCTCTTTGGGCATGTGGTGACTTCAGTGTTAGCAACATCCTTATAGAAGGATTCGGGTGGAGGAATCTAGGATCTCTTTCAATAGGGAAGCGCCACATCAAGAAGGTATAAGTTGTAACCACCTTGTTGCCATTCATAAATAATACATAAAACTCGTTCCTTCGAAGTATCTTGTGTTATTTATGTTCATATTTGCAATGCTTTTGCATATATTTCAGTAGAATACTGATTGCTTTGTTCTTTTTCTTTTTTTTCATAGAACTAATGGGTAGTTGTTATCATAACTACCTCTTCATATAGATATACTTGTTCAAGGTTTTTGCAGGTTGCAGAGAAACCATTGGGAAGGAGCAAAAGGAATCTGTCAATTAGGTACAACACCAAACGTTGGGATCCTAGTGAGTTTATTTTTCCTCATTTTCAATAAGTTAGTTATTTATGTGAAATTCGGTTATTTTATCTTAGTTTGGTATTATGTTTTGAATTCACTTTGTATATGGTCATTGGTACGCTGCAGTAAGCCCACTACTGTAGGGGATTTTCCCCAAAAGCAACTTGACTAGCAACTTTTCTCAAATACTTGAAAAACAAGTACTAACAAAACATGATTAATATTTTTTGTTTATACATCATAGTTAAGCTAAACACAAGTCAACCTTTATAATCCATTGCTACCAAAAATTCATTTCAAATATCACAAATAGAGAATTTTTCCTTTTCTGAAAACTCTAATATTGTCTTATACTGACTCCAAACCATCCCTATATAGGCCAAGAAACATGAAATGTACTATTCTTACACTATTATCTACTTCAAAGAAAATCCAAGATAAATTCAAAGATAAATTTTAGAAGTTATTTCAATTTCCAAAATCTCCACCTACGAGACTTTCCCACAAGCAGTGGACCTAATAAGTACAACTACCTATGTTCCAGTCAAGGAAAACACACAAGATCCCATGCCTATTCCCACTAGTAACAAGCTATGGTCACTCTTCTAGCTAATAAATTTTACAAAATTTCTTCATAAACCTAGTTAATTCCACAATCTACTTACATTATTCAGATTTAGCCTACATGTTATCAATTACCTTCTACGACATAATTATTGTTGAATTAAAATCATATTTCGTCTATGGTAATCAAGGAAGTTAGAAAACCACATCAAAAATAATAGTTCTTGACAAAACTTGTTTCCCTATGTCTCATCATATTTCTCAACATCTTTAGAGTCAAATGAACTAAATACCACCATTTCTCTATTCAAACTTCTTGGCATTTGTTTAGCTAATAAACCACCATATGCATTATCACAATTATCTTCAACTTAATATTATCATTACCAAGTTGCAACAATTATTAGTCTCTACAAACACTAGAAGTTAGGATATGTAAGATATACAAGAACTCTTTATTTTTCTAGCCACAAAACATTAGTTAAAAATCAAAATACCAAATACCTAATTTATCTTTAAAATTTAAAATAAAACTCATTAAACAAAATATAATCTTATACATGTCAAGATACCAAATTTAGTAATCATCTGAGGTGTTGAATTCTCCCAAGTCCTTTATTTTGCAACTCGATAATTGACAACCAGTTTCCACCCAATCATTTCTAGGGAAAAAAAATTTCCCTGGATCCCCCAAGTTGTGTCAGATCACAACCAAGAGATCATAATAAATTTGATAGCAAGATATGTTTTAATGGTGGATTTTCCACCACCAAACTTTTTGAGAAAGAATCAACACCTCTAACAAGGGAATTGTCACAGCTCAGCTATCTTCCAAATTCATCTTAACTAATTTGCTCAATCCCTTTCCAGACACTAGATAAAAACCAGTAGTATTTCCTTATAGTCACTTGGTATCTCCCAAAACTCATGGAAGCATCACCTATTTATAGTCTTAAGGAGGTTTGTCGCCTCAACACCATGCATAATTCCCATTTTTCTTATTTTTATTAATTCTTGATACGCTCCTCAAGATGTCAATCTCTCACTTTTTCTTTTATTTTTAATTTAGTAATTACTTGAGTATTCACCCCCCAACCATGTGGAATTCTAAGGAAATTCTCACTTAATATTTTTTATAATCTCATAATTTCTCATTTTATTAAAATATTCTTAAAACAAGAAGACCCCTAAAAATTGGTAACAGACCTATCCATTAACTCCACCATGGGTTTAGTTAAGATTACCTCGATTTCACTCACAATATATAGGTTATATTTGTTTAAGTAGTAAGGATTTCACTCCTTGATATGCATCCCCTAATCATCACTATGAGCTACAACACCTTCCACGGCTTAAATACTCAAATTAGGTAATTCATACAAATCAATCTAACTTCCTTATCCACATATCTATGAAGAGACTATGTATCTCTATCTGGAACTAGTTATAACCCCCAAATATATCCCCCCAATCATGTCCTACACCCATATGTTCACAAGTCATCCCAGCATCACCTTGTCTCCTACACATGCATGAAACACACACACATCCAATAGATCAATAACCCATGTATCATATAATTAAATCATGATTCCTAATTTCACAAATTGCTCATACTAGTTCTTATTATCAAACTCCCATCTTGGAGATCTCCTAGATAATCAATAAATCATAAGTAATGTTTTATGGTCCTTTCTATCAAACTCCTCTTGAGAATGTTTCCCATACAAATAAAGATATCATAATTTATGTTCCATTTTTCTCCCTATCATACTCCTCTTTCTGAATCTCTCCCAGACAAATTAATGTAAGATATGCTCCAAGGTTGTTTTTATGATACTCCACATAGGAATTTCTCCCAGACATACAAGAAAAATATAAATTAAACTCCATCTAGGAGTCATGTCGCTTTGTTCAACTTGCTATAGTTCATACTTTGCTCAAAAAACATTAGCAACATAAGTTATGATCCAAGGTTGTTTTTATGATACTCCACATAGGAATTTCTCCCAGACATGCAAGAACAATATAAATTAAACTCCGTCTAGGATTCATGTCGCTTTGTTCAACTTGCCATAGTTCATACTTTGCTCAAAAAACATTAGAAGTCATAAATTATTTTCCTAATATGATCAAGTAAAAAAATCCAAGTATAAAATCCCAATTCATTAATCATTACATTAGGGTGTACATGTTGAATCCATTAACAAGTAGGAATATAATTGATTTGAGAATGTCTCACACACATATATACAAACTTAATCTTTGTCCTCTCCAATATTGAAGGGCACTCTACATTGGTTGGTTACCATTAACATCATAGAAAAATATGGGTTCCTCTACTATCCTATGAAAAGATTCTCAACCACCTCTTCCACAAGCATATTCTTTATGCTACTAGAACAAATAACAATTTTACAACATTTACCTCCAAACTTATATTTTGTTTTAAATATATTCTTATTAAAAAACAATTCTTCATGTAGTGCTTTTTTTATTCTTTGGTGAAATCATTCTCATGTGCATCATTAAATTAAATCCCTCTCTATTACTGCTATAATTGTTTTCATATCCTTGAGCACTGCTCCCTACAGTTACTATATTATTTCCTTACCTTTGTGCGTGTTTTTTCCTTAGTGGACACTCAATTTATTTGATATATTTATCTCTGCAAGCCTTAGAAATATATCATATTCCTATATCCACAAAAAATATCCTATGCCTGTGAACACCATTTCTTCTTCTTTGTCCTCTAGGTCTTCCTTGGTGTCTATGTCAACCTCTACTAAGTGTGACATTCTCTTTTATCTTCTATGAGTCATTTTTTATAAATCTTCCACCTATTATGTAGAATCATTATTTTTATCTTTGAAACAAATTCCCCTCTACCAATGTTTCTTCTATTTGTATGGCTAAGTTATTTAATTTTTGAAAGGAAACATCAATATACTCTAGAAATAAAGAGATAGTTGTTAAATAGAAATGAGGTACAAATTCTAAAAAATGTTGTGTCTACCATAAGGACTCCAACATGGTATGGTTATTAACTGAAGAAATATTTTATTATTGATGGACACATCATTGGTATTAAGTGGCATCGTCATCATAACATGTTGAAGGAATGTTACTCTAGTGCATGAATATAGAAAAAAAAATCACCTCTACCTGCACACACACATACAATTGTATATACTATTAAATTATTATTACTAATTTCATAATTTTAATTTGATCCTTTTTTATGTAGTGTGCTTATCATGCAGTTTTACAAGATTGTTGCAATATAAACTTCTCTACTTATCTTTGCAGCCAGCTCCCCTCTACCAATGTTTCTTCTATTTGTATGGCTAATTTATTTAATTTTTGAAAGGAAAGATCAATATACTCTAGAAATAAAGAGATAGTTGTTAAATAGAAATGAAGTACAAATTCTAAAAATTGTTGTGTCTACCATAAGGACTCCAACATGGTATGGTTCTTAATTGAAGAAATCATTTATTATTGATGGACACATCATTGGTCTTAATAATAATAATAATAATATATTTTTAAGGTCACGACTAAGCCACACCAGATTGGTGTATGAGACCCCTTTGTTTGTGGGACAAGGGACCCCCCTCTGCCCAGCAATTTGATTGGTAAAGTCTATGGAGGTATACATACCCTACCCCCCTCTGGATTTGAACTTGTGACCTCTTAAGAGAAAACACATGTTCTTAACCATTAGGCCCACTCAAGTGACATCGTCATCACAACATGTTGAAGGAATGTTACTCTAGTGCATGAATATAGAAAAAAAATCACCTCTACCTGCACGCGTGTGAGCGCGCGCACACACACACATAGTTGTACATACTACTAAATCATTGTTACTAATTCCATAATTTTAATTTGATCCATTTTTATGTAGTGTGTTTATCATATAGTTTTACAAGATTGTTGCAATATAAACTTCTCTATATACTTATGCAAGAGCATCGCTCCAAGCCAGCTACGCACCAGCCAACCAGCACATCAAGCACGCATTCAATGGGAGGAGAGAGGCATAGCTCTCTCTTTTTTAAAATTTTGAAAATTTGTATTAAATGTTGTAAGGTTGGTAGAGCCAAAAGCCATGCATGTACATAGGCTTTAGATAGGTTGCCTTAAATGGTTGTAAGGCTGAGATCTAGATCTGATTTGGACTAGACAGCCATTCAATGTAATTGAATGTCAGTTAATGAGAGTTGGTGAGATGGAGGGAAGAGCTCGAGGAGCCCCCTTTTGTAAAAGAGATCCTTGGTATCTGGAGTAGAGTCGGCAGATAAAAATAAGGTAGAACAAAGAATAGGTTAGAGAAGAGAGGAATCCATGACTATGTTGTAGTCCGAGCTCACATTGTAAGGAGGCATTTCATATTAATACAATCATAGCAATTTTTCCTGCATGTTGTTGTTCACATGTTTGTGAGTTTATGGATGAATGTCTTCATGTGTTGATGATATGTTGTAGATGTATGTTAGGCATAATTACATTTGCAGGGATAGATAGATTTCCCTATCTATTGAGTTCTTTGATTTTCAGGTTTGGATTCTTTGTGGTTTCATGCAAGAGTGCATGGCAGAGTACTGCGGTCTCTAAAAAACTGGTACAGGAGTGCACTTCTGAATTCTACGAAATTTTAGACAAAGACGTGCCAAGAGGGCGCACAAGTTGAAGTCACTGACTCAGGGAGAAACATCAAGGTTGTTGAACACCTTGAAGGAGAAACTGTGCAGAGGAGGGCATAGAGAGGAGAAGTAGAATTTTCGAGAATTATGTTAGACTCTGCCAAGAGGGCATTAAGTGGATGCACAAGGTGCACAGAAGGAACTCTATTTTGAGTTCGGTGAGAAGACAGAGTCACTGAGGATTATGTAGAAGCTCTACCAGAATGGCACCGAGCAAGTGCAAGGAGTGCACCGAGAAGAGCTCTCTTTCAAGTTCTGAAATAGGAGAAGTGTCAATGATAATACACTCACAGGGTTGTTGAATACCCTGTAGGCTCTGCAAGGTGTGCATCAAGCATAAGGATGCCAGGAGGAAGTGAGGCATTTATTTCTAAGAAACGGCCTCAAATATGAGTTTTTCGAAATCTTAGAAGCACAAGGAGTCTGTGAGAGTGGACTTGTTCTAAGTCCATAAGCTCACAAGAGAAAGCACAAGGAGAGCGCGCACAGAGAAAACCTTTCGAGGTTTCTGAGTTGACAAGCTCAGGAGGGGAAGCATTTCTATAACGCAGACGAGACCCAAGGGAATTGGTCTCGCAAGAGAATCATCGAAGGCCGACTCCTTCAAGCGTTGAAAATCATCCAAGGGAAAGGAAGAAGTGCAATCTCAGGAGTTAGCTACAGCTGTCATTGGATCGGCACTGGGAGGAAAGATCTGGACCGTTGAATCTTCGTCCAGACAGCAGGAGGAGGTCACGCAAGAGAGTAGCTGAAACGGACAGTGGAGACACTTCGGGGAGAAGTTCCCAGTTTCCATGAGCCATTGGATCTGGAAGAAGGTGCGCGAGGTTTAAGCCTCCTAACAGCAGAAGGAAGAGGATTTGTCAAGTCTTGAAAGAATTAGGACCATCCATTCTTGAGGACAAGTGGCAGATATCTAGATCATCTCGTGAATTCGGATATCACGAGCGAGGAGGCGGAGTTCTTTACACTACAAACCCTCGAGTCGCGAGATTGTGATTCGATCTGAACCGTCGATCAAGAAGGAAGGAGAGTCGTGAGATTTGGCGTCTCTCTACCTCGTGTATCAGGGTTTCAGAGGGTGAATGAGTTTCATCTGGATCGCTAAAGTCATGAAGTGCTAAGCACTGAGAGCTTAGGCGAACACACATCACGTCCGTTAGGTAGGACCGCATGCTTGATAGGTGGTTCAAACATAGAGTGCCCAAAGAAAGGTGGAAGCGTGCGACAGGTGGAGGACACACGTCGCCTGGGAAGAAGTCAAACCATAGTTGACTTATCATGTCTCGTAGATTCGTAAAGGAGGAGCATGAGGGCTCAACACTCCAACTCGCGAAGTTGCAAGTTGCCATGGTCGCTTATAGAGGTGATAGTGAGGAGCAGCCATACCCGTATCACATCTCAGGTATCAGCATTAGGAGAAAGAGGAGTTGAGGATCTACTACTCACGAACTCGCGAGTTGCGAGAGCGCTTGCACTAAGGCCCATTTGTGGTCATACAGAGATGTAAGGCTCGCGCCTGGTGTTAAGTTACATAGGGAGGGTTTTCATAAAGGACCTATGGATTCATTGAAGGTTCCAATAGGGAACCAAAGGAGCTGTTTTAGCTCGAGGAGAATTTAGAACGATCCTGTGCGGATCTCGACCCGAGGGTCGGGGGCCTGCGTCAATTCTGGTATCAGAGCCTGATTCTCTATCTATATACTGCATGCAGAAGGGGGCAGAAGGAAAAGAAAACAATACTCTGATACGCAGCAGAGTGGTATCAGAGCAGGAGTTTCCCCGTATATTTCAGGCAAAAGAGGAAGCGAGGTGAAGAAGAGCTTGTAGGAAACAGGTAAAGGGTGAAGGTTGTTGCGGGACACAACAATCGGATGGTACAGTCAAGTGGACTGTAGGAGATGTTGGAAGTGATCTTGGTTTCAGAGTGACAGCAACAAGTTTTCCAGGAGGGCAGACAGAAATAGGAAGATGGCTACTGAAGGCCATGAGCATGGTGGAAGAGGAGACCACCAGCAAATGAGTAAAGTAGACATTGACAAAGAACTCACTGAGATAAGAGTGACAATGGAGCATCTTGCATTCAAGATGAAATAGGATACAAGGACACATAGGGTGTATGAATGGACCATAAAGAAGAGGGTGAAGTGGCCAGTCAAGGAGTTTTTGGCTAGGAAATAGCGACAAGAGTTGAGGAAGTGGCTGAGGTATGTTGAAAACCTCAATGACACAGAGTTGGTTTGCATATGTGAACTAGAGATTGGGAAGAATCTTAGCGATGAGGAAGAGAGATCAGTTTCAGGTCTCATAAACTGCCAGGAGGGGAGAGATGAAATTTCCAATTGCCAATTGGGAAATGGAATGAGATCACTAGAGGATCTCATAGACTGTCAAGAGGACAGCAACTAAAATTCAAATTGCCAAGTGGGCAATGATATGAGATTAGCAGAGGACCTCATAAACTGCTAGGTGGGAAGAAGTGAACTTTCGAGGTACCAGATGGGCAATGGGAAGAGATCAGTAGGAGGTCTCGCGTACTACCAGGGGAGCAGTGCTGAAAGTTCATATTGTGAAGTGGGCAATGAGATGGGATCACTGGATCTCATAGACTGTCGAGTGGGCAACAGAAAATTCCCAAATTGCTAGGTGGGTAGGGGAAAGGAGATGAGACTATCTGAGAGTCTCACAGACTCTATTGAGAGTTCATGTTAGCAACGAGTGCTGATAGATGAAAAGTCATGTGGTTTTGCAGACCATGTGAATGAAGATGATGACAATTTAAAAACATGCACCATCCAGGAGGAGGATCAGAAGAGCATTCTGATGATTGGGGGAATTAGAGTATTCCTGCCACATAGCCCAGTTAAGGCCAACGAAGGTGTTGCAGATGCAACAATAGTAGGAGGACAACCAACAGATACTGTCAAAGAAGAGGAAGAAGTGGAGCAGACACTGATGTTTTCCCAAGGTGAAGAAGAAAGGCATTCAGTTGAGTTGCTCAAAATTTTCATCCAGGAAGTTGAATAGGAGATCACTGCAGTATTGGAAGCTGCAGAAGAAGAAGAAGAAGCAGAAAGCATAGACTTTGTTGGTCTATGTGAAGAATTGGAAGCCCTGGAGAGAAGGGTGATGGTGCAAAATTTGCACATCCAATAGGCTAAGTTGGAAGAAGATAGAGGAGCATACCAGCCTGGGGAGCAGCTGGAAGAAGACCTGGCAGAAGAAAATCTACAAGAAGGTAAAGGGACTGCAGAATTGGAGTCTGCAGTGGAGTGGCCACTCAGCGCCACAAAGAGAGATAAATATAGCAGGGGAGATTGAGTAGATATGCCCATTGAGAAGACAGAAGTGAAGCAGAGAATATTGCATATAAAGAGCCAGCCATTGGAGCAGTTGGACGAGGTGATTGAGGAGATCAGGAGGTTGATGTTGATGTCAGCACAAGAAGTAGTCAGCAAAATAAAGTTGAGCAGAAGGAAGCCTGCAAGAGCAGCAGGGAAGAAGAAGAAGCAACAAGGCGATGGAGTGGATGGACAGCTCCAAAGAACTGCTTGGGATCGAGGTGGATTTCGACAAAAATGTTGGGAAGCTCATGATAAGGAGATCATGAATTTCTCACAGCAGAGGAGTATGATGCAGGAGCATTGCTCCAAGCCAGCTATGCGCCAGCCAGCCATCACATCAAGCGCACATTCAATGGGAGGAGAGAGGTGCAGCCCTCTCGTTTTTCAAATTTTGAAAATTTGTATTAAATGTTGTAAGGCTAGTAGAGCCAAAAGACATGCATGTACGCATGCTTTAGATAAAGGTTTCCTTAAATGGTTGTAAGGCTAAGATCTAGATCTGATTCAGACTAGACAACCATTCAATGTAATTGAATGTAAGTTAAGGAGAGTTGGTGAGATGGAGGGAAGAGATCAAGGAGCCCCCTTTTGTAAAAGAGATCATTGGTATCTGGAGTAGAGTCGGTAGAGTCGGCAGAGAAAAAGAAGGTAGAACAGAGAATAGGTTAGAGAAGAGAGGAAGTCGTGACTCTGTTGCAATCCAAGCTCACATTGTAAAGAGGCATTTCATATTAATACAATCATAGCGGTTTTACCTACATGTTGTTGTTCACATGTTTGTGAGTGTATGGATGAATGTCTTTATGTGTTGATGATATGTTGTAGATGTATGTTAGGTGTGCATTTGCAGGGATAGACAGATTTCCCTATCTGTTGAGTTCTTTGATTTTCAGGTTTGGATTCTTTGTGGTTTCATGCAAGAGTGCATCACAGAGTACTACGGTCTCTGAAAAACCAGTGCAGGAGTGCACTTCTGAATTCTGTGGAATTTCAGACAAAGACATGCCAGGAGGGTGCACAAGATGAAGTCACTGACTCAGGGAGAAACCTCAAGGTTGTTGAACACCTTGAAGAAGAAACTGTGCAGAGGAGGGCACAGAGAGGAGAAGCAAAAAAATTTGAGAATTCTGTGAGACTCTGAAAAGAGGGCAGTGAGTGGATGCACAGGGTGCATAGAAGGAACTCTATTTTGAGTTCGGTGAGAAGACAGAGTCACTGAGGATTCTGTAGAAGATCTACCAGAAGGGCACCGAGCGAGTGCAAGGAGTGCACTGAGAATAACTCTTTTTCGAGTTCTAAAATAGGAGAAGTGTCAAGGAGAATACACTCATAGGGTTGTTGAATACCCTGTAGGCTCTGCAAGGTGTGCATCGAGCAGAAGGACGCCAGGAGGGTGTGAGGCATTTCTTTCCAAGAAATGGCCTCGAATCTGAGTTTTTCAAAATCTTAGCAGCACAAGGATTGTGCGAGAGTGGACTTGTTCTAAGTCCATAAGATCAGAAAAGAAAGCGCAAGGAGAGCGCACATAGATAAAACCTTTTGAGGTTTCTGAGTTGACAAGCTCAGGAGGGGAAGCATTTCTATAACGCATACGAGACCAAAGGGAACTGGTCTCGCAAGAGAATCATCAAAGTTCGAGTCCTTCAAGCATCGAAAATCATCCAAGGGAAAGGAAGAAGTGAAAGCTCAGGAGGGAGCTATAGCTATCGTTGGATCGGCACTGGGAGGAAAGATCTGGACCGTTGAATCTACATCCAGACAGCAGGAGGAGGTCACACAGGAGAGTAGCTGAAATGGACAGTGGAGACACTTCGGGGAGAAGTGCCAAGTTTCTGTGAGCCGTTGGATCCGGAAGAAGGTGCATGAGGTTTAAGCCTCCTAACAGCAGAAGGAAGAGGACTCGTCAAGTCCCGAAAACATCAGGACCATCAATTCTAGAGGACAGGTGGCAGATATCTAGATCATCTCACGAATTCAGATATCGCGAGTGGGGAGGCAAAGTTATTTGTGCTACAAACCCCCAAGTCACGAGATCGCGATTCAATCTGAACCGTCGATCGAGAAGGAAGGAGAGTCGTGAGATTTGGCGTCTTGCTACCTCGTGTATCATGGTTTCAAAGGATGAATGAGATGCATCTGGATCACTAAAGTCGTGAAGTGTCGAGCACCGAGGGATCAGGTGAACACACGTCACATCCATTAGGTGGGGACCGCATGCTTGACAGGTGGTTCAAACATAGAGTGCCCAGAGAAAGGTGGAAGCGTTCGACAGGTGGAAGACACACGTTGCCCAGGAAGAAGTCAAACCATAGTTGACTTATCGTGTCTCAGAGATTCGTAGAGGAGAACGAGGGCTCAACACTCCAACTCATGAAGTTGCAAGTTGCGACTAGCGCTAGCACTTGGCCCTAGCCGGTGGTCGCTTGTAGAGGTGATAGCGAGGAGGAGCCATACCCGTATCGCATCTCGGGTATTGGCATTAGGAGAAAGAGGAGTTGAGGGTCTACTACTCATGAACTCGTGAGTTGTGAGAGCACTTGCGCTAAGGCCCGGTTGTGGTCACGCGAAGATGTAAGGCTCGCGCCTGGTGTTAAGTTGCATAGGGCAGGTTTTCATAAAGGACCTATGGATTCGTTGAAGGTTCCAGCAGGGAACCAAAGGAGTCTCTTTAGCTTGAGGAGAATTTAGAGCGATCCTGTGTGGATCTCAGCCCGAGGGTCGGGGGTCTGCATCAATTCTGGTATCAGAGCCTGATTCTTTGTCTGTATACTGCAGGTAGAAGGGGGCAGAAGGAAAAGAAAACAATACTCTGATACACAGCAGAGTGGTATCAGAGTAGGAGTTTCCCCGTATATTTCAGGCAAAAGAGGAAGCGAGGTGAAGAAGAGCCTGTAGGAAACAGGTAAAGGGTGAAGGTTGTTGCGGGACGCAGCAGTCGGATGGTACAGTCAGGTGGAATGTAGGAGATGTTGGAAGTGCTCTTGGTTGCAGAGTGACAGCAACAAGTTTTTCAAGAGGGCAGACATGAATAGGAAGATGGCTACTGAAGGCCATGAGCATGGTGGAAGAGGAGACCACTAGAAGATGAGTAAAGCAGAGATTGACAAAGAAATCACTGAGATAAGAGCGAGAATGGAGCATCTTGCATTGAAGATGCAATAGGATGCAAGGACACATTGGGTGTATGAATGGACCATAAAGAAGAGGGTGAAGTGGCCAGTCAAGGAGTTTTTGGCTAGGAAACAGCGACAAGAGTTGAGGAAGTGGCTGAGGTATGTTGAAAACCTCAATGACACAGAGCTGGTTTGCATATATGAACCAGAGACTGGGAATAATCTTAGCGATGAGGAAGAGAGATCAGTTTCAGGTCTCATAAACTGCCAAGAGGGAAGAGATGAAATTTCCAATTGCCAATTGAGCAATGGAATGAGATCACTGGAGGATCTCATAGAATGTCAAGAGGACAGCAATGAAAATTCATATTGCCAAGTGGGCAATGATATGAGATTAGCAGAGGACCTCATAAACTGCCAGGTAGGAAGAAGTGAACTTTCGAGTTGCCAGATGGGCAATGGGAAGAGATCAATAGGAGGTCTCGCGTACTACCAGGGGAGCAGTGCTGAAAGTTCAGATTGCGAAGTGGGCAATGAGATGGGATCACTGGATCTCATAGACTGTCAAGTGGGCAGCAAAAAATTCCCAAATTGCCAGGTGGGTAGGGGAAAGGAGATTAGACTGTCTGAGAGTCTCACAGAATCTGTTGAGAGTTCATGTCAGCAACGAGTGTTGATAGGTGAAGAGTCGTGTGGTTTTGCAGACCATGTGAATGAAGATGATGACAATTTAAAAACTTGCACCATCTAGGAGGAGGATCAGAAGAGCATTCTGATGATTGGGGGAATTGGATTATTCCTGCCACACAGCCCAGTATAGGATAACGAAGGTGTTGCATATGCAACAATAGCAGGAGGAAAGCCAGCAGAGACTGTCAAAGAAGAGGAAGAAGTGGAGCAGACACTGATGTTTTCCCAAGGTGAAGAAGAAAGGCATTCAGCCGAGTTGCTCAAAATTTTCAGCCGGGAAGTTGAACAGGAGATCACTGCAGTACTGGAAGCTGCAGAAGAAGAAGAAGAAGCGGAAAGCATAGACTTTGTTGGTATGTGTGAATAATTGGAAGCCCTGGAGAGAAGGGTGATGGTGCAAAATTTTCACATCCAACAGGCTAAGTTGGAAGAAGATAGAGGAGCATACCAGCCTGGGGAGCAGCTAGAAGAAGACCCGGTAGAAGAAAATCTATAAGAAGGTAAAGGGACTGCAGAATTGGAGTCTGCAGTAGAGTGGCCACTCAGCGCCACAAAGAGAGATAAAGATAGCAGGGGAGATCGAGCAGATCTGCCCATTGAGAAGACAGAAGTGCAGCAGAGAAGACTGTATATAAAGAGCTATCCATTGGAGCAGCTGGATGAGGTGATTGAGGAGATCAGGAGGTTGATGTTGATGTCAGCACAAGAAGCAGTCAGCAAAGGAAAGTTGAGCAGAAGGAAGCCTGCAAGAGCAACAGGGAAGAAGAAGAAGCAAGGCGATGGAGCGGATAGACATATCCAAAGAACTATTTGGGATCCAGGTGGATTTCGACAAAAATGTTGGGAAGCTCATGAGAAGGAGCTCATGAATTTCTCACAGCAGAGGAGTATGATGCAGGAGAATTTCTCAAAGCCATCTACACGCCAGCCAGCCAGCACATCAAGCACGCATTCAATGATAGGAGAGAGGTGCAGCCCTCTCGTTTTTCAAATTTTGAAAATTTGTATTAAATGTTGTAAGGCTAGTAGATCCAAAAGACATGCATGTACGCAGGCTTTAGATAAAGGTTTCCTTAAATGGTTGTAAGGCTAAGATCTAGATCCGATTCGGACTAGACAGCCATTCAATGTAATTGAATGTAAGTTAAGGAGAGTTGGTGAGATGGAGGGAAGAGCTCAAGGAGCCCCCTTTTGTAAAAGAGATCCTTGGTACCTAGAGTAGAGTTGGTCGAGTCGGCAAAGAAAAAGAAGGTAGAACAGAGAATAGGTTAGAGAAGAGAGGAATCTGTGACTCTGTTGCAGTCCGAGCTCACATTGTAAAGAGGCATTTCATATTAATACAATCATAGCAGTTTTTCATGCATGTTGTTGTTCACATGTTTGTGAGTTTATGGATGAATGTCTTTATGTGTTGATGATATCTTGCAGATGTATGTTAGGTGTGCATTTGCAGGGATATATAGATTTCCCTATCTATTAAGTTCTTTGAATTTTAGGTTTGGGTTCTTTGTGGTTTCATGCAAGAGTGCATGATAGAGTACTACGGTCTCTGAAAAACCAGTGCAGGAGTGCACTTCTGAATTCTGTGGAATTTCAGACAAAGACATGCTAGGAGGGCACACTAGCTGAAGTCACTGACTCAGGGAGAAACCTCAAGGTTGTTGAACACCTTGAAGGAGAAACTATGCAGAGAAGGGCACAAAGAGGAGAAGCAGAATTTTTGAGAATTTTGTGAGACTCTGCCAAGAGGGCATTCAGTGGATGCACAGGGTGCATGGAAGGAACTCTATTTCGAGTTCGTTGAGAAGACAGAGTCACTGAGGATTCTTTAGAAGCTCTTCCAGAAGGGCACCGAGCGAGTGCAAGGAGTGCACCGAGAAGAACTCTTTTTCGAGTTCTGAAATAGGAGAAGTGTCAAGGAGAAGACACTCACAGGGTTGTTGAATACCCTGTAGGCTCTCCAAGGTGTGCATCGAGCAGAAGGACGTCGGGAGGGCGTGAGGCATTTCTTTCCAAGAAACGGCCTCGAATCTGAGTTTTTTGAAATCTTAGCAGCATAAGGAGTGTGCGAGAGTGGACTTGTTCTAAGTCCATAAGCTGAGAAGAGAAAGCGCAAGGAGAACACACACAGAGAAAACCTTTCGAGGTTTATGAGTTGACAAGATCAGTAGGGGAAACGTTTCTATAATGCATACGAGACCTATGCGAACTAGGCTCACAAGAGAATCATCGAAGGCTGAGTCCTTCAAGCGTTGAAAATCTTCCAAGGGAAATGAAGAAGTGCAAGCTCAGGAGGGAGCTATAGCTGTCGTTGGATCGGCACTGGGAGGAAAGATCTGGACCATTGAATCTACGTCCAGATAGTAGGAGGAGGTCGCACAGGAGAGTAGCTGAAACGGACGGCGGAGACACTTCGGGGAGAAGTGTCGAGTTGTTGTGAGCCATTGGATCCGGAAGAAGGTGCGCGAGGTTTAAGCCTTGTAACAGCAGAAGGAAGAGGACTCGTCAAGTCCCAAAAGCATCATGATCGAGATTTATGTAGGAACACAATGAAATA